>CM044354.1:4846422-5219185 GCA_024294585.1 Vipera latastei | reverse complement strand
GAAAGAAAGAAAGAAGAAAGAAAGAAAGAAAGAAAGAAAGAAAGAAAAGAAAGAAAGAAAGAAAGAAAGAAAGAAAGAAGGGGAGAGAGGGAGGGAGAAGGGAGGGAGAGAGGGAGGGAAGAAAGGAAAGAAGGAGAGGGGGAGAGAGAAGGAAGAGAAAGAAAGAAAGAAAGAAAGAAAGAAGAAAGAAAGAAAGAAAGAAAGAAAGAAGAAAGAAGAAAGAAAGAAAGAAAGAAAGAAAGAAAGAAAGAAAGAAAGAAAGAAAGAAAGAAAGAAAGAAAGAAAGAAAGAAAGAAAGAAAGAAATGAAAGAAAGAAGAAAGAATGGCGGGAGAGAGGGAGGGAGAAGGGAGGGAGAGAGGGAGGGAAGAAAGGAAAGAAGGAGAGGGGGAGGAGAGAAGGAAGAGAAAGAAAGAAAGAAAGAAAGAAAGAAAGAAAAGAAAGAAAGAAAGAAAGAAAGAAAGAAGAAGAAAGAAAGAAGAAAGAAAGAAAGAAAGAAAGAAAGAAAGAAAGGCCCAACTTGGTGAATGTCTTCCTTTCTTGCTATAAAGAACTTTCTGGAACATGTGGGGAAAGAGCCGAGCCAGTGAATGGTAACTTTGAATGGTCATTTTTTTTTTTAAAAAAAAAGGTTTTAACTTGAGGACCACCGGTAACCAGAAAGGGTTACCAAAGGGGAGATAAAGAGAGAAGGGGTATTTTAACGTGTGTGTGTGTGTGTGTGTGTGTGTGTGTGTGTGCGTGCGTGCAGAAATTAGACTGTAGTTTCAGCTCTAGGCTGGCCTGATGCGGGACGAATTACTTGGAAAAAAATACTTAGAATTTTTACAAGCCGCATTTGGTAGCCTTGATATTAGATTAAGTGGCAGGTTTTTACTTAATTATTACTAGATATTTTTTATTTCTTCCATTCAATTGTCCCAATTCTTGGAGATGGCCTGGGTAAATCCCTGCAGATTCCTTGCAAGGGTTTTCAAATGTGATTTGCCGTTGCATCCTCTCTAGGGCTGAGAGGGCGTGACCAGCCCAAAGTCACCCAGCTGACGTTCACGCCTAAGGCGGGACTAGAACTCACCGTCTCCTGGTGATTGGTCAAAAGTCACCCAGCTGGCTTTCGTGCCTAAGGCCGAACTAGAACTCCCAGTCTCCTGGTGATTGGCCCAAAGTCACCCAGCCAGCTCTCACACCTAAGGCGAACTAGAACTCCAGTCTCCTGGTGATTGGCCCAAAGTCACCCAGCCAGCTCTCGCACCTAAGGCCGAACTAGAACTCCCAGTCTCCTGGTGATTGGCCCAAAGTCACCCAGCCAGCTCTCGCACCTAAGGCAGAATTAAAACTCACTGGCCCGGAGTTACCGAGCCTGCTTTTATGCCTAGGGCAGGACTAGAACTCACCGTCTTCCAGTTTCCTCCTGACCCACCTTGCAAAGATTGTTCTTATGGTAGAAGATAGGAGAATGGATCGTATATTCTTGCATATAAGCCCATCCGCTGTTAAGCCACACTCCAATACGTTTCAATATTCACAATTAGCTTATCCCTGGGTAATCCACATATAATCCACTTTTGCCGTGGGTATTTTGGATTAAAAATCTGAGGATCGGCTTTATCCACAGATGAACTTATTGGCGAGTATCCAGGATAGACAGTAATGCTTTTAAAGTGTATTACTGCGTATCCTCGTGGATAAGAAGAGCCGCAGATCAGCTATACACAATTGTGTGTGTTGATTCTGGCGCCTAAAATTCTCCCCTTATTGGCAAGTACACTCCATGTTCTGCTTTTAATAGTATGAATTAAGGCAGAGTACCAATCCTACTGAGAGACAGTATGGTGTAGTAGTGAAGGCACCAGGCTAGAAACCGGGTGACAGTGAGTTGTAGCCCAGGCTTAGGCAAGAAAAGCACCTTGGTGACTGTGGGCAATCAACGGGAGATGGAGAGTTTTAGTCCAACCTTAATTATGAAAGCCGGCTGAGCCAATCACCAGGAGACGGTGAGTTCTAGTCCCGCCTTAGGCACAAAAGCCAGCTGGGTGACTTTCGACCAATCACCAGAAGACGGTGAGTTCTAGTCCCGCCTTAGGCACGAAAGCCAGCTGGGTGACTTTCGACCAATCACCAGGAGACGGTGAGTTCTAGTCCCGCCTTAGCATGAAAGCCAGCTGAATGACTTTGGGCCAATCACCAGGAGACGGTGAGTTCTAGTCCCCACCTTAGGCACGAAAGCCAGCTGGGTGACTTTGGGCCAATCACCAGGAGACGGTGAGTTCTAGTCCCGCCTTAGGCACGAAAGCCAGCTGGGTGACTTTCGACCAATCACCAGGAGACGGTGAGTTCTAGTCCCGCCTTAGGCATGAAAGCCAGCTGAATGACTTTGGGCCAATCACCAGGAGACGGTGAGTTCTAGTCCCACCTTAGGCACGAAAGCCAGCTGGGTGACTTTGGGCCAATCACCAGGAGACGGTGAGTTCTAGTCCCACCTTAGGCATGAAAGCCAGCTGGGTGACTTTTGACCAATCACCAGGAGACAGTGAGTTCTAGTCTCGCCTTAGGCACAAAAGCCAGCTGGGTGACTTTGGGCCAATCACCAGGAGACAGTGAGTTCTAGTCCCGCCTTAGGCACGAAAGCCAGCTGAATGACTTTGGGACCAATCACCAGGAGACGGTGAGTTCTAGTCCCACCTTAGGCATGAAAGCCAGGTGGGTGACTTTTGACCAATCACCAGGAGACAGTGAGTTCTAGTCTCGACTTAGGCACAAAAGCCAGCTGGGTGACCTTTGGGGCCAATCACCAGGAGACGGTGAGTTCTAGTCCCACCTTAGGCACGAAAGCCAGCTGAATGACTTTGGGCCAATCACCAGGAGACGGTGAGTTCTAGTCCCCACCTTAGGCATGAAAGCCAGCTGGGTGACTTTTGACCAATCACCAGGAGACAGTGAGTTCTAGTCTCGCCTTAGGCACAAAAGCCAGCTGGGTGACTTTGGGCCAATCACCAGGAGACAGTGAGTTCTAGTCCCGCCTTAGGCCACAAAAGCCAGCTGGGTGACTTTTGACCAATCACCAGGAGACGGAGAGTTCTAGACCTGAAGACCTGGCTCTTTGAGCTTTCCAGCCCAGGCTGAGAGTTTTGTTTTTTTTCCCCCTCAGGGATCAAATTTAATTATTTTAACTGTTTTTAACTCTTGTTTTGTATTGATGTTTTTAAATACTTTGTAAACCGCCCTGAGTCCTACGGGGAAAAGGGGCGGTATATTAATTCAATAAACTTAAACTTAAACTTAAACTTAGGTGTGAGAGCTGGCTGGGTGACTTTGGGCCAGATCACCAGGAGACTGAGAGTTCTAGTTCTGCCTTAGCTGTGAGAGCTGGCTGGGTGACTTTGGGCCAATCACCAGGAGACTGGAGTTCTAGTTCTGCTTAGGTGTGAGAAGCTGGCTGGGTGACTTTGGGCCAATCACCAGGAGACTGAGAGTTCTAGTTTGGCCTTAGGTGTGAGATCTGGCTGGGTGACTTTGGGCCAATCACCAGGAGACTGAGAGTTCTAGTTCTGCCTTAGCTGTGAGAGCTGGCTGGGTGACTTTGGGCCAATCACCAAAAGACTGGGAGTTCTAGTTCGGCCTTATGTGTGAGAGCTGGCTGGGTGACTTTGGGCCAATCACCAGGAGACTGGGAGTTCTAGTTCGGCCTTAGGTGTGAGAGCTGGCTCTGTGACTTTGGGCAATCACCAGAGACTGGGAGTTCTAGTTCTGCCTTAGGTGTGAAAGCTGGCAGGGTGACTTTGGGCCACCTAGCAACTGGCATGTATTTATGTCAATTGTAGTGTCCCTGGGGGGGGAAATGGGTTGGGGTGTCATGTGATCCGCACTCGTGACCTATCCAAAAAAGAAAAGCCAATGGGAGAAGCCAGATTCACTTAGTAACCATATGATTCACTTAACAACTGCAATGATTAATAACCGGGGCAAAAAAAAAAGTTGAGGCCGCTCACTTAACAACTGCCTCGGGTAGCAATGGAAATTCTTTCCCAAATTTTGGTCGTAAAGCGAGAACTACTACTGGCTCTGAAATCTGAATCCGTTTCATTTTAGGACATTCCTGTCAATCGCCTAATTATCCCAAGTTGCCACTTGCTAGCAACACAGGCAGTCCTCAGCTTACGACCACTCATTTACCGACCATTCAAAGTTACCACGGCGCTGGAAAAAGTGACCGGAGGACCGTTTTTCCACGCTTAACAACCGTTGCCAATCACATGATCCAAATTCAGATGCTCGGCAACTGACTCGTATTTACGACGGTCGCAGCGTCCCGTGTGTGTGTGTGTGTGTGTGTGTCACGCGATCCCCTTTGGCGACCTTCTGACCAGCCAACTCCATGGGGGAACGCCGGATTCGCTTAACGACCGCGTCACTAATATAACAACTTCAGCGATCCGCTCAACAACTGTATTAAGAAAGGTCGTAAAATGGGGGGCAAAAACTCAATTAAAAAAAGGTCTCACTTAGCAACAGTGAGCTCAGTTGTGGTCATAAGCCAAGGGGACACACACACACACACACACACACACACACACACCCTGTACGGCAACCACATTTGTGGAATTGTGCAATTCTCACTGCATCCACAGGGGGTGGTGCCAAAAAAACTCACCTTGGCAACTTGGGCTGCGCAGTCCAGCCCCCCCCCCCCCCACTTTGTTATGTGCACTGATAGCTGCGATTGTGGCTTTTTCGCCACTCCCCACCCCCAGTTTTCGAGTAATGACACAATTGGCAAGTCTTTCCATCCACGCCTGCCCTGTGTTTAATGAGGCAGTCGCACAGACAATGCAGTTTATGTCTGCTGTGTGCCCTTCCCGGGATGCCATTGAAGTCACTTGTGCCAATGACAGGCCTGGCGTCGGGCAAATGACGGCAATTGGCTTGATCCGTGAGCGCGAAGCATCCGGAGTCTGCCGGACAAAACAGACTCAACCGTGGCCCAGCATTCTTCCATATCTTCATAAATGAAATAATAACAACAGCAACAGCAACAACAACAATAATAATTGTGTAAAAAATACGACTTGCCTGTGTCCGAAAAGTCGTGGGAACTGTAGGGTGGAAAAAGTTGTCGCGAATGAGAGGGTGAAGATCTTGTGGGACTTCCGAATACAGACAGATCGCCATTTGGAACACAACACGCCAGATATCGCAGTCGTAGAGAACCGAAGCGTACAGCTGATTAATATCGCTGTACCAGGAGATTGCAAAGTCGAAGAAAAAGAACTGGAAAAAATTACGAAATACCGCAACCTGACCATCGAAACTGCGCAATTATGGATGAAATGTGTAACAGGGATACCCATTGTCAGCGGGGCACTGGGAACTAGGTCCAAAAACTTTGCAAAACACATCAAGAAATTGCAGCTTCCTGCAATAACTCCAGCAAAAGCTACCAAAAACTGCGCTACTCGGAACATCTTACATTTTAAGGAGATACCTGGTTGATACCTAGGATGCTGGCAGCAACCCGTGTCAAGCATTAGAGCCAGTCAATTTGAGTCTTCATTTGACGGAGTTTCATGGTTTATGAATAAAAGTTTTATAATACTACTACTACTAATAATAATGCCTTTTAAGCAAGAACTGGTGGGAGTCATAAAATAGAGAAAGTCATAGAAAATGATAAGTTAAACTGCTCTGGGACTTTCAGAATTCAAACAGACGAGCACCTGCAACATAACACCCCGGACTTAACAATTGTCGATAAGGAAGACAAAAAAGTCTGGATAGTGGACGTGGCAGTGCCTGGAGACGGCAGAATAGAGGAGAAAGAACTGGAGAAGATGACAAAATACAAAGAACTACAAATAGAAATAGAAAGACTGTGGCAAAGGCAAGCAAGGGTGGGTACCAATAGTAATAGGAGCCCTGGGTGCAATCCCAAAACAACTGGAGCGCCACTTGAACACATCATCGGCATTGACAAGTTCGCCATTAGTCAATTGCAAAGACGGCTTACTAGGAACTGCTTCCATCCTGCGACGAGATCTGGAATACCATCCAACATCCACATCTGCCTATCCCGGGTCCTTGGTAAGGACTCGATAGGTAGACAAAAATGCCAAAACCAGTCTGAACATCTGGCTGACTGTGCGATGATTATTATTATTATTATTATTATTATTATTATTATTATTATTATTATTATTATTATTATTATTATTATTATTATTATTATTACAAAACAACAACAACGACAATGATGATGATGATGTTGGAAGGGACCTTGGAGGTTATCTAGTCCAACCCCCTGCTCAGGCAGGAAACCCTATTCCATTCTGGACAAATGGCTGTCCAGTCTCTTCTTAAAAACTTCCAGTGTTGGAGCATTCACCACTTCTGGAGGCAGGTTGTTCCACTGGTTAATTGTTCTCACTGTCAGGAAGTTTCTCCTTAGTTCTAGGTTGCTTCTCTCCTTGATTAGTTTCCATCCGTTGCTTCTCGTCCTGCCTTCGGGCGCTTTGGGGAATAGCTTGGCTCCCTCTTCTTTGGGGCAGCCCCTGGGATATTGGAAGGCTGCTATCATGTCCCCCCTCATCCTTCTCTTCATTAAGCTACACACACCCAATTCCAGCAACCGTTCCTTATACGTTTTAGCCTCCAGTCCCCTGATCATCTTTGTTGCTCCTTCTCTGCACTCTTTCTAGAGTCTCGACCTCTTTTTTACATCGTGGTGACCCAAACTGGATCCAGCATTCCAAGGGTGGCCTTACCAAGGCCTTGTAAAGTGGTATGAACACTTCACATGATCTTGATTCTCTCCCTCTGTTAATGCAGCCTAGCACCGTGTTGGCTTAGAACAGGGGTCTCCAACCCCACCCCACCCCGTGCGTGGACTGGTACCGGGCCACGGCCATGCCAGCACCCGGTCCACACAAACAAGCAAAGCCGCATCTGCGGGATGCAGGAAGTAAATGAAACCAGTCCCCTTTCGGTCCATGGAAAAACGTCTCTCCACGGAACCGGTCCCCGGTGCCCAAAAGACAGGGATCGAAACTCATCACATGTGCAGATGACGCTAAGCTGGCCGGAAGAGCCAATAGCCTTGGTTCTACAATTGTTTTGTACCAGATACAACCCACAACCTTTGTTGCCACCCTGTGTTTTTTTTTGTGTGTTTTTTTTTTTGCTCTCACTGAGATATGAACCACTAGGGAATCCTGGCTTCTGCTTGAGCAGCGGGCTGGACTAGAAGACCTCTCAGGTGCCCTTCTAGCTCTATTTATTTATTTAATTTATATTTAATTAAATTTTTATACCGCCCTATTCCCGAAGGACTCAGGGCGGTTTACAGGGGCAGCATAAAAGACAGTATAAAAATAGTATAAATTAAAATAGATTAAATTACTGAAGCCCAACAATTAAAACAATATAAAAGCTAAGGCCTGATAGATCAAAAAAAACAGGTTTTCAGGTCCCGGCGAAACGAACGCAGATCGGTCGATTGAAACAAGCACAGGAAATGTTTGGGATTTGCTCCATGTCTCCAGAATTATTTCATTCCTTTTAGGGGAGTTATTCATTAAATTTACGCGATGGCCCTCTCGCCAATAAGGCAAGCATATCATTTTAATATAAACCGACTGGGGGGGGGCGGGGAAGATAGCGATGGAGACCTGAATGAAAAGGGTCCAGCGATATTGTTTCGGTGCACAGTCTTATTCTGTACGCGCCCGCTTTTAAACTGCTGCTTGGCTTTGACCCTGAGGACTGGAACCTTGTCTTGTTATCGTGGGAGGGGCCGCGAAGGAAGGCACGGCCGGGTTCACTTCCCAGGAAAATGAATCTCACTGGGGGGGGGGGTAGGGATGAGTAAGGGTTAGGGTCCCTTACAAACAGGGTGGGGAGGCACCAGAAGAGATCAAAATGACTTCCAGCTCAGCCCAACAGCCCCACGGCGATTGGGGGGCATGGATGCACCTCACCCGAGCTGGCTCTGCCGAGAGAGACTCGGATTGCAACCTCCATGCTCCCCAGGCACCAACCGCTTGCTGCCCTACAACCGAGCTCTGGCTGGCCAGAGAGCATCCCGCTCCCTGCTCTAGCCAAGGGAAGGAAGGGAAGGGAAGAAAACATAAATGGATGAGGGGAGGGGAGGGAGAGGAGAAAGAGGGGAGGGGAGGGGGAGATGGGAGGGGAGGGGGGGGGAAGGAAAGAAAACATAAATGGATGAGGGGAGGGGAGGGGAGTGGGATGGAGGAGAGGAGAAAGGGGAGGGAGGGGGAATGCAATGGAGGGGAATAGAGGGGAGAGGAGAGGAGAAAGAGGGGAGGGGAGGAGAGATGGGAGGGGAGGGGAGGGAAGGAAGGAAAGAAAACATAAATGGATGAGAGAGGGGAGGGTAGGGTAGGACAGAAGAGGGGAGGGGAGGAGAGGGTGGAAGGGAATGGAGGGGGAATAGAGGGGAGAGGAGAGGAGAAAGAGGGGAGGGGAGACGGGAGGAGAGGGGGAGGAAAGGAGAGGAGGGGAGGGGAAGGGAAAGGAGAGGGGGAGAAGGGAGGGAAGGAAAGAAAACAGAAATGGATGAGAGAGGGGAGGGGAGGAGAGGACGGAGGGGAAAGGAGGGGAGGGGAGGGGAGGGCAATGCAATGGAGGGGAATAGAGGGGAGGGGAGGAGAGGAGAAAGAGGGGAGGGGAGGAGAGGAGAAAGAGGGGAGGGGAGGGGAGGAGAGATGGGAGGAGAGGGGGAGGGAAGGAAAGAAAACATAAATGGATGAGGGGAGGGGGTGAGGGGAGTGGGATGGAGGAGAGGAGAAAGAGGGGAGGGGAGGGGAATGCAATGGAGGGGAATAGAGGGGAGAGGAGAGGAGAAAGAGGGGAGGGGAGGAGAGGAGAAAGAGGGGAGGGGGAGGGGAGACGGGAGGGGAGGGGGAGGAGAGGAGGGGAGAGGAGGGGAAGGGAAAGGAGAGGGGGAGAAGGGAGGGAGAGGTAGAAGAGAGGATTAGAAAATGGAGAGGGGAGGGGAGGGTGGAAGGAAGGAAGGAAGGTAAATAGATGAAGGAGAGGAGGAAGATTCGGAGGAGGAGGAGGAGAGAGAAGGAAGGAAGGAAGGAAGGAAAAAAAGAAAAGGAAGCGAACGGACGAGGAAGGAAGGGAAAAGAAAGGAAGAGGGAAAAGATGCACTCTGTCCATGCTCAGAGGCGCCGGCTGCTTCTCCGGGGGGGGGGGGCGGCCTGTCTCGGAGGCCCGGATTCTGGCAGGGCTGGGGCGGAAGCGGAGGAAGCGGCCGCCGGGGGCAAGACAAAAAGGGTCAGGCGGCCTGGGACTCGGCCTTGCCCGGCTCGGTTGCCACGGCTGCCGCTGCTAAGAGACCCCGAGGGGGAAGGGAGCGGCCCAGACTCACTCTTTCTTTTTCTTTCTTTCTTTCTTTCTTTCTTCCTTTCTTTCTTTCTTTCTTTCTTTCTTTCTTTCTTTCTTTCTTTCTTTCTTTCTTTCTTTCTTTCTTTCTTCCTTCCTTTCTTTCTTTCTTCCTTTCTTTCTTTTCTTTCTTTCTTTCTTTTCTTTCTTTCCTTCCTTCCTTCCTCCCTCCCTTTCTCTTCCCTTCCTTGCTCCTTCTTTCTTTTCTTCCCTTCCTTCCCCTCTTCTTTTTCTCTCTTCTCCCTCCTTCCTTCTTTCCTCTCTTTCCATTTTCTTTCTTTCTCTTTCTCTTCCTCCTTCCCTTCCTTCTCCCTTCCTTCCTCTCCTTTTCCTGCTTTCCCTTCCCGTCCTTTTTCCCCCCTTCCTTCCCCCCTTAGGAAACCAGAAATTGCAGCATCATTATTATTATTATTATTATTATTATTATTATTATTATTATTATTATTATTATTATTATTATTATTATTATTATTATTATTATTATTATCGATTTCTTCCCCCCAAAAAAAACCCAGAAAAAACGGCCAAAAGCAACTGGTCCTTCTCTCCCTCGGCGACCCCAGCTGGGCGGGAACCATGGGACCTGGTCCTCCGCACCCCGAACAACTGTACGCCATCCCCTTCGCCCCAACATTAGCTGGGCAGCTGTCACAGGTGGGCGGGGGGCGAAACCTGGGGGGGGGGTCAGCCTGGCCTGCTGGATAGTGGGGGGGGGGTGAACCTGGGAGGGGACAACGGGGGGGGGGAGCTAAGACAGTCCAGAAACCAAAGGGCAACTTTCCCTTCTTCTTTCTCTCCCCCCCCCCCTCGTTAAAGCCCCTCCCACTTCGGCAGGGCCCCCCCCCGCGCCCATTGGTTGGTTCATAGGCAGCCTTCCCCAGCGGTTGGCCACCTCCACCTGCCACTCACGTCTTTCCTCCCCACCCACCCCCCCACCCCGCCCTCCAGCTCAACTTCGCCTTGAGTTTGAATCGGGCTGTTGCGGGTCTCTCGCTCCGGAGGCGTGTTTGTCTGTCTGTGTGTCTGTCTGTCTGTGTGTGTGTTTGTCTCTCTGTGTGTGTTTGTCTGTGTGTCTGTGTGTGTGTCTGTGTGTGTTTGTGTGTGTGTTTGTCTCTCTGTGTGTGTTTGTCTGTGTGTCTGTGTGTGTGTGTTCGCGCGCGCGCGCGCAGGCACACACACACACACACACACACACACACACACACACACACACACACACACACACACAAAAGAGCGTCGCGAGAGCATCAAGTTTCAACTTTGGACCGAAGCGGCGGTGTGGGATTTCCGTCCGCGGGACCGGCCAGCCGCGGGGGAACCACGGAAAGAAAAGAAGGAAAGAAAGAAAGAAAGAAAGAAGGAAGGAAGGAAGGAAGGAAGGAAGGAAGGAAGGAAGGAAGAGAAAAGCAAAGGATCCCTCGATCCACACCCGAGCGTTAGACCCCCCATCTTGGGCAAAAAAAAAAGCAAGCAGAGACTAACAAAAGGATCCTCGATTCTTTGCACGGGTTTCGCGAAGGCTTCGCAAGATTCCCAGCGACTAGGATAGGAGGAACCGCGAAAGACATCGTCAGCTCGTCTGAATGCGAGAAAAAAAACAGGTATGGAAGGGTGGAAGGGAGGGAGACCGTGTGAAAGGGAAGGAAAGCGGGCTGGGGCGCTTCTGTGGGGGGGGGCGAACGAAAGCCGAACCCCCAACTTGATCTCTTTTTAACGGGGTGCTGATCCCCCCCCCATTTCCTGGCTTCCGCTTGCCGGGCTGATCCGAAGAGGGGATTTCCAGGAACGTGGTAGCCTTACGGCCACGGCTGAGCCCAACATTTACGTCGCTAAGCGAGACATTGGCGAAGTGAGTTTTGCCCCGTTTTACCACCTT
Organism: Vipera latastei; assembly: GCA_024294585.1. NCBI lineage: Eukaryota > Metazoa > Chordata > Lepidosauria > Squamata > Viperidae > Vipera > Vipera latastei. The sequence continues at coordinate 5,207,908 of CM044354.1, read as the reverse complement.
TCTCGCCACGGTCGTTCAGTGAAGCGTTGCAACTCTTCAAGTGAGTAACGCGGTTGTTAAGTGAATCCGGCTTTCCCCCGTTGACGTCGCTTGTCAGAAGCTCGCAAAAGGGGATTCGCGGGACGGCGGGACAGTGCAAAAAAAACGTGTCATAAATAGGAGTCGCTTTTTTTCAAGCCCCGGAATGTAAATCATACATGACCACGGGGAGGCAGCCCACGGTCCTTAAGTGTGAAAATCGGTCACAAGTCACTTGTTTCAGCGCCGTTGTGACTTTGAACGGTCATTAAGTGAACTGTTGTAAGTCGAGGACCTGTTGTAAGTCGAGGACTCGCAGATCTTTTCTTTCAGCCCTTTTCATCCCCCAAAACTCAGAAGGCCTTGTAAGAAATAATAAGATCAAGTGAGAATCTGAGAGCATAAAAATTGAATTGATCATCATCAATTAACTCTGGGGGAAAAAAAACAGCCAGCTCTTTGCACCATGTATTAAAGGAAGAGTATCTGTTAAAAAGAATAACTTTGAACATGTGCAGAAATCAAGGTCACTTCCTGATTCTTGGAGGTTTTTAAGAAGAGCCCGGACAGCCATTTGTCTGAAATGGGTCTCCTGCTTGAGCAGGGGGTTGGACTAGATGACCTCCAAGGTCCCTTCCAGCTCATGCTATTTAATGTTCCTCACTAAGAGGGATATTATTATTTTTTTTTGCATAAGAGCAGGACACCAATCTTTATTGATTGCACACTGCAGGGTTTCCTCGACTTATAAACAGTTCATTTAGCGACCGTTCAAAGTTACAATGGCCCTGGAAGAAAAAAAAAAGGACTTACGATTGTCCTCGTGCTTACGACCGTCGCAGAATCCCCACATGATCAAAATCTGGGCACTTGACAACCGGCACATAAAAGGTATGGGTAGTTCTCGACTTATGACCTAAACTGAGCCCAAAATTTCTGTTCTTAAGTGAGACATTGGTTCAGTGAGTTTATGCCTCGTTTTTCCCAACCTTCCTTCCCCCCGCTTGTTAAGTGGATCGCTGCACTTGTTCAGTTAATAGCGCCGTTGTTAAGTGAATTCCGGCTTCCCTCTTGACTTGACTCTTGACTCAGAAGGCCGCAAAAGGTGATCACGTGACCCCGGGATGTTGCGACGGTCGTAAATATGAGTCGGTTACCAAGTGTCAAGAATTTTGATCACCTGAGGCTCCGACGGCCCAAAGCGTGAAAATCGGTCGCGGACCTTTTTTTTTTTCCCCCCAGCATCGTCGTAACCTCGAACCGTCACTAAACGAGCCATTTTAAGTCACGGACTGTCTGCATCGTTCACGAGTCGTGATTGATTTCAGGAGGGGGGAGGGTTCTGCTGTCTTTTCCCCAGCCCCCCCCCTCTTTCCCCCAATCTCCGAATACATTGATCCCCAGATCCCTCATCCCCAACAGGAGATGGGAACTGTAGTTTCATCTTTCCGACGTGAAACCAAGTTTGCAAAATCTGCTTTGCAAGGAAGAGCTGCTGATTTTTATTTTTTTTTCTCTCTCTCTCCCTCTCTCTGACCGGGGGAAAAAAAAAAGTGAGAGAAAACAAGTCAGCAAAACAATAAAACCTCAGGCAGAATCGAAAACTTGTTAAAACACGCACCGGGTTGCCTGCAATTCTTGGAACGGAGGGTCACGGATCAAAAGTAGACGCCCGTTGGATACGAATTCTCGCACGGCTGAACCGGCCTACCACAAGCAGAGAAACATCACACTTGGCCAAATATTTACACGGCAACCCACCCGGCTGTGCCTTCTTTCGAATTCTCGCTCGGCCTGGAAAGCCAGTCGGCTGATGCGACGTATCACAACTTGAGAAACATCACGCTTGGCCAAATATTGACACGGCAATCCACCCGACTGTGCCTTCTTTTCGCTTTCCGAATCCTTGAATCCGGCAGCTCCGAAGCCACTAGGGTTGTCCTAGACTTAGGACCGCAACCGCATTCATCGTTAAACGAGACCTCCTCTTGCCCTGGTTTGAGGGGGGGGTTTTGCCCCACGGATTTGGCTTGTTGGGACCCCGGCATAGCAAAGGCAAACCAGCTACCGAGCGACCCCTATTTCGTTTTGGTTTTTTAAAAAATACGTTTTATTGATTTTTTTTAACATAATTTTTTTAACAGAATCGCCTTAATATTTGGTAAACACTGTGTTGTCTGGGTATTTAAAAAACGATCGGTAACGATTATTTTTTATAATTCTATAGTCCATATAACGGCTTGGCTTCATTTTCTCTTCTTCCCATAATATTCTCTTTTGCCAACCTTAAATTAACACCGTTCTTACGATTTGAATAAATGACAATGAAATGTAGACATTTTTCTCGCGTTTCCGCAAATGACAACCACACCAGGCTCCACTCGCGCAATAAGACTGTGCACGCTCAGACACACCGTGTCCCGGGGTCCCCTTTGACGACCTTCCGACAAGCAAAGTCCAACGGGGGGGGATGCCCGAGTCACTTAACAACCGTGTGACTAACTGAACCCCTGCAGTGATTCGCTTAGCGACGGCAGCAAGACAGGTCGTAAAAACGGGGCCGAAATTCACTTAACAAGCGCCTCGCTTAGCAACAGGCATTTTGGGGCTCAGTTGTGGGCGGGAGGTGGATCCGATGGACGCTTTAACTTTTGTGCCCACGGCACGGCTGCCTCCTTCAGGGATGGCTCCGCTGGGAAAACGCTGGCTCAGCTCAGTCTCCAGAAATTTGAGGGCTCACTTGTGGTCGTAAGGCGAGGACTGCCTCCATCCCGAGAGTGGTTTTACTAGACTGGGGAGGGCTGAATCTCCCCACTCCCCAGGAGAACATCGAAAGATGTTCAGACTCTGGAAAGAGTGCAGAGAAGAGCAACAAAGATGATCTGGGGACTGGAGGCTAAAACATAGAAGGGACGGTTGCTGGAACTGGGTATCTCTAGTTTAATGAAAAAAGGGACGCGGTGGCTCAGTGGGTTAGGACGCTGAGCTTGTCGATCAGAAGGTCGGCAGTTTGGCGGGTCGAATCCCGAGTGCCACGTAGCAGAGTGAGCGCCTGTTACTCGTCCCAGCTTCTGCCAACCTAGCAGTTCGAAAGCACGTAAAATGCAAGTAGAAAAATAGGGACCACTCCGGTGGGAAGGTAACAGCGTTCCGTGCGCCTTTGGCGTCTAGTCATGCCGGCCACATGACCACGGAGACGTCCTCGGACAAGCGCTGGCTCTTCGGCTTTGAAACAGAGATGAGCACCGGCCCCTAGAGTCGGAAACGACTAGCACGCATGTGCGGGGGAACCTTTACCTTTACCTTTAGTTGAATGAAGAGAAGGACAAGGGGGGACAGGATAGCAGCGTTCCAATATTTGAGGAGGGGGTCAAGCTGTTCTCCAAAGCCCCTGAAGGCAGGAGAAGAAGCAACGGATGGAAACTAATCAAGGAGAGAAGCAACCCGGAACTAAGGAGAAACTTCCTGACAGTGAGAACAATTAACCAGTGGAACAACCTGCCTCCAGAAGCTCTGAATGCTCCAACACTGGAAGTTTTTAAGTTTTTAAGTTTTTAAGTTTCCTGCCTGAGCAGGGGTGACAGGATAGCAGCCTTCCAATATCTCAGGGGCTGCCCCAAAGAAGAGGCAGTCAAGCTATTCTCCAAAGCACCTGAAGGCAGGACGAGAAGCAACGGATGGAAACTAATCAAGGAGAGAAGCAACCTAGAACTAAAGAGAAACTTCCTGACAGTTAGAACAAATAACCAGTGGAACAACCTGCCTCCAGAAGCTGTGGATGCTTAAACACTGGAAGTTTTTAAGAAGAGACTGGACAGCCATTTGCCTGAAATGGTACAGGGTTTCCTGCCTGAGCAGGGGGTTGGACTAGAAGACCTCCAAGGTCCCTTCCAACTTTATTATTATTGTTGTTGTTGTTTCTAGTAAGGAGGAATCCTACCTCGGAGAAGTTGTGACTGGCCACAATTCGGCAAGGCCAGCTGGCACCTCCACCCTGCAAAAGGGTGGAGAAGGATCCCAACATGATTTACGCCCAGCTTCAGGGCGATCCTATCATCCTAGGCGTGCCGGCCACTATCGCAATTAGAAGATGGAAGAGTGATACAGAACAAACAAGCAGGGAAACAGCTGCCGAAGAATAATTACAGTTTGGGAAATGAGTAAAGGCGGAGGAATCGGCAGAGCTGCTTCCCGACTTACAACCATTCCTTTAGGGACCGTTCGGCCATGAAAAAAAAAAAGAGAGACCGGGGACCGTTTTTCGCACTTGCGGCCGTTGCAGCCTCCCTGGGGGGGGGGAATCACGTGATCAAAATCCAGAGGCCACTGGCATGGATTTAGGACGGGTTGCAGCGTCCCGGGGTCATGTGATGCTTTTTTGGGGGGCGACCTTCTGACAAGCCAAATCGAGGGAGGAGGGGTGGAAAGCCGGATTCGCCTTAACAGGCAGGCTGCTCGAAAATTCGCTGCAGAGATTCACTTAATGACGTTGGCGAGAAAGGTCATACAGTGGGGCAAAATTCACTTAGCAAAGGTCTCGCTTAGCTACGGAAACGTTGGGTTTAATTGCGGTGGTTTTAAGTCAAGGACGACCTAGAGAATGTATTGATTAAATGAACGCGAAAGGGTCGTAATGAATGAATGAATGAATGAATGAATGAATGAATGAATGAATGAATGAATGAATGAACGAACGAACAAACGAATATTGCTACTTTCTTTCTGGATTCCCAGCTGAACAGTCAAACAAGCCAGTAGCTCCTGCTTTGGACAGTAAGCAGAATCTCAGATAAGGAGGCCCTGAAGCCAGTGCGCCCCTTTGCTCTCCCAGAGGTAGACTGCTCCTGGTTCTGGAGGCTTTTTTATCGTCAAGATGGAGAGCAAGACATCCTTCTCTTCTCCATGAAATTTCATCACAAAAAGAAGAGCCCAGCTGGATTAGACCTCCATGCTCTTCTGAGCAGCCGACAAGCCAAGCGCAGGCATCTTCCAGATGTTTCAAACTACAATTCCCATAAACCCTCACCAAGGCCCTGCGGGCTGGGACTGCTTGTAGTTAAAGTCAGAGGCACTGGAAAAGCACCACCAGATGATGATGATGACGGGGTTGGAAGGGACCTTGGAGGTCATCTAGTCCAACCCCCTGCTCAGGCAGGAAGAACCTATCCCATTTCGGACAAATTGGCTGTCCAGTCTCTTCTTAAAAACTTCTAGTGTTGGAGCATTCACTGCTTCTGGAGGCAGGTAGTTCCACTGGTTAATTGGAGAAAATTTCGCCTTAGTTCTAGGTTGCTAATCTCCTTGATTAGTTTCCATCCATTGCTTCTTGTCCTGCCTTCAGGCGCTTTGGAGAACAGCTTGACTCCCTCTTCTTTGGGGCAGCCCCTGAGATACTGGAACACTGCCATCATGTCACCCCTCACCCTTCTCTTCATTAGACTAGACATTCCCAATTCCAGCAACCGTTCCCTATATGTTTTAGCCTCCAGCCCCCTAATCATCTTTGTTGCTCTACTCTGTACTCTTTCTAGAGTCTCAACATCTTTTTTACATCGTGGTGACCAAAACTGGATGCAGTATTCCAGGTGTGGCCTTCCCAAGGCTTTGTAAAGTGGTATTAACACTTCACGTGATCTTGATTCTATCCCTCTGTTAATGCAGCCTAGCACTGTGTTGGCTTTTTTGGCAGCTGCAGCACACTGCTGGCTCATATTTAAGGGATTGTCCACTAGGACAATTATTTAATGTCATTTATCCATCTTCTGGATGAGAGTAAAGTTAGGGGTCTTCCCATAATGACGGATGGCAGAAAACCTCCCATTTTTGGCCTTTTATTAAATACCCCAGGAGAGAAGCTTGTGAAATAAAGGGCGGAGCCTAGTGAATCAGGAGGCGGGGCCTGGTGGATGAACATTTATTATTATAGCCCCTCCCACTCCAATGGATTCTTAGCCCTCAGCTATGTGAGTAAAAGGTCTGCGACATAGGGGAGGAGCTTTGTCAAGAGTGGGAGGAGCTAAGGGCAAACATGTTTAGCTACAGGCCCACCCCCCTCCCCTGAGATTGTGATGCAATATTTAATCCCATTTATTTTAATCCCATTTATATCCCGCCCTTCTCCGAAGACTCAGGGCAGCTTACAATCTAAGCACAAATCAAATGTGCTTAGCAATATCCATGATAATGTTTAATGGTTGCCCATCTTAATTTTAATGCTTTTGTATCTATTGGTTTTGTTACAGTTGTAAACTGCCCAGAGTCACTCCAGCTGGTGAGATTCGGGGGGGTGTCATATAAATTCAATAAATACATTTATAAATAGATCTATCTATCTATCTATCTATCTATCTATCTATCTATCTATCTATCTATCTATCATCTATGTATATGTGTGTGTGTGTGTGTATATGTGTGTGCGTGTGTGTATGTATATGTGTGTGTGTATGTGTGTGTGTGTGTGTGTATATACATGCACTATATTATTATATTATATTATATATAGGGACGCGGTGGCTCAGTGGGTTAGGACGCTGAACTTGTCGATCAGAAGGTCGGCAGTTTGGCGGGTCGAATCCCGAGTGCCGCGTAGCAGAGTGAGCGCCTGTTACTCATCCCAGCTTCTGCCAACCTAGCAGTTCGAAAGCATGTAAAAATGCAAGTAGAAAAATAGGGACCGCTATGGTGGGAAGGTAACAGCGTTCCGTGCGCCTTTGGCATCTAGTCAGGCCGGCCACATGACCACGGAGACGTCCTCCGACAAGCGCTGGCTCTTCGGCTTTGAAACGGAGATGAGCACCGGCCCCTAGAGTCGGAAACGACTAGCACGCATGTGTGGGGGAACCTTTACCTTTACCTATATTATATATTATATTATTTATTTATTTATTTATTTTTGGGACTTATATGCCGCCCTATCTCCCGAAGGACTCAGGGCGGCTAACAACAATAAAACACAATAATACAAATGTTAAAAAAGATTAACTATTATATTATATTATATTATATTATATTATATTATATTATATTATATTATATTATATTATATTATATTATATTATATTATATTATATTAATTATATTATTATATTATATTATTATATTATATTATATTATATTAATTATATTATTATGTTATATTATTATATTATATTATATTAATTATATATTATATTATATTATGTTATGTTATATTATATTATATTATATTATGTTATATTATGTTATATTATGTTATATTATTATATTATTATATTATTATTATATTTTATAAAATTTAGAGCCCGCAACCCAGTAGGCAATTTAACCTTAAAACCTCAAATCAAGTTTGTGAAGCTTCGCCAGGGTGGAACCTTAAAACGGTATTTTTCAACCTCGAACCACTGGAAGATGGGTGGACTTCAACTCCCAGAATTCCCCAGCCGGCGGTGGGAATTCTGGGAGTTGAAGTCCGCCCAAACTCCAGTGGTTCGAGGTTGAAAAACCCAGCCTGAGACATGGCTTTCTTACTGCTCTGAGTTCTCTCCTTCCTCCCCCAGGCTGGCCTGTAAATTATTAAGAGATTTATTTTTCTTCTCCCCCTGTGCCTCCATGAAAAATTCATTCGGTTGCAGGGCTTACGTTTCCCAGGGAGAAGAGAGGGTTGTTTTGCAGAAACTTTGCAAAAGCTATCCATGTGCAAAACTCAAAAGAGGGTTGATTAGGGAAGGGAAGGTTAAGAGATGGGACAGATGGAAGGGAAACTGCCCTGATTTAAGACTCATTGCTAAAGGTTCAACCGTCCAATACTAAACCAACATCTTTTCCATAAAGGTAAGTCCTTGACTTACGACCCACAATTGCCCCCCTCCCCCAATTTACATTGCTAAGACGTTTGTTAAGTGAGCTTTGCTCCATTTAACAGAATAGCGAGAGTCGGAAGGGACCTTGGAGGTCATCTAGTCCAACCCCCTGCTCAAGCGGGAGACCCTATGCGATTTCAGACAAGTCACTGTCTAATCTCTCTTCTGAGAGCACTCTTTCAAGTTTTGAGGGGCTGCCCCAAAGAAGAGGGAGTCAAGCTATTCTCCAAAGCGCCCGAAGGCCGGACAAGAAGCAACGGATGGAAACTAGTCAAGGAGAGAAGCAACCTGGAACTAAGGAGAAACTTCCTGACAGTGAGAACAATTAACCAGTGGAACTACCTGCCTCCAGAAGCGGTGAATGCTCCAACGCTGGAAGATTCTAAGAAGAGACTGGACAGCCAATTTGTCCGAAATGGGATAGGTTCTTCCTGCCTGAGCAGGGGGCTGGACTAGATGACCTCCAAGATCCCTTCCCACTCTTGACATTCTGAGCTGTGCTGATGCTTTGGCAGGAAGCAATGTATCTACCCAGCTGAATCTGAATCCATCCAAATTGTAGGTTGACCAAGACCGCTGTAATTATCAGGGTGGTTCAGATCCGAGCAAAACCCGAGTGCAGGGAATTGCTTGTTTGCTAAGTATGTAATTACCAAATGGATTCCAAACGGAGTCAAGCTGATTGCCAGTTCAGGAACCCCACAGCTTGGTTTGATCCTTGCTTAGCTGGCTGAGCTCATCAAACCACGGTTTTCATTTCACGGAACGCGGACTGACCACATTGCGCATCCCTCTGGAATTAAAAACAGAGGTCGGCTTCTCCTGGCAACGCCATCTCGGAGCTTTTCCACTGAAGCTCCAGCATCTCAATCAGCTGGCAGTCAGCTGCCTCTAGAACAGACCCCCCCCCTCTTTTCGGCACTAGGGACTAGTTCCATGAAGAGAGGTTTTTCCACAGACCGGAGGGGGGGGCGTGGTTTCGGAGTGGTTGGGGACCCCCGATAATTGGAATGGAATAGAATAGAATAGAATAGAATAGAATAGAATAGAATAGAATAGAATAGAATAGAAAATAGAATAGAATAGAATAGAATAGAATAGAATAGAATAGAATAGAATAGAATAGAATAGAATAGAATAGAATAGAATAGAATAGAATAGAAATACAGAACAGAATAGAATAGAATAGAAATACAGAATAGAATAAAATAGAATAGAAATACAGAACAGAATAGAAATACAGAATAGAATAGAATAGAATAGAATAGAATAGAATAGAATAGAATAGAATAGAATAGAATAGAATAGAATAACAGAGTTGGAAGGGACCTTAGAGGTCATCTAGTCCAACCCCCTGCTCAGGCAGGAAACCCTATACCATTTCAGACAAATAGTTGTCCAGTCTCTTCTTAAAAACTTCCAGTGTTGGAGCATTCACAGCTTCTGGAGGCAGGTAGTTCCACTGGTTAATTGTTCTTACTATCAGGAAATTCCTACTTAGCTCTAGGTTGGGTCTCTTTTTAATTATCTTCCATCGTTGTTTCTAATCCTTCCCTCAGGTGCTTTGGAAAACAGGTTGATTTCCCCTCCCCCCTTCTGCTTCAGCATCCACATATAAAGACTGCTACCTTATCACCCATAATCCTTGTCTTCTTTAGACTAGACACACCCAGTTCCCACAACCATTCATTATATGATTTAATCTCCGGTCCCCTGATCATCTTTGTTGCTCTTCTCTGCACTCTTTCTAGAGTCTTAACATCTTTTTTACATCGTGGTGACCAAAACCTGATGCCGTATTCCAAGTGTGGCCTTACCGAGGCCTTGTAAAGTGGTATGAACACTTCAGGTGCTCTAATCTAGAAGATATCCTTGGGACGTCAAAAAAGTCAAGATGGCAGCCACAAACAACTGTCGATTCTTGAATAGGCTTCACAACTAGGACGCAGAAAAAGGCAGCTGAAGATAAGCCAAGAATGTCTGCCAATTATGATACAGTCAGTCCTCGGCTTAGAAGTAACCATTCATTTAGTGATTGTTCAAAGTTACAACAGCATTTATATATATTAAAAAAAAAAGGCTTACGGACGTTTTCCCACACTTACGACCATCACAGCATTCCCCTAACATCACGGGATCAAATTTAGGGTGCTTGGCAACTGACTCATATTTACGAGGGTTTGCTCAATCTACACTCCTGACACACACACACAGACACACACACACCCACACACCACTTTTATTAATGGGTTACAGATGGAGCCTTGTCAGAAAGAAAGGTGCTTTTATTTATTTTGATTGCTGGCAGCCAGATGTTTAGGCTGGATTTGACATTTTTTACCCACCTTCCTGAGGACCTGGCAGAGGCAGATGTTGTTGAATAATATTAAAGTTGTGTTGCAGGATGGTGGAAGCTGTTCCGCGTCAAGCTGCCTTTTGCAACTGACCGATGGTGAATTTGTCAATGCCGATTGTGACACTGGCGCTCCAGATGTTTTCAGATTGCACCCAACACACCTACTCTTATTGGGACTACCTTTGCTTTTCTTTTGCCACAGTGGTTCTATTTCTATTTGCGGGTTTGTGTATTTTGTGATCGTCTCCATTTCTTTCTCTTCTGCTGTCTCCAGGTACTGTCGCGTCCGCTATCCAGGCTTTTTTGGTCTTTCTGACCGACAGTTGTTAAGTCTGGGGTGTTATGCAGCAGGTGACTGTCTGTCTGTTTGAATTCTAAAATCCCAGAACAATTTAGCTTTTCCATAATTTTCTCTATTTGATAATCCCACCGGTTCTTGTTTACAAGCTAGGGGCTTAATGCTCCGTTGTTGCTACCTTGTCACCCTGTTGTTAGGCCCAGCACTCTTCAGCAACTTCATAAATAATAAATAATAATAAACCTTTATTGTCAAAGTACAACATGTGTACATTGAGATTAGCTGAGCCTCCCCCTGTGCTCTCTCTCCCCCCAACACACAGTGACAACAAACCCTCCATCCCACCACACTATGTGAACCAATTACACCACACACCGGCCTCCCAAGTCAATTCTGCATAAGATTATGTCCCATTTAAAAGCCTAACAGCCCACGGATAAAAGCTATTTTTCAGCCTGTTGGTACGGCTGGCTATATTCCTATATCTCCTACCGGATGGTAGGAGAGTAAAGAGTGTGAGTCATCCCTGAGAATCTTCCTCACTCTTCCAAGGCAGCGGGCCCTGGCGAGGTCATCCAGTGGGGTCAGGGGACAGCCCACAATGTCTTGTGCTGTGCTCACCACCCTCTGTAATACTTTCCTATCCGTGGCTGTCAGACCAGCATACCAAACCACAATACCGTACGATGACAATGACAATGACCTAGAAGAGGAAATAGAAGGGGGGGGGGCTCATCAAATTTGCAGAGGACAACTATGGGAAGAAAAATCAGGTCCAGTTCCAAGCCGGGAGAAAGACACTGAAAAATAAAATAAAATAAAATAAAATAAAATGGAGGCTGGCTGGCTTAGATCTCTGTTTATTGACAATCAGAACCGACAAACAGCATGCGGTTCTGGGACGGCTGACAAAATGGAGTTGAGAGTAGGTGGATTTTTATGCGTTCTTTGGAGCTTTGCCATCCAGATGCCTGTTCAAGTGTAAGATTGTGTCCTTTAATATTTTAATAGCTGTTGCCAGATTCTTAGGGCGTCGTGTAGGGGTCACGGCTGGCTTTACAGGCAAGAGGGGAAATGCAAATCCTCGGTGTGTTGTTCCTCTGAGCTAATGGTGGCAGTTTGGCCTTGCCTGTTGGGTTGTTTATGTAGGGTTTCTAGTTGTTCTTTGTGGATGAATAATGTTGGCCAGACTGAATGGTGGATGACAAAATCTCCATTCCTAAAGACCAGCCTGCTCAGGTTTCTGCTTTCTACCTTTAAGAAAATGTCTCTCCTCTTCCCTTTGTCTGAAATGGTATATAGGCCAGGGGTAGGCCACCTTGGCTCTTTTATGACTCGTGGACTTCAACTCCCAGAATTCCTGAGCCGGCCATGCTGAGGGGAAAGGGAGAGGTTTCCAAGCCGAGCCATGCTGGCTCAGGAATTCTGGGAGTTGAAGTCCACCAGTCATAAAAGAGCCAAGGTGGCCTACCCTGGATAGGGTTTCCTGCCTGAGCAGAGGGTTGGACTAGATGACCTCCAAGGTCCCCTCCAATTACCCCTGGCCTAGGCCTAGGCCGCTTTATGACTGGTGGACTTCAACTCCCAGAATTCCTGAGCCGGCCATGCTGAGGGGAAAGGGAGAGGTTTCCAAGCTGAGCCATGCTGGCTCAGGAATTCTGGGAGTTGAAGTCCACCAGTCATAAAAGAGCCAAGGTGGCCTACCCTGGATAGGGTTTCCTGCCCGAGCAGAGGGTTGGACTAGATGACCTCCAAGGTCCCCTCCAACTACCCCTGGCCTGGGCCTAGGCCGCTTTATGACTGGTGGACTTCAACTCCCAGAATTCCTGAGCCAGCCATGCTGAGGGGAAAGGGAGAGGTTTCCAAGCTGAGTCATGCTGGCTCAGGAATTCTGGGAGTTGAAGTCCACCAGTCATAAAAGAGCCAAGGTGGCCTACCCTGGATAGGGTTTCCTGCCTGAGCAGAGGGTTGGACTAGATGACCTCCAAGGTCCCCTCCAACTATTACTACTACTACTATTATTATTATAAAACTTTTATTCATAAAACATGAAACTCAGTCAACTGAACACTGGCACTAATGGTTGACACGGGCTGCTGCCAGCATCCTAGGTATCAACCAGGTATCTCCTTAAAATGGAAGATGTTCCAAGTAGCGCAGTTTTTGTAGCTTTGCTAGAATTATTGCAGGAAGTTGCAATTTCTTGATGTGTTTTGCAAAGTTTTTGGACCTAGTTCCCAGTGCCCCGATGACAATGGGTATCCCTCTTACGCGTTTCATCCATAATCGCGCAGTTTCGATGGCCAGGTCGCGGTATTTCGTAATTTTTTCCAGTTTTTTTTCTTCGACTCTGGCATCTCCTGGTACAGCGATATCAATCAGCTGTACGCTTCGGTTCTCTACGACTGCGATATCTGGCGTGTTGTGTTCCAAATGGCGATCTGTCTGTATTCGGAAGTCCCACAAGATCTTCACCCTCTCATTCGCGACAACTTTTTCCACCCTATGTTCCCACGACTTTTTGGACACAAGCAAGTTGTATTTTTTTACACAATGTCCAGTGGATTAGTTTAGCAACTCGGTCATGTCTAGCTTTGTAATCAGTTTGCGCGATTTTGCTGCACTCACATATTAAATGTGAAACAGTTTCAACTTTGTCATTGCAAAGTGAGCAATTTGGATTGTCAGTAGATATTTTTTTTTATTGAAGTTTTATAAAAGTTACAATATTATCCCATCCCCCAACCCCCCCCAAACCCCCCTCCCCTTCCCCCACTTCCCAAAGCTGGTTACAGGGTTACAAATATATAGTAATCATAATCTAACTAACATTAATCAACTATATAAATAACCAAATACATAATACACTTTAACCCGCCTATAACATAATTACAAACTCTCTAAAAATATAAAAAATATATAAAAAAAATTAACAATCTAAAATTTACTCATAAGCTAAATGGAACTTTTTAGTCCCATATTTTTTCTGAATATAATCTATCCATCTTCTCCAAACCGAAATGTATCTTTCTTGTGAATAATCCTTCAAGTAAGCAGAAATCTTAGCCATTTCTGCTAAATTTGACACCTTAAGCGTCCACTCCTCCATAGTAGGCAGACAGTCCTTCTTCCAATATTGCCCTACCAATAACCTCGCAGCTGTTATCAAATTCAACATCAAATTAATGTCAGTAGATTTTTGTATCTTCGTTTTCATAGCATTAGTTTGTCGTGCTTGTTCTTGAGCAGCCAGTATTATTATTATTATTATTATTATTATTATTATTATTATTATTATTATTATTATTATTATTATTATTATTATTATTATCATCATCATCATCATCATCCTTCAGCCTTTTTTTAATATTAAGCATAAAGAATATTTTATTCTGGAGGGGGGACTTCCCACAACACTAAAGTATCTGGACTTTTTTTTTTTGTCTTTCTTGTTGACAAGTTTTTCTAAGTCTGGGGTGTTATGCGGCAAATACCTTTCTATTTGAATTCTGAAATCCCAGAGCTTTAGAGCGTCTTCATTTTCTATCATTTTCTCTGTTTGATGGTCCCGCTGGTTCCTGCATGCAGGCAAATGACTCTAGAAAGGGTACAGGGAAAAGCAGCAAAGATGATTAGGGGGCTGGAGGCTAAAACATATAGGGAACGGTTGCTGGAATTGGGTATGTGTAGTTTAACGAAGAGAAGGGTGAGGGGTGACATGATAGCAGTGTTCCAATATCTCAGGGGCTGCCCCAAAGAAGAGGGAGTCAAGCTATTCTCCAAAGCACCTGAAAGCAGGACAAGAAGCAACGGATGGAAACTCATCAAGGAGAGAAGCAACCTAGAACTAAGGAGAAACTTCCTGAGAACAATTAATCAGTGGAACTACCTGCCTCCAGAAGCGGTGAATGCTCCAACACTGGAAGTCTTTAAGAAGAGACTGGACAGCCATTTGTCTGAAATGGTATAGGGTTTCCTGCCTGAGCAGGGGGTTGGACTAGATGACCTCCAAGGTCCCTTCCAACATTATTATTATTATTTCTTAAGGATCTTCCAACGCACCATTGTTGCTCCTTTGTCGTGCCGTTGTTCGTAATCCCACCGTGCGCGATCTTCTTACAGCGGAGGATCCCCTGTTGTTCCTTCAGCTTCGTTGCCTGGATGGGCTTTGCCGTCTGTTGCTCCCATCTCAATTCTGGCTTTGGCTGCATTTGTTGTTAAATTATTCTTAATTGCTCTTAATTGTTCTCTAGAATGAAGCAGCAGATCTGCTGGTCTTAAAATGTCATTTTTATAAGAAGGCTTTACTTGAGGGGTTGGGGTGGGGGGAAAGCAAGATAAGCTGATGGCAGGAGACAAGTCCTGATTAATCTCCAGAAAGAGAGGAATTTGCAATATGAGGCTGCCAAAAATATTTCATCAGAATCTCTCTCTCTCTCTCTCTCTCTCTCTCTCTCTCTCTCTCTCTCTCTCTCTCTCTCTCTCTCCCCTCCCTTTCTTTCTCTCTCTCTCTCTCTCTCTCTCTCTCTCTCCCTTCCTTTCTTTCTGCCTTTGAATCAAATTTGACACCTGGCAAGAATAAAATGTGGCTTGCGGTGCCTTGCAGACTTAACGCTCTGGGGAGATGTTAGCAAACAGAGCAAAAGAGAGAAGACAGGGACAAAAATTCACCGAGGCTGAATGAATCTTGAGTTTCTGACCATTTTTCCTTGTCTAATCTTACATTTTTGTTTCTGCTCATTTGATTTGCAGCTCCCTGAGAACCTGGGGGTGGCGGGGAGGAAATAGGCGAGTGTTTTTCTTAACATCTCCATTTTGGGACAAAACGACACCTCATACAAGCGGCCTGCAAAGCGAGATCTTTCCCTAATTTAGAAACTTAACTTTATTTAGAGCAGGGTTTCTCAACCTTAGGGTGTTTAAGAGGGGTGGACTTCAACTCCCAGAATCCCCCAGCCAGCATATGTTGTATATTCATACGTGCAGCAGCCGGAGCAGCCAAAAGAAACGAATGCAATCCTGGGTTGTATAAACAGAGGCACAGAATCAAAATCACGACAAGTATTAGTACTGCTTTATCAAGATTGAGTAAGGCCACACCTGGAGTACAGTATCCCAATTGTGGTCACCACGTTCCGAAAAAAGATGTTGAGACTTTGGAAAAAGTGCCAGAGAAGAGCAACTAAGATTATTAAAGGCCTGGAGACAAAAACACACCAAGAACGGTTGCAGGATTTGGATATGGCTAGTTCTAGAGAAAAGGAAGGACTAGGGGGGGACGTGATAGCAGTATTCCAGTATTTGAGGGGCTGCCACAAAGAAGAGGGGGGGGTCAACGTATTCTCCAAAGCAGCAGAAGGCAGGACAAGAAACATCTAATCAAGGAGAGAAGCAACCTAGAATTAAGGAGAAGCTTCTAACAGTGAGGACAATTAACCAGTGGAACAGCTTGCCACCAGAAGTGGTGGATGCTCCATCACTGGAGGTTTTTAAGAAGAGACTGGACAGCTATTTGTCTGAAATGGTATAGGGTTTCCTGCCTGAGCAGGAGGTTAGACTAGAAGGCCTCCAAGGTCCCTTCCCAACTCTGTTCTGATTGACTGAAGCATCTTAAACATGCCAAGGTTGAGAAACAGTGATCTGGAGAATTCAAATCCACTTTGAGCATCGGATGACTTTGGACCAGTCACTCTCTCAGCAAATCTACCTTGCCACAGTTGTGCTTGGTGAACCTGGAAGAAAAAAGACTATATGTAATCCTTGACATATGAGCATAATGGAGCCTAATCATTATGGGGAATAGAATAGAATAGAATAGAATAGAATAGAATAGAATAGAATAGAATAGAATAGAATAGAATAGAATAGAATAGAATAGAATAGAATAGAGAATAAATAGAACAGAATGGAATGGAATAGAATAGAACAGAACAGAGAATAAATATAACTAGAATAGAAATTAGAATAGAATAGAAATTAGAATAGAACAGAAGAGAATAAATAGAATAGAATAGAAATTAAGCTAAAATAGAAAGTAGAATAGAATAGAAAATAGAACAATATAGAGAATAAATAGAATAGACTAGAATAGAAATTAGACTAGAAAAGAAATTATAGTCTATAGACTAGACTAATAGAGAATGAATAGAACAGAACAGAATAGAATAGTATAGTTGGAAGGGACCTTGGAGGCCATTTAGTCCAACCCACTGCTCAGGCAGGAAACCCTACCCCATTTCAGACAAATGGCTGTCCAGTCTCTTCTTAAAAACCTCCAGTCCTGGAGCATTCACAGCATCTGGACGCAGGTTGTTCCGCTGGTTAATTGTTCTAACAGGAAGTTTCTCCTTAGTTCCAGGCTGTAGGTCGTCACACTCCAGTTGGGTGAAATGTTCCTCAGAGGATATCCCAACCTGCCTGTCTAGATGATTATGCTGTAATAGATGATGAGGTGGTTGTTGTTGTTGGTGGTGATGATGATGATGATGATGGATGCTTTTTCCTCCCATCTCTCAGGGAAGATGGATCCCTTCAGCACTAAGAACCTGGCTCTCCAAGCTCAGAAGAAGCTGCTGAGCAAGATGGCCTCCAAGAACATGGCCAGCATCTTCATCGACGACACTAGCAGCGAGATCCTGGACGAGCTCTACCGGGTCACCAAGGAGTTCACCCACAATCGCAAAGAAGCCCAGAAGGTCATCAAGAACCTGATCAAGATCGTCATGAAGTTGGGCGTGCTGTACCGCAACAAGCAGTTTGGCGTGGAAGAGCTGGTCTTGATGGACCGCTTCCGCAAGAAGGTCCACAACTTGGCCATGACCGCCGTCAGCTTCTACCAGATAGACTTCACCTTTGACCGTCGGATCATGGCCAACATGCTCAACGAATGCCGGGACCTGCTCCACCAAGCCATCAACACTCACTTGACCGCCAAATCCCACGCTCGGATCAACCACGTCTTCAACCATTTCGCGGACTTGGACTTCCTGTCGGCCCTCTACGGCTCTTCCGAGCCTTACCAGACTCACCTGCGGCGGATCTGCGAAGGGCTGAACCAAATGCTGGATGAAGGCAACATCTGAAAGAAAAAAAAACACCATCGTTGTCTTGAGGACCCAGCTGGGGACGCCGTTGCTTGGGTTTCACCCCCTCTGGATGTGCTTCTGATGTAATTTAGTGGTATTTTAAGAATGAGATTGTGGGGTGTATTGTGTGTTGTTGTTGTGTTTTTTTTGTAGTTTTTATGGATGGTTTTACCTGGGGTTTCTCCACAGTCCTCTCAAATTTTCTCCAAGGAATGGACAGGGTTTGTAAAGGTTTTGGAAGAAGGCAACTAGGGCCAGCCTCCATTTATTGGGTTGGTTGATTTATGGGAGACCACAATTAAGGACCATCTCCACATTTGCCCCTGAACAGAACAACAGAATTGGACGGGACGTTGGAGGTCATCTAGTCCAACCCCCTGCTCAGGCAGGAAACCCTATACCATTTCAGACAAATGGCTGTCCAGTCTCTTCTTAAAAACCTCCAGTGTTGGAGCATTCACAGCTTCTGGAGGCAGTTTGTTCCACTGGTTAATTGTTCTCACTGTCAGGAAGTTTCTCCTTAGTTCTAGGTTGCTTCTCTCCTTGATGAGTTTCCATCCGTTGCTTCTTGTCCTGCCTTCGGGCGCCTTGGAGAATAGCTTGACTCCCTCTTCTTTGGGGCAGCCCCTGAGATACTGGAAGACCGCTATCAGGTCACCCCGGACCTTCTCTTCATTAAGCTAGACATCCCCAATTCCAGCAACCGTTCTTTATATATTGTAGCCTCCAGTTCCCTAACCATATTTGTCGCTCTTCTCTGCACTTCTGCATCTGGTCTTCTAGAGCAGAAGATGGATGAAAGCAACTATAAACCAAAGATTTGATTTGGTTGGGCCTGCTAACTCTGGCAGTCTTTCGCCGATCTTTCCAAGGAGCCCCTTTGGCCAAGTGGGACCTCGGTGGGTTTTTTCCCCCCCAACGTGGCTGGCATTCAGAGACACATAAACTCAACACTTAATGGTCCCAAGGAAGGAGAATATTTGCAACTCAGGGTTGAAACGAGAAGTCTTTGGTGCTCTCTGAGTTTGCTTGTTTTCTTGCAGACGTTTCATGACCCAACTAGGTAACATCATCAGGGCTAGTAAGGTGCTGTTTGCTGTCCATTTATATTCTGGTGTCTTGCCTGCCGCATGGAATCAGCACAGCACACAAGCCAACTAAAGTCCTTCAAAACATCCTAAACAAACCCAAAAAAACCCAGCAACCGCAGAAGGAAAAAAAACAGGAGTCATCTACAACGTACAAGGCAAGAACTCCAACAACCACTGTGTAGGACAAACGGGCCAAAAAAAGACCGGCAGAACGCAGCCACGAACACCAACTGCCTGTCAAAAGGCCTGACGAAAATTCTTGAATTTCACAACATGTAGACAGATGTAGCCATAGCTGCAATGGGGAAAATGTGACCGTCCTAGAACCAGGCCAAGTCCCAAAATGCCGGGGAATTTTCTAGAAGCCTGGCACTCTGACCGATCAGCCATCGACGGGCACGTAGGCGTTAACCACACCTACAGAGGATGCGAAAGAGGCAATCAACCAGCCCCCCAAAGGAAGCAGAAAGACTCCAGCACTTCTCCGCCACCAGCAATCAGCACCCGGATCAGCAGAGGTTAACTCCCAGGTCGCCTTCGGACCGAGTAAGCAACACCCCAGTGAAAATACGGCCAAGGAGCCCTTAGTCAACGGCCCAACCGAAGAATCCCTAAGACCGTCCCCCCTACCCCCAGGCAGGCAGGCAAGACACCAGAATATAAAGTGACAGCAAAGCCCACTCCTTGCTTGCACTGATGACGTTACCTAGTTGGGTCATGAGACGTCTGCAAGCAAACAAGCAAGCTCCGAGGACACCAAGGACTCCACAGTCATTGTTTTCTTCCTCCTCCTCCTCTTCCTCTCCACAAACCCCACTCCTTACTAGCACTGATGATGTTACCTAGTTGGGTCATGAGACGTCTGCAAGAAAACAATCTAGCTCAGAGAGCACCAAGGACCCCACAGTCGTTGTTTTCTTCCTCCTTCTCCTCTTCCTCCTCTCCACAAACCCCACTCCTTACTAGCACTGATGACGTTACCTAGTTGGGTCATGAGACGTCTGAAAGAAAACAATCTAGCTCAGAGCACCAAGGACCCCGCAGTCGTTGTTTTCTTCCTCCTCCTCTTCCTCTCCACAAACCCCACTTCATTCTAGCACTGAAGATGTTACTTAGTTGGGTAATGAGACGTCTGCAAGAAAACAAGCAAGCTCAGAGAGCCCCAAGGACCCCACAGTCTTCCTCCTCCTCCTGCTCCTCCTCTCCACACACCCGTCTCCCTTCTAGCACTGATAATGTTCTCTAGTTGGGTCATAAAATGTCTGCAAGAAAACCAAGCTCAGAGAGCATCAAGGACCCCACAGTCTTTCTCCTCCTTCTCCTCCTCCTCTTCACACACCCGTCTCCCTTCTAGCACTGATGACGTTACCTAGTTGGGTCATGAGACGTCTGCAAGAAAACAGGCAAGCTCAGAGAACAGGACCCCTCACTTAAATGTCCACTTCCAACCAGCAGTTCATTTAGCTTGGCGATCAGCAGGAGCTCCTGTGGAAATACTTAAAAGTTGGAAGGGAACCTTGAGGTCATCCATCTGGTCTGAGAGAAAAGCTGCATTAAAGCGCCCACAATGGATGGGTGTCCAGCCTTCACTGTCAAACAACAAAGGACTTTCTCCACCCCACCCCCCTTGGATTCTGTCTCGCTGTAATTGGACTCCGTGCGCCCTGGAGGAATGCTTTTCAAACTTGGCAACTTTGAAGATGGGTGGACGCCCAGAATTCCCCAGCCAGCATGGTTTAAGATGGGTGTCTATGGAGATTCCTGATAAATCCTTCCCTTCCCCACCAGCCAGTCAGAGTTGAAGAAGCTTCTTGGAGGAGAAGCAAAACATCTTCAAGGAAAAAGAAGAACGTCCAGTTGCTTGTAGAAAAAAAGTGCTTTTGGGTTTTTAGATGGGTGGACTTCGACTCCCAGAATCCCCCAGCCAGCATGGTTTAAGATGGGTGGATTTCGACTCCCAGTATTCCCCAGCCGGCATGCTTTAAGTCAGGTGGACTTCAACTCCCAGAATTCCCCAGCCGGCATGGTTTAAGATGGGTGGACTTCAACTCCCAGAATTCCCCAGACAGCATGGTTTAAGATGGGTGGATTTAATCTCCCAGAATTCCCAGCCAGCTTGCTTTAAGGTGGGTGGTCTTCAACTCCCAGAATTCCCCAGCCAGCATGCTTCAAAATGGGTGGACTTCAACTCCCAGAGTCCGCTAGTTAGCATGCTTGGCAAACAAACCTTCCAACTGTTTTATCTAACTGAAAATGCTTGGAAAAAGCCCGGAAAAAATAAAATAAAATTAATTTCCTCTCCTGGATGACTCCAGTTCCTTAGAAAGGCTGGCGGGGAAGTTGCTTGGCAAATGTTTTTTTCCTTTTGATTCTTTCCAGAAATTAGTACGAAGTGCAGATGGGCTGGGTTGTTTTTTGTGTGTGTGTGTGTGGTTGTTTGAACAGTTGCAACCCTGCCCCTCGGGACTATTAAAACTTATTTGTTGAAGTACAAACTTCACTGCAAGAGACATAATGGCAGATCTCGTAATGTTCCACACCCACATTCTGGCAGTTAGGAGGAGGAGGAAGACAAGAATGCGAGTCAGCCTTTGGGATTTAATCTCTGCAGATCCCTCTAATCTGGAATGCTCTCTGCAGATGGCAAACCGGATTCTCCCTTCGCTGGGAGCGCCAAAATAAAATCGGAAGGAATCTAAGGAGCGTCTTTTTGGGAATGTGCCAATTTTATTGGGATTCCGCGTTCGGGTCTCTAGAAGTATTGAATTTTGAATTTTTCAAAAAAGCACCTTTGGGGCATTCAGTCCTAGAAGCACCAAATTAGGGATGTTTGAAATGGTATAGGCCAGGGTTTCTTGCCTGAGCAGGGGGGGGGGTTGGACTAGATGACCTCCAAGGTCCCTTCCAACTTTATCGTTATTATTATTGTACAGGTAGTTACCGACTTACAACCAGAATGGAGCCCAAACTTTCTGTCCTTAAGCGAGACGCTTGTCCAGTGAGTTTTTGCCCCACTTTACGACCTTGCTGGCCGCAGTCGTTAAGTGAATCGCTGCAGTGGTTAACTTAGTGGCGCGGTCGTTAAACGAATCCGGCTTCCCCGTTGACTTTGCTTGTCAGGAGGTCGTAAAAGGGGAATCACGTGACACACACCCCCCTGGGGATGCTGCGACCGTCATAAATAGGTTGCCGAGCCTTCGAATGGCTGCCACGGTCATTAAGGGTGAAGAAGGGTCATAAGGCCCTTTTTTCCAGCCCCGTCGTACGTCCGAACAGTCACTAAATGAATGGTGAAGGACGACTCGGTGAGCATCTCAATTTTGAATGGTATGCAAGGAATACGTTTGCCAGATGGGGGAGGAAAAAAAAAAACCACCTCAATTTCTTTCTAATTTTTTTCTTCTTCTCTGGAATGCGAGAAGGGGGAAAAAAGGGGGGGAGGAATTATTATGTTCAGAGATATTTAATTAAGCCTCCGGTTGGGTTCAAGGTTAGATGCTGACGCAACTAAGCCGATCATGTTCAATCATGTTCAGTCACTCAGAATAGAGGTGGAAGGGACCTTGGAGGTCTTCTAGTCCAGCCCCCTGCTCAAACAGGAGACCTTATACCATTTCAGACAAGTAGCTGTCCGGTTTCTCCTTTAAAAACTCCAGGGACGGAGCACCCACAGCGTCTGGTGGCAAGCTGTTCCACTGGTTGATTGTTTTCCCGCAAGTTTCTCCTTAATTCCAGGTTGCTGCTCTCCTTGGTTAATTTCCACCTGTTGTTTCTGGTCTTTGCCTTTGGTGCTTTGGGAAATAAGTTAATAATAATAATAATAATAATAATAATAATAATAATAATAATAATAATAATAATAATAATAATAATAATAATAATAATAATAATAATAATAATAATAATAATAATAATAATATAATATAATAATAATAGAAGAAGAAGAAGAAGAAGAAGAAGAAGAAGAAGAAGAAGAAGAAGAAGAAGAAGAAGAAGAAGAAGAAGAAGAAGAAGAAGAAGAAGAAGAAGAAGAAGATGGAAGGGACCTTGGAGGTCATCTAGTCCAACCCCCTGCTAAGGCAGGAAACCCTATGCCATTTCAGACAAATGGCTGTCCAGTCTCTTCTTAAAAACTTCCAGTGTTGGAGCATTCAGAGCTTCTGGAGGCAGGTTGTTCCACTGATTAGTTGTTGACACTCCCCCCTCCTCCTCCTTCTCTTTGGGGCAGCCCCTCAAATACTGGAAGATGGCTATTCTGTCACCCCCTAATCCTTCTTTTCATTGAGCCTTGGTGGAGCAGGGGGCTAATGCCTCCTTAAGTTACACCAGCTGCCTGCAATTAGCGCAGGTTCGAGTCCCACCAGGCTCAAGGTTGACTCAGCCTTCCATCCTTCCGAGGTAGGTAAAATGAGGACCCAGATTGTTGGGGGCGATTAAGCTGACTTTGTAATAATGCCGCTTGGGGTGTGTGTGAAAGCCCTAACAAGCAGGCATATACATAGAATGAAGGCTACTGCTAAGCTTGTAAGCCGCCCTGAGTCTTCGGAGAAGGGCGGGATATAAATGGAATTAAAATAAAAATAAAATAAAAAGTAGGCATAACCCAATTCCTGCAGCCGTTCTTGATATGTTTTAGTCTCCTCCAGGCCTTTAAGCATCTTCCTTGCTCTTCTCTCCAGCCGATGTGCTGTGCATCCACCCCTCTCAATTCTGGCAAGAACCTCGGGGTGGGGGGTGGGGGGGGAGGGGGCAAAGGGATTAACCACCATGAACAGCAACCAGGAAAGTCCGCAGGATGTGAGTTTAAGAAATCAAAATGGCAAGACCTGGATCCTGCAACCGAGGCTCTTCGTGGTTGGTTTGTTGTTTTTTTAAAATCTGCCCGTAGATAATTTGCAAAGCTTCTTGGCTGGTGGGACTGCCCTGCGCGCCAAAACCTCTGGCGCCAATCACAACAGCACAACATTCTGGTTCACAACATCTGACTCACACAACATTCTGGCTTGTTTTGCTTCCGTTTTTTTTCCCATCGTGCCAGATCTGGCTTAGCCGTGGATGCGGGCAGCGCCTCGTTCCTGAGCTGTACACCTAGTCGCTAAAGGGACGGCGCTGAGACGGCGAATCGCTCATTTAGTGACCGTTCGAAGTTACGGCGGTGCTGAAAAAGGGGCCCGAGGACCGTTTTTCACGCTTAACGGCCGCCGTCGCCGCATTCCCCCTGGTCACGGGATGAAAATTCAGATGCTGGGTGCTTCCTGGTAGTCCTCCTCTTACGATCGCAACGGAGCCCCAAAATTTCTGTTGCTAAGGAAAAGGTGTCTTAGGTGGGTTTTGCCCCACTTTACGACCTTCCTCGCCATGGTCGTTAAGTGAATCGCTGCACTTGTTCAGTCACAGCGGTTCTGGCTTCCCCCATTTGACTCTGCTGGTCAGAAGGGCGCAAAAGGGGGATCGCGTGATCCCCCCTCCATCGTAAATATGAGTGAGTTGCCACGGGTCTGAATTTTGATCACGTGATCATGGGGAGGCTCTAATGGCTGTTAAGTGTGACCTACGGTCGCAAGTCCCCTTTTTTCAGTGCTGTTGTGACTTTGAAACGGTCGCTAAACGGACAATTGTGTGTCCAGGACTGCCCCGTAATCCAGATTTACGAGAATTACACTCCCCGGGATCACGCGATCCCCTTTTGCGAGCTTCTTGACTAGCACAGTCAATGGGGGAAGCCAGATTCGCTTAACAACCGCCTTACTAGCTTAACAACTGTGGCGATTTGTTTAACGACTGTGGCGAGAACGGTCGTAAAACGGAGCAAAGCTCGCTTCGCCAAGGTCTCGCTCGGCAACGTAAATTTTGGGGCCATACGTTGAGGACTACCTGTAGCAGCAGCGCGCAACTTCACAATGTCTGGCAGCCACTGGTAGGGTGTAACCAGGATTGTCCAACATTAGCCACTTTTAGACTGGCGGACTTCAACTCCCAGAATTCCCCAGCCAGCGATGCTGGCTGGGGAATTCTGGGAGTTGAAGTCCGCCAGTCTAAAAATGGTCAAGATTGGACATCCCTGAGATAGACAGTCTGACAGTAGCAACATGGGTGTTTATCCCAGAGTTTGGGTGTTTTGTTTTTAAACCCCACCTGGGAATCTGGTAGATCACCCAGGGATCCACCTCTACCCTGAGCTACCACATTTTGAGCCAAACGAAAGAAATTGAAAAGAAGGTCAACACACTGAACGGGCACCCAGCCAAGCACAGCTGGCGTGGGCCGTCTCGGCACGCTGTCCGTTTGGAGACTGGCTTTCCGGGCAGGCAGTCTTTTGTCTGCAAACAAGCATTCCTGCGAGCCCACATCGGAACACATTTGCTCGTGACATTAAAGCAGTGGAAACAAAACCCTCCAATGGGTAACGGCATTCAGACATGCAGTGGTTTTGATGGCCTTCAGATGCCAGCTGGGAGCTTGAACAGTCTCTGGTTGGTGTATAAATTGTGTCAAGCCATGCTAGATAATATAGTTTGCTGCATTAAACCATATTTAGCTGTGTTTCTACTTTGCCCTAAAGTTAAACTGACATCTAAAGAATAATTCTTAAGCTAAGTCATACTAGTTTGCTGCATCAACTGTAATTAGCTGTGTTTCTGTTTCACATTAAGCCAAAATCTGGAGAAGACACAATGTGGCTTAGCATGATGGCTAATTGTTGGGCTACGCTGTACTAGTTTGCTTCATAAATTATAATTGGCTGTGTTTCTGTTTCACATTAAGCCAACATCTGGAGAAGACCCAATGTGGCTTAGCATGATGGATAATTGTTTGGGCTAAGCCATACTAGTTTGCTGCATAAACTATAATTAACTGTGTTTCTGTTTCACACCTAACCAACATCTGGAGAAGGCACAATGTGATGTAGCATGATGGCTAACTTGGGGTAAGCCATACTAGTTTACCTCATGAACTATAATTAACTATATTTCTATTTCACACCTAACCAACATCTGGAGAAGACACATTGTTATGCGAAGACATGCTAGTTTACTGCACAAACTACAATTAGCTATGTTTGTTTTGCACTACTAAACCAACCTCTGAAGAAGACTAAATGTGGCTTAGCATGATGGATAATTGTAAGTGGACATGAGTGATCTCCAAGATAGCTTCAAATTTTTCAGTTTTCCAGAATTCATATCACCCTGCTTGATGATCAGGCAGTAGTCCGATTCACACATTTTGCTGAACCATGGTTTAGTTAAGGGTTTACTGGATCCAGCCAAATTAGCTAAATTCACACAATGGGCTTAGCGACGAATCAGTTTATAAAACAAGGCCTACCATGGTTTGAGCTAAAGTCCAAGGAAACCACAGCTTGGCTTAGCACAAGCCAACTTGCCTCTGGAAATGTTGGGGCCGTACTGGCTGAGGAGTCCTGGGAATTCCTCTTCCAACATCTCCTACTTCGGGAATGCCGGCGTCTTGCAATTTGCCAACTCTTTGTCTGGGGTTTGCAGTTTAGATGCCATGCAAAGAAGATTAGGCAAAGAGAGGTGTCTAATTACTTCCAAGGAGCCTCCATATTCAAGAGCATTCAGCCTTACAATGATTAGAACAGTATTTCCCAACCTTGTCAATGTGAAGCTGGGTGGACTCTCAGAATCCCCTAGGCAGCATCTGGTTACCTCCAACGAGCCTCCATAGTCAAGAGAAATTCTAAATTAAAATAAGTAGCAGAGTTCCCCAAACTTGGCAACTTGAAGCTTGGGTGGACTTCAACTCCCAGAATTCCCCAGCCAGTGTTTAACTATCTCTGAGGAGCCTCCATATTCAAGAGCATTCTGCCTTGAAATAACTAGGGTGACATTTTCCAACCTTGGCAATGTCAACTCCTAGAATGGAGTTTCCCAAACACGTTTATAACACGTGATGGTCATAAAATGAGCTGGCCATATATCGGATGGGATTTTATGACCTTTTTGCCACTGGTCATTAAGTGAATCCTCATGGTTGTTAAGTCTATCTGCAGCCTGGTTGGACCGTGTGTGTATGTGTGTGTGTGTGTGTGTCCTCGGACCATGCTTTCAAGAACACTGGCCTAGAAGAGTGGCAACTGGAAGACGGGTGAACATCAACTCCCAGAATTCCCTAGGTGAGGTCTAATGACCTCTGAGGAGCCTCCATATTCAAGAGCATTCTACCTTTCGGACAGGCTTTCCCAATCTTCGCAATGTCAACTCCCAGAATGAAGCTTCCCCATCACGGTTGTAACGGGCTGTGATGGTCATAAAACGGGCTGTGTCATGTGTCGGACCGGATTTTATGACCTTTTTTTTTGCAGCGGTCATTAAGTGAACCATCGTGGTTGTTAAGTGAATTTGCAACCCGGCTGGACTCCCGGGTGTGTGTATGTGTGTGTGTGTCCGTGGATCACGCTTTCAGGCACACTGGCCTTGGTGGAGTAGATAACTCACAAGCTTGGCAAGTGGCAGACAGGTGGACTTCAACTCCCAGAAGTCTCCCGTGCTGGCTGAGGAATTCTGGGAGTTGAATTCCACACCTCCTAGGCTCTGGTGTTCCAGCACATCTGTATTTGTCTTCCGGTTTAAACACAGAAAGATGCAATCCGGAAACCGTCTGGAGGAATTCCAGCTTTTTCGGTCCCTAGCTGCCGGAGGGAAAGAGCAGATGGCAGCCCAGCTGGTGTCACAACCCTTGTGATGAACCACAACACACTGCAGGTGAGGGCTTCTGCCAAGCCAGAGGCGGAAACCGGGCCACGGAGGGAGGCTCGGCTGGAGAGTTGTCCGACTCGTTTGTCAACCTCTGGAAAGGTTTTATTATTCACGATGTGGTCCGGGAAACCCAAGCCAGGGTGGCTGGCGTCACTGAAAGCACACAAGGGCAGGAAGTGTTTTGCTGCGATGTTGACAGGTGTGGGTTGTTCCCCCGTTGTGCAGTCTTCCAGGCCTGCTACTCAAGAGTTGCGTAAGAGAAAACAATTGTTGGGAGTTAAGAGTCACATCTTAAAACGGGAAGATTCTTCAAAGGGAAATGCACCGGTGGCCCTCGACTTAGGAGCACAACTGTTGCGAAGCGAGGCAGTCGTTAAATGAGTTTTGCCCCATTTTACAACCTCTCTCGCCACCGTTGCGAAGTGAATCCCTGGGGTTGGTTGCTAAGCTAGGAACGCTGCTGAAATCGGTGGCTTTGATTGAAAAAAGACAAACAATGAATGTTGGTTCCACTGGGAAACCGCTCTTGGACTTTGTGCTTAGGGTGGTAGGAGAAAAAAAAAAGAAATTTGAGTTTTGCAGATTAGATAGATCTGTCGATACAGAAACGGCTAGTATAAATTATTGCATAAAAGCAAAAAGTTGAGCTGGTGTATTATGACAGGGGGTCCTCGACTTACGACCACAATCGAGCCCAAAATTTATGTTGCTGAGTGAGACATTTGTGAAGTGGTTTTCTTGCCATTTTGTGCCTTTTCTTGCCACATTTGTGAAGTGAGCTTCCCCTGCAGTTGTTAAATGAGTAATGCCGTTGTTAAGTGAATCTGGCTTCCCCGTTGACTTTGCTTGTCGAAAGGGCGCAAAAAGGGGATCGTATGATCCCGGGACGCTGCAACCGTCATCAATATAAGTTGGTTGTCAAGCAGCCAAGTGTAAATCACGTGGCTGTAGGGATTCTACAACGATCGTAAGTGTGAAAAATGGTCGTACCTTTTTCCAGTGATGTTGTAACTTTGAATGGACACTAAGTGAAGTGTTGTAAGTCAAGGACTACCTGGACTTCATTCTACTGTGCCAAAAAGTCAGAAGTCAACGGTTTTTTTTTTTACTTTTTCCCCTTATACTTTTTCTTTTTCCCCTCTACTTCCCTCCTTTTCTAATATTTTCCATTTTCTTTTTGTATTTTTATATCTTGATAAACTAATATAAATTGGGTGAGTTACAACTCCCAGAATTCCCCAGCCAACCATGCTTTAAGAGGGGTGGACTTCAACGCCCAGAATCCTCCAGCCAGCATGCTTCAAGAGGGGTGGACTTCAATGCCCAGAATGCCCCAGCCAGCATGCTTTAAGAGGGGTGGACTTCAACTCCCAGAATCCCCCAGCCAGCATGCTTTAAGAGGGGTGGACTTCAACTCCCAGAATCCCCCAGCCGGCATGCTTTAAGAGGGGTGGACTTCAACTCCCAGAATGCAGTCTATTTAAATTTAAAGGAGGGAATTAGCATTCGTGGGTGTGCTTGGGCTGGTGTTGTCAAAACGTCAAGATGGCAGCTGCAATTACAGGATCAAACTCCACCCGCTGACTTTTGTTCCTCTCCGCGCGGGATGACGCTCCTGTTAGTCAGCCCATTATTCAGCGTGTGGCACCGCGAGTTCACGGGCCAGGCCTGAATCCATAAACCGGACAATGTGTTCGCTCCGTGCGATGTGCGGTTCCAGGTCAGGCAATTGTGAAGGCTTGCGCAACTGGGCTGAATACATTTTAGATCTAGGCCGCAGGGGGAGGCAACCTCGGCTCTTTTATGACTCATGGACTTCGACGCCCAGCTGTGCGGACTCAGGAATTCTGGGAGTTGAAGTCCATTGAGTCATAAAAGAGCCGAGGTTGCCTACCCCTGATCTAGCGGGTCCCCAACCTCCGGGCTGCAGCGCACTAGCGGGCTGCGCGAAAGGCAGGCCGGTGGGCGCAGGCAGCTCCCCTCGCGCTGGTGGTCCCCTGCTCTTGCGCGAGGGGAGCTGCCCGTGGGGGCACACGCACCCTGGCCTGACACTCCACACGGGCTGTTTCCCATCTCCTCCCCCAGCTGGGCCACTAAACCGCCTGCTTCCGGTGCTCCAAAAACGAAGCGGCGAGAGCAGACGCTGAGTGGGACGAGCCGCTCCGAGCTTGCTTGCTGTCTTGCGCACATTTCATGACCCAACTAGGTAACATCAGCAGTGCTAGAGAGGAGGAGGAGGAGGAGGAGGAGGAGGAGGACTGTGGGGTCCTGGGTGCTCTCTGAGCTTGCTTGTTGTCTTGCGGACGTTTCATGACCCAGCTAGGTAACGTCATCAGTGCTAGAGAGGAGGAGGATGACTGTGGGGTCCTGGGTGCTCTCTGAGCTTGCTTGTTGTCTTACAGACGTTTCATGACCCAGCTAGGTAACGTCATCGGTGCTAGAGAGGAGGAGGAGGAGGAGGAGGAGGAGGAGGAGGAGGAGGAGGAGGAGGAGGAGGAGGAGGAGGAGGACTGTGGGGTCCTGGGTGCTCTCTGAGCTTGCTTGTTGTCTTGCGGACGTTCCATGACCCAACTAGGTATCATCATCAGTGTTAGAAAGGAGTGGGGTTTCTACGGAGGAGGAGGAGGAGGAGGAGGAAGAGGAAGAGGACGACGATTGTGGGGTCCCGGGTGCTCTCTGAGCTTGCTTGTTGTCTTGCGGACGTTTCACGACCCAGCTAAGTAACATCATCGGTGCTAGAAAGGAGTGCTGTTTGCTGTCTGTTTATATTTGGGTGTCTGGCCGAGCGCGCCCGGCTCAGCTGGGCTGACTCACCGAGGCTGCCTGCGCAGGACACCCGACCCGCTTTTCGAGCCTCAGTGAGTCTGAAGAAGCCCGAGATCGTGTCCCCCAAAGTTCCTCTTCTCCGCGCCAGAAGCTTTTGCAGATAGACAAAAGGCTTCCAGGGTGTGTGTGTGTGTGTCTGTGTGTGTGTGTGTGTGTGTGTGTGTGTGAGTGAGTGAGAGAGAGAGAGAGAGAGAGATCTAATGCGGCTTCGGGCCTTCTGTCCCTCTGCAAAAGCTTTTGGCGCGGAGAAGCCTGGAGGAGCGAGAAACTGCGCCCCAAAACCTTCTCTCCCCTCTTGCGGGAGTGGAGCCGCACGCGCACGACAGCCCAGCGCTCACGCGGCCCGTCCCCTTCTTTCTTCCCCCTCCCAGCCGGGCCACCAAGCTCAAAAGCTCTGGGACCGTTGCGTTAAGCCACAATCACAAAATCTGTCTTGGAAGCCCCTTTGTTGCCTCTCGTCTTCGCCTCAAAAGAGTTCAGGAGAATAAATTCCCCCCCCCCCCGCTTCCATTGCAGGTATTCCTCGATAGCTCGTTTAGTGACCGTTCGAAGTGACAACGGCCCTGGAAAAAAAATAAAGCGACTTACGCCCGTTTTTCACCCTTACGACCGCTGCAGCAACCCCCGTGGTCAGGCGATCCAAATTCAGGTACACCTGACAACTGACTCGTATTTACGACGGCTGCAACGTCCCGGGGTCACGCGATCCCCTTTTGCGACCTTCTGACAAGCCGAGCCGATGGGGAAGCCAGTGATTCGCTTAACGACCGCGCGGTTAACAACTGCAGCGATTCGCTTAAACGACGTCGGCAAGCAAGGACGTAAAACGGGGCAAAGCTGACTCAGCAAAGGTCTCGCTTAGCAGCAGGAATTCTGGGGGCTGAGCTGTGGTCCACTGTTATTTTCTCCTCTTTTGTAAAGGGAAACCGAGGCAGACAGGCAGGGGGGGAACCAGCCGGATTTGAGGATATAAATCTGGCTTTTTATTCAGACGATTGCTCCTTATCCACGGGGTGACTCTTTTTTGGGGTGACCATTCGACCGATATACGGGGAAGAGGTTGCGGGCCGGGAGAGAAACTTCGTGGAGGGGATGGTGCACACTTGCACGCCCGCACGCGCTAATACCTGCAAAGGGATCGACTTTCCGCAAGTCTTTTTTTGGCTAAATCCAAAGGATCAGATCCTTTGCAATTTCAGTTGGTTTTTTTTGCAGCACCGGATCCGAGACGCGGTAATCCCGTCCCCGCTTCGCTTCTTGCGCATCCCGGAAGGCCACCGATGCCGCGGAAGAACGGCGTGAAAGGAGCGAGCCGAGTCCAAGGGGGTCACACGCGTGGCTTCCGGTTCTTCCCCAAAGGTGTTCTTCTAAAGCAGTTGCTCGGGTGGATCCCAGGATCCGGGAAAGGAGACTCTCCCACCATTTCTTCTCCGGGGTCACGAGGGGGGGGTGTCCCGCGGGGCTCACAGTTCATCGTGGGATTTTTCAGCCACGATCATCAGCTTGGCGAGCTGGGAGCGGAATTTGCCCTCCCGGTGAGACACTGGAAAGAGGAAGAAGAGGACAGGCGGGTGGGACTCCGAGGTGGTGGGACCCGCTTGGTTGGCAGGTGGGCTTGCCGAGACCGGCGAGCAGAAGCCAACCACGATCGGAGATGAAGAGGGAAGGGGTTTTTTGGGGGAATTTTTGCACCCTGGAACCTACTCACTGATGCCCTCGACGTGATGTCCCGTTGCCTGGAGGCGGTTCGGGTTTGGATGGGGAGAAACAGGCTCAGACTCAATCCTGCCAAGACTGAGTGGCTGTGCGTACAGGCATCTCGAGTGAACCATTCTATTCCACCTTTAATGATGGGGGGGTGAGGTGTTACCCCCCGTCGATAGGGCTTGCAACTTGGGTGTCCTCCTGGATTCGCGGCTCAGCCTTGAAGATCATATAGGAGCCGTGACCAGGGGGGCTTTTGCCCAGGTTCGCCTGGTGCGCCAGTTGCGGCCCTATCTGGACCGGGATGCCCTATGTACAGTCACTCATGCGCTCGTGACCTCCCGGTTAGACTACTGCAACGCTCTCTACATGGGGCTGCCCTTGAGGACCACCCGGAGGCTTCAACTGGTGCAGAATGCGGCCGCGTGAGTTGTGATGGGGGCCTCCCGATACTCCCATGTAACACCTCTACTCCGCGAGCTGCATTGGCTTCCGGTTGCCCTCCGGGTGAGATTCAAGGTGCTGGTGATGACCTATAAAGCCCTAAATGGCATGGGTCCGGGCTATCTAAGGGAACACCTGCTGCCGGCATCAAGTTCCCTTCGTCCTGTGCGCTCCCACAGGGAGGGCCTTCTCAGGGTGCCGCCGGCAAAGGATTGCCGGCGGGCAACACCCAAGGGGAGGGCCTTCTCTGTGGGCGCGTCTGCCCTCTGGAACCAGTTACCCATAGAGCTTAGGACTGCCCCTGATTTTCGTTCGTTCCGCCGGGACCTGAAGACCTGGCTCTTTGAGCTTTCCGGCCAGGACTGAGGATTTTTTAATTTTTTTAACTTATTGTAATTGGGTTTTTAATCAGAGATATATGGCTTTTAGATTTTAATCAAGGAAAATTTAATCTATTTTAATTGCTATTAATTTTTGTATTGTAATGTTGTTTTAATTGCCTTGTGAACCGCCCTGGGTCCTACGGGAGAAGGGCGGTATATAAGTTTAATAAATATAATATATAATACTCTGGCTGAATTGGAAAAATCAAACCAACCGTTTGGCCAACAGAGAGGAAGAATTATCGGGTGTTTTTTTTTAAAAAAAAATAATTACAAATCTGCTCGCTCTAACCCGCTGCCGCGAATAGGTCTGCGCAATCTGAGCCGTTGGGTCCTTGGTGCTCCCTGAGCGTGGTGGTTTTCGTGCAGACGTTTCGTGACCCAACTAGAAAACATCATCAGGGCTAGAAGGGGGTCAGTGGGGTTTGTGGAGAGGAGGAGGAGGAATGTGGGGTCCTTAGTGCTCTTTGAGCTTAGTAGCAGAAGGTGAAGGAGAAAGAGTGGAGGAGAAGGAAAAGGAGAAAGCGGTGGAGAAGGAGAAAGTGTTCAAGGAGAAGGAGAAAGTGGTGGAGGAGAAGGAGAAGGGGAAAGAGTGGTGGAACGGAAGAAGGTGTTGGAGAAGGAGGAGGAGGAGGAGAAAAGAGGGCAGTTGTGGGGTCCTTGGTGGTCTCTCTGAGCGTGGTGGTTTTCATGCAGACGTTTCATGACCCAACTAGAGAACGTCATCAGGGCTAGAAGGGGGTCAGTGGGGTTTGTGGAGAGGAGGAGGAGGAGGAATGTGGGGTCCTTAGTGTGCTTTGAGCTTGGTGGCAGAAGGCAAAGGAGAAAGAGTGGAGGAGAAGGAAAAGGAGAAAGTGGTGGAGAAGGAGAAAGAGTGGTGGAGAAGGCAAAAGTGTTGGGAGGAGGAGGAGAAGGGGAAAGAGTGGTGGAACGGAAGGAGGAGAAAGTGTTGGAGAAGGAGGAGGAAAAGGAGGGCAGCTGTGGTGTTCTTGGTGCTCCCGGAGCTTGGTGGCTTTCTTGAAGACGTTTCATGACCCAACTACAGAACGTCATCAGTACGAGAAGGGAGTGGGGTTTGTTCTCTTTTTATACAGAAGTGGCTCCCCTGTCAGCATTAGTGGGAGACAATTAATTTTTCTTCTCTTGGTTAGGGTATTGTTTTCCGCTTGATGATTTGTCTGGTGTCAATCCCTGCTTATCTAGTTTCCTCATTCTGTAGAGTTCTTGGGGATTCTGAGCTTGTTTTCTTGCAAACACCTCAGGACCCAACTAGGTAACTTCATCAGGGCTAGAAGGGAGTGTAGGGTTTGCTCTCTGTTTATATACAAGTGGCCTGGTGGGAGGGTCTTGGTGAATTCACCAAGAAAAACACCAATTCCTTAATTGAGCTGTTGCTTAGTCTTGTCTAGGTTGGCAGTTCCGTGATTGGGGTAATTGTTTACTGCTTGATTGTTGGTCTAGCACAAGGGAAGACAACCTTGGCTCTTCTACGACTCGTGGACTTCAACTCCCAGAATTCCTGAGCCAGCTTGGCTCAGCTTGGAAAACTCTCCCTTTCCCCTCAGCGTGGCTGACTCAGGAATTCTGGGAGTTGAAGTCCACGAGTCATAAAGCGGCCTAGGCCTAGGCCAGGGGTAGGCAACCTTGGCTCTTTTACGACTCGTGGACTTCAACTCCCAGAATTCCTGAGCCAGCATGGCTCAGCTTGGAAAACTCTCCCTTTCCCCTCAGCGTGGCTGACTCAGGAATTCTGGGAGTTGAAGTCCATGAGTCATAAAGCGGCCTAGGCCTAGGCCAGGGGTAGGCAACCGTGGCTCTTTTACGACTCGTGGACTTCAACTCCCAGAATTCCTGAGCCAGCATGGCTCAGCTTGGAAAACTCTCCCTTTCCCCTCAGCGTGGCTGGCTCAGGAATTCTGGGAGTTGAAGTCCACGAGTCATAAAGTGGCCTAGGCCTAGGCCAGGGGTAGGCAACCTTGGCTCTTTTACGACTCATGGACTTCAACTCCCAGAATTCCTGAGCCAGCTTGGCTCAGCTTGGAAAACTCTCCCTTTCCCCTCAGCGTGGCTGGCTCAGGAATTCTGGGAGTTGAAGTCCACGAGTCATAAAAGAGCCAAGGTTGCCTACCCCTGGCTCTAGCATTAATCCTGGTGCTAATCTCGGCTTATCTGGGTCTTGATTGCTAACAAGCTAACGAAATGTTTAATCCCTTGGTTTTTTACCCTTTTAATATGATTTTATTTCTCTTCTAAGTTTCAACTGGGAGCTGTCTGGAGCTGGCGGGAAGCCAGGCGGCTATGTAAATGTTACCAATAAATAAATAAACGAACTCACCTGTCTGTTCCGTGACCAAGAATTCCTCCTCTTTTAATGGGACATCGTCCTGGACTCCGACGCTAGCTGTGGACTACAAGACAGAAGAGCCATCAGCCAAACAGGAATGTCCGAAGGGCTCAAGCGTAACGGCCTGTCCTGGGACCAGAGGGAGGTGGGCCCGGGGCGTCTGCAACGAGTTCAACAAAATCAAGGCGGCGGCCCTAACTATGGGATCGAACCCCAGCTAGGAAGTAATAGTCCAGCCAAGCAAATCCCCTAGCCTAGAGTAAGGTTTCTCAACTTCGGCAATGTGATGGTAGATGGTCTTCCAGTCACAGAATTCCCCAGCCAGTATGGGTGGACTACAACTCCCAGAATTCCCAAGCCGGCATGGACGAGTCATCAGAATGGACTTCAACCTCCAGAATTCACCATCCCACATGGAGGGACTTCAACCCCCAGAATTCCCCATTCCACATGGATGGACTTCAACCCCCAGAATTCCCCATCCCACATGGAGGGACTTCAACCCCCAGAATTCCCCATCCCACATGGATGGACTTCAAGCCCCAGAATTCCCCATCCCACGTGGATGGACTTCAAGCCCCAGATTTCCCCAGCCCACGTGGATGGACTTCAACCCCCAGAATTCCCTAGCCCACGTGGAGGGACTTCAACCCCCAGAATTCCCCATCCCACGTGGAGGGACTTCAACCCCCAGAATT
Organism: Vipera latastei; assembly: GCA_024294585.1. Classification (NCBI taxonomy): domain Eukaryota; kingdom Metazoa; phylum Chordata; class Lepidosauria; order Squamata; family Viperidae; genus Vipera; species Vipera latastei. Next base: position 5,172,100 of record CM044354.1, on the reverse strand, counting down.
CCCCAGCCCACATGGAGGGACTTCAAGCCCCAGGATTCCCCAGCCCACGTGGAGGGACTTCAAGCCCCAGAATTCCCCAGCCCACATGGATGGACTTCAACCCCCAGAATTCCCCAGGTGCCAAGCCGGCTGGTGAATTTCGGGAACTGAAACCCATGTGTCCTCAATTTGCTCAGATCAGGAAACTCTGCTCTAGAGACTGGGACGTTCTGGGGGCCAAGCAAATGTGGCTGAGAACAACAATGCAGTTAAGGGGGGGTTGTCCTTAAAAGACAACGTGACCCCCATTTAAAGAATCCGATGGGATCTTTATAAGGAGAAATATATTCCATCATAAGGAAACTGGGGGGGGGAGGGGGGGGAAAGAGATCTTTGCTGAACCAAGAGTAGACTAAGCTTTGTAACCAGGAGTAGGACAAAGAATGGAGGCAGTCGAGATACACCATTTTTCCCCCCATATTATTTACACTTTTTAAGTTAAAGAGTTTATTTATCAGAGATCAGGAGTCTTCAAACTTGGCCCTCTTACGACTGGTGGACTTCAACTCCCAGAATTCCTCAGCCAGGCACGTGAATAGTCTAAGCTTTGTAACCAGGAGTAGGACAAACAATGGAGGCAGTCGAGATACACCATTTCCCCCCTCCCATTATTTACACTTTTTAAGCTAAAGAGTTTATCACAGATCAGGAGTCTTCAAACTTGGCCCTTTTACGACTGGTGGGCTTCAACTCCCAGAATTCCTCAGCCAGGCACGTTGTCTAGACCACGCTTTGTAACCAGGAGTAGGACAAAGAACGGAGGCAGTCGAGAGACACCATTTTTTCCACATTATTTACACCTTCAAGTTAGAGAGTTTACTTATCACAGATCAGGGGTCTTCAAACTTGGCCCTTTTATGACTGGTGGACTTCAACTCCCAGAATTCCTCAGCCAGGCACACATGTAGGTGTAACGTGCCGATGTTATGCTAACTCGAATAAAGATTCCTTAAGGCAAGCAGTACCTTAAAGTTCTTTGTCATCTGTCGGAACCATGACACTATCGCTGTTACCCTAGTTCTGTCTGGACCCTTCCCCTATCGGGTGTGTGTGTGTGTGTGTTCGCTTTTTAAAAAAAATTCTATTTACAATTGGCCACTCAGAGGTGCTCACCATCAGACCAGCCTTGTCCTTAAATTGCATAAATTCTATCTACAGGTAATCCTTGACTTGCAACAGTCCGGCACACGCTTACGACCGTCTCGCAGCATCCCTGCGGTCACGTGATCAAAACTCAGACCCTTGGCAACCGGTTCACATTTACGACGGCCGCAGGGTCCCCGGTGGGTCACGTGATCCCCCTTTTGGCAAGCTTTCTGACGGGCAAAATCAACGGGGGGGGGGAGGCAGGTTCGTTGAACGAGCACCGGGTTAGTAAATTCACAACCGCAGCGATCCGCTTAAGAAACGTGGCGAGACGAGTCGTAAAACGGGGCAAGGCTCGCTGAACAAATTTCTCACTTCGCAACGTAAATTGGGGGGGGGGGGGGCTCCGTTGTGGCCGTAAGTGGCGGATCGCCTGTACTATAGGTATACGTCCACCTTATCGGTCCCAATATAAGGATAGAGCTGGTTGGGCGGCGCCTCCTAGTGGTCGGTAGAAAATATAACAAGGGCCAAGAGGTTTTGGAGTAAGCGAACTCATAAACCAGGGTCTTCAAACCTGGCCCTTTTACGACTGGTGGACTTCAACTCCCAGAATTCCTCAGCCTGGCTGAGGAATTCTGGGAGTTGAAGTCCACCAGTCGTAAAAGGGCCAAGTTTGAAGACTCTTGATCTGTGATAAATAAAAACTCTTTAACTTAAAAAGTGTAAATAATGTGGAAAAAAATGGTGTATCTCGACTGCCTCCATTCTTTGTCCAACTCCTGGTTACAAAGCTTAGTCTATACACGTGCCTGGCTGAGGAATTCTGGGAGTTGAAGTCCACCGGTTGTAAAAGAGCCACGTTTGAAGACTCCTGATCTGTGATAAAGAAAAACTCTTTAACTTAAAAAGTGTAAATAATGTGGGGGGAAATGGTGTATCTCGACTGCCTCCATTCTTTGTCCTACTCCTGGTTGCAAAGATTAGTCTACAGACGTGCCTGGCTGAGGAATTCTGGGAGTTGAAGTCCACCAGTCGTAAAAGGGCCAAGTTTGAAGACCCCTGTCTTGATCTAAAATGAGAAAGCAACCCCCGGATTCAAACTGGCATACAAACCCTGGTTAAAACACCACCTTTCCCCCAACCCCCTCCCGGTGGGACTCACATAAGCCACGGCGTACTTGATCTTTGCTCCTTTCATTTCGGCTTTAAACTGGGTGAAGAAAAGGTAAGATTTTCCTTGGGGCCTGAAAGACAGGGAAGAAGAAAAAAAACCAAGACAAAATTGAAATGGAATTCAATGGTGTATTTTATATTTGGCCAAACATGATTAATACACCGCAAGGAATTTTGTCTCCGGTACGGAAACGCTCGGCGTATTTGCAAAGCGACAGAGAGAAATGACAATAGCGATAAGAATACAGACCAAAAGGGGGAGGAGGGGGATTTAAAGGAGATAATAAAAAAGCAGAAGTAACAAATACGGGCAGTACTCGGCTTACGACCACAACGGAGCCTCAAGTTTCCGTCGCTAAGTGAGGCAGTCGTTAAGAGAGTTTTGTCCAACTGCACGACCTTTCTTGCCGCGGTTGTTAAGTGAATCGTTGCATTTGTTAAATGAGTAAGCCGGTCGATAAGTAAGCCGGCTTCTCCAGTGACTTTGCATGTCAGAAGGTCGCAAAAAGGGGGATTGCGGGACACTGAAACCGTCATAAATGTGAGTCAGTTGCCAAACGGCTGAATTTTGATCACGTGACCATAGGGGGGGTGGCTGCAACAGTTGTTAAGTGTAAAAATGGGCATTAAGTCGCTTGTAATTTTATAATTGTAATTTTGAATGGTTACTAAATGAACTGTATAGGCCAGGGATAGGCAACCTTGGCCCTTTTATGACTCATAAACTCCCAGAACTCCTGAGCCAGCATGGCTAAGCATGGAAACCTCTCCCTTTCTCCTCAGCATGGCTGGCTCAGGAATTCTGGGAGTTGAAGTCCACGAGTCATAAAGCGGCCTAGGCCTAGGCCTAGGGGTAGGCAACCTTGGCTCTTTTATGACTCGTGGACTTCAACTCCCAGAATTCCTCAGCCAGCATGACTCAGCTTGGAAACCTCTCCCTTTCCCCTCAGCATGGCTGGCTCAGGAATTCTGGGAGTTGAAGTCCACGAGTCATAAAGCGGCCTAGGCCAGGGGTAGGCAAACTTGGCCCTTTTATGACTGGTGGACTTCAACTCCCAGAATTCCTGAGCCAGCATGGCTAAGCATGGAAACCTCTCCCTTTCCCCTCAGCATGGCTGGCTCAGGAATTCTGGGAGTTGAAGTCCACGAGTCATAAAGCAGCCTAGGCCTAGGCCAGGGCTAGGCAACCTTGGCCCTTTTATGACTGGTGGACTTCAACTCCCAGAATTCCTCAGCCAGCATGACTCAGCTTGGAAACCTCTCCCTTTCCCCTCAGCATGGCTGGCTCAGGAATTCTGGGAGTTGGTCCACGAGTCATAAAAGAGCTGAGGTTGCCTAGCCCTGGTATAGGTTAATATAGCAATAGCACTTAGACTTATATACCGCTTCATGGTGCTTTACAGCCCTCTCTAAGCAGTTTACAGTCAGCCTATTGGCCCCCCCAAACAAATCTGGGTCCTCATGTTACCAACATCGGAAGGATGGAAGGCTGAGTCAACCTCGAGCTGTTAAGGGTGCTGGAATCAGATGGTGGATAGGATAGGTCAGAATAAGAGTGGGAAGGGACCTTGGAGGTCCTCTAGTCCAACCCCTTGCTTAGGCAGGAAACCCTAAACCATTTCGGACAAATGGCTGTCCAGTCTCTTCTTAAAAACTCCCAATGTTGGAGCATTCACAGCTTCTGGAGGCAGGTTGTTCCAATGGTTAATTGTTCTCACTATCAGGAAATTTCTCCTTAGTTCCAGGTTGCTTCTCTCTCAGGTTAGTTTCCATCCGTTGCTTCTTGTCCTGCCTTCGGGCGCTTTGGAGAATAGCTTGACTTCTTTGGGGCAGCCCCTGAGATACTGGAAGACTGCTATCATGTCCCCCCTCGTCCTTCTCTTCATTAAACTAGACAGACCCAATTCCAGCAGCCGTTCCTTATATGTTTTAGCCTCCAGTCCCCTGATCCTCTTTGTTGCTCTCCTCTGCACTCTTTCCAGAGTCTCAACCTCTTTTTTACACGGTGGTGACCAAAACTGGATCGCCGGATGTGTGTGTGTATATATATAAGACACAGAGATGAAAAAGATCTCTCCAACATGCGCACACCAAAACGCGCCACAAGAGGTCGTAAACAGCAGCAAGTCTCACTTGACAACTGTCTTGCTTAGCGACAGAAGCGTTGGGCTCCGTGGTGGCTATAAGGTGAGGACTACCTGTAAGGCTTCCATCCACAGCAGGAAAAGAGAAGAGAAGAGAAGAGAAGAGAAGAGAAGAGAAGAGAAGAGAAGAGAAGAGAAGAGAAGAGAAGGGAAGGGAAGGGAAGGGAAGGGAAGGGAAGGGAAGGGAAGGGAAGGGAAGGGAAGGGAAGGGAAGGGAAGGGAAGGGAAGGGAAGGGAAGGGAAGGGAAGAAAAAAGAAAAACATACCTCCAGATTGAACAGGAAAACAGCGTCTTGTCTTCGCTGACCCCAATGATCATTTCCCATTGCTGGAAACGGAGAGAGCAAGAAGGGCGAGTGTCAATAAGTGTCTGAAGACTTCCACATACTTGCCTAGGGATAAGCCGACAGCCTTGGGCTGCCTGGGCCAAGAGTAAGGCAGGCAAAGCATGCTGGGAAAGAATTTCTGTGCAAGGGGGAGGAGACACACACCAAAGGATCCGATGGAAGCTTGACCCACCGCCCCAAACCTTGGCAGGAACCTAGCCCAGAACGCCCCCCACCCCAGCATCCGCAACGGGAATGAGAGTACAAAAAAAAAAAAGAGAGAATATTTGGAAGCTCAGGGACGAACTGTGGGGTCTTTGGTGCTTTCTGAGCTGGGTGGGGTTTTCTTGCAGGCGTTTCATGACCCAACTAGCTAACGTCATCAGGGTTGGAAGGCAGAGGGGTTTGTAGAGAGGAGGAGGAGGACGACGACGACAACGACAACTGTGGGGTCCTTGGTGCTCTTTGAGCTTGGTGGTGTTCTTGCAGACGTCCCATGACCCAACTATGTAACATGAACACTGCTAGAAGGGAGTGAGGTTTGCTTCCTGTTTATATATAGTGGCTTGCCATGTCAAGTGTTGACGGGACTGTCGTTTCAGACAAAACCTCTTGTCTGAAATGGTATAGGGTCTCCTGCTTGGGCAGGGAGTTGGACTAGATGACCTCCAAGGTCACTCCTTAGTTATCCCTTTTTCTCCTTGGTGGTTCCTTGATTAGCCTGTTGTTTACTGTTTGTCTGTGGCGGTTCCTTGATTGGGGTGGTAGTTTAATGCTCTATTGTCGGTCTGGGGTTAATCCAGCTGTCAATCCCCGCTTCTCTGGGTGTTGATGGCCGGCAGGATGGTATTTGTGGTCTTTTAGCTTTTCTTTTGGCTTATCTCTTTTGAATGATAGGTAGTCGTTGTTTATCTCTGTGTGCTTGTTGATGTCTGAACTACAGCATAATCAAGCGACGACCAAGAACATTCCCACCGATACTGACAGTGCAAGCCAGTAGTATGTAAAATGAGAGCAGGCCTCACTTGCCTCTAGCTCTGATGATGTTACCTAGTTGGGTCATGAAATGTCTGCAAGACAACAAGCAAGCTCAGAGACCACCAAGACTCCACTTCCTTCCTTCCCCCTGCAAACTCCACTCCCTTCTAGCTCTGATGAGGTTACCTAGTTGGGTAATGAAACGTCTGCAAGGAAACAACCAAGCTCAGAACGCACCAAGACTCCCCTCCCTCCCTCCCTCCCTCCCTCCCTCCCTCCCTCCCTCCCTCCCTCCCTTCCTTCTCTTCTCTTCTCTTCTCTACAAACTCCATTCCCTTCTAGCTCTGATGAGGTTACCTAGTTGGGTCATGAAACGTCTGCAAGGAAACAACCAAGCTCAGAGTGCACCAAGACTCCCCTCCCTCCCTCCCTCCCTCCCTCCCTCCCTCCCTTCCTTCCTTCCTTCCTTCTCTTCTCTTCTCTACAAACTCCATTCCCTTCTAGCTCTGATGAGGTTACCTAGTTGGGTCATGAAACGTCTGCAAGGAAACAACCAAGCTCAGAGTGCACCAAGACTCCCCTCCCTCCCTCCCTCCCTCCCTCCCTTCCTTCCCTTCCCTTCCCTTCCCTTCCCTTCCCTTCCCTTCTCTTCTCTACAAACTCCATTCCCTTCTAGCTCTGATGAGGTTACCTAGTTGGGTCATGAAACGTCTGCAAGGAAACAACCAAGCTCAGAGTGCACCAAGACTCCTCCCTCCCTCCTTCCTTCCTTCCTTCCTTCCTTCCTTCCTTCCTTCCTTCCTTCCTTCCTTCCCTTCCCTTCCCTTCCCTTCCCTTCCCTTCCCTTCCCTTCCCTTCCCTTCCCTTCCCTTCCCTTCCCTTCCCTACAAACTCCATTCCCTTCTAGCTCTGATGAGGTTACCTAGTTGGGTCATGAAATGTCTGCAAGGAAACAACCAAGCTCAGAGTGCACCAAGACTCCTCCTTCCTTCCTTCCTTCCTTCCTTCCTTCCTTCCTTCCTTCCTTCCTTCCTTCCTTCCTTCCTTCCCTTCCCTTCCCTTCCCTTCTCTTCTCTTCTCTTCTCTTCTCTTCTCTTCTCTTCTCTTCTCTTCTCTTCTCTTCTCCTCTCCTCTCCTCTCCTCTCCTCTCCTCTCCTCTCCTCTTCCCTTCCCTTCCCTTCCCTTCCCTTCTCTTCTCTACAAACTCCATTCCCTTCTAGCTCTGATGAGGTTACCTAGTTGGGTCATGAAACGTCTGCAAGAAAGCAGCCATGCTTCAGATAGTGCTCAGGACCCCACAGTCCTCCTCCTCCTCCTCCTCTTCCTCTTCTTCTCCAACTTCTAGGGCTGACACCTTACTTCCGGATAAGCCATCATGCTGTACGCTTCAGTTCCGCCAAATGCAGAGGTCTGCCCAGCATCCAGAACGGATCCAAGGATCAAAAGAAAAAAAATAACTTACCTCGTTCGTCCCGCCCTGAGCTGCGTAGGTAAAAGCGCAGGTCACGTCTCCCTGAAGGAAAGAAGAGAGGAAAATGGTAGGAGAGAAAAATTTCACTCGCTTCAAACGCAAAAGGCTGGAGCTGCCTTACATTTTGCCTGAGGACAGGCCCGTCCTCGACTTACGGCCACAATCTCCGTTGCTAAGCGAGAAAGGGGTGGTGGACTTTGCCCCGTTTTTAAGACCTTCCCTTGCCACCGTTGCTCAGCGAATCACTGCCGCTGTTCGGTTAGCAACGTGGTTGTTAAGTGGATCCGGCGTCCCCGTCAACTTTGCTCGTCGGGAAGTTTGCAAAAGGGGATCCCGCGATCCCAGGAGGCTGCAAATAAGAGCCGGTTGCCAAGAGTTCAAATTATGAGCAGGGGACCGTGGGGAAACTGTCATTAAGTGGGAGCTGTCGTTAAGTGGGGAAACGGTCACGACGGCACTTTTCCCCAGGGCTGTTGTAGCTCTGAACGGTCACTAAACGAATGGTTGTAAGTCGAGGACTGCTTGTACTGAATGAAGTCAGGTTAATCATCAACACATTAAATCAGACGTGAGTAACACCAGCTTGATTATGTGCTGTTTGGGGGCATCCTCTCCGGCAGCCTACAGCAGATAAGCAGGGATTAACCCCAGACAAACAATCAAGCAGAAAACAATGACCTAGTCAAAGAAAAAACTCCCCCACCAACAGTGACAAGCCACTTAAATATAAACAGAGAGACAACCCCACTCCCTTCTAGCCACAATGATGTTACCTAGCTGGGTTGTGAAATGTCTCCATGCTCAGAGACCACCAAGGACACCGCAGTCGTCGTCGTCCTCCTCCTCCTCTCCACAAACCCCGCTCCCTTCTAGCCCCGATGATGTTACCTAGCTGGGTTGTGAAATGTCTCCATGCTCAGAGACCACCAAGGACACCGCAGTCGTCGTCGTCCTCCTCCTCCTCTCCACAAACCCCGCTCCCTTCTAGCCCCGATGATGTTACCTAGCTGGGTTGTGAAATGTCTGCATGCTTAGAGACCACCAAGGACACCGCAGTCCTCCTCCTCCTCTCCACAAACCCCACTCCCTTCTAACCCCGATGATGTTACCTAGCTGGGTTGTGAAATGTCTGCAAGCTCAGAGACCACCAAGGACACCGCAGCCCTCCTCCTCCTCCTCCTCTCCACAAACCCCACTGCCTTTTAGCACTGATGATGTTACCTAGCTGGGTTGTGAAATGTCTGCATGCTCAGAGACCACCAAGGACACCGCAGTCGTCGTCGTCCTCCTCCTCCTCTCCACAAACCCCGCTCCCTTCTAGCCCCGATGATGTTACCTAACTGGGTAACAAAACGTCCACAACAAAACAAGCAAGTTCAGAGAACACCAAGGACCCCATCTTATATCACTGTTCCCCTAGCAGCCTCTGCCACAGCCCGAGAACGTCTTGGTGGTCTCCCATCCAACATAAACCAAGGCCAACTCTTTTAATTTCCGAGACCGGCACAGATTACTTTAGGCCCTTCAGTCAACCTGGCTTAACAGAAGATCATTTAAAAAAAAAATAATTCAGCCTCTAAGCACTTTCCTCTTCCCTCCTTCTCATTTTATGATTATCTTTTAAATTTATACGCTGCCCAGCTGCTGACAAACATGGGAGGTTTCAAAGAAACAAAAAAATACCAAAATCAATTGTGGGGGAGACAATGATAGGCAATAAAGAAGGCTAAAAATGGCAACGATTTTTTTTTAAAAAAAACACGGATGTGATTGAAAACAAACCAACCCACGCAATCCAAAGGTCCGGGCTTTCTTCCCACAAATCAAGAAGACAAAATAAGCTAAAAATTATTTTTTGTTCCAATTTCACAGCTCCTGATTTGACTTGACGCAGAAGCCAGGGACCGTTGTTTAATTGCGAGTGTTGTTTTTGGCTTCGGTTTAACGATTAAGTTCCACTTTTGTGGCGTATTTAGATTGCGTTGCTTATTTTTTTTTTTCTATCCTTGGATTTCTTCTAGGGTTGTTTGTTTTAATTATGGTTTAAATCAATTTACGAGTTGTACGTTTTTCACTGGACGGCTGAGAGATGCTGGAATCTTTGCACATTTGGCCAGAGAAGGAACACTACCTTTTTAAAACAAAGAATGAATGAGTGACTAAAATTAGCTACCTCCAAATTTTGATTTTTTATTCCGCCTTTATTTTTTATAATTAATTCAAGGCGGCAAACATATCTAACACAGGCAGTCCTCGACTTTTGTCCACAACTGAGTCCAAAATTTCCAGATAAAAGTTAAGTGAGTTTTGCCCCATTTTGTGACTTTTCTGGCCACTGCAGTGAATCACTGCAGTTAATAAGTCAGTAACGTGGTTGTTAATTAAACCTGGCTTCCCCACTGACTTTGTGGGTCAGATGGTCGCAAAAGGGGACGATCGCACGGTCCCTGGACACCGCAACCGTCATAAATAGGAGACAGTTGCCAAGGGTCCGAATTCTGATCGTGTGAGATGGGGATGCTGCAACAGCTGTAAGTCTGAAAAACGGTCGTTAAGTCATTCTTTTCAGAGCTGTTATAACTTTGAATGCTCACTAAATGAACTGTTGTAAGTCTAGGAGTGAGTGTACTCTTTTTTTGCCTCCTATTTTCCCTGCAACAACAATCCTGTGAGGTGGATAGGCTGAGAGAAAGCCCCAAAGTCACCCATGCCTTATGTGGGACTAGAATTCACAGCCTCCTGGTGATTGGGCCCATAGTCACCTAGCCAGCTTTCATGGCTAAGGAAGGGCTAGAATTCACAGCCTCCTGGTGATTGGGCCCATAGTCACCTAGCCAGCTTTCATGGCTAAGGAAGGGCTAGAATTCACAGCCTCCTGGTGATTGGGCCCATAGTCACCTAGCCAGCTTTCATGGCTAAGGAAGGGCTAGAATTCACAGCCTCCTGGTGATTGGGCCCATAGTCACCTAGCCAGCTTTCATGGCTAAGGAAGGGCTAGAATTCACAGCCTCCTGGTGATTGGGCCCATAGTCACCTAGCCAGCTTTCATGGCTAAGGAAGGGCTAGAATTCACAGCCTCCTGGTGATTGGGCCCATAGTCACCTAGCCAGCTTTCATGGCTAAGGAAGGGCTAGAATTCACACTCTCCTGGTGATTGGGCCTGAAGTCACCTAGCCAGGAATCCATGCTACCCTAACTGTAACGAACACTGATGTGTCTTATATATTTTATAAATGATATTGTTACTAATAATAATCCAATTCCCATTTTGCACAGCCATTCCCAGACATACCATGTCACCTCGTGCTTTTTTTTTAAAACCAAAAAAGGCCCTCAGGAATATTCAAAACAAACATGGTTAGTCAGTCTGCAACCTATCCGGCCGCATTCGGTGGCACCAACATCAAAGAAGGGATCGACAAGAGTTTCTCCTCAGCTGAATTCAGACCACCTACTACTCAGTGGGCTCATTTAACAACTGCGGCGGGAAAGGTCGTAAAACGGGGCAAAAACTCACTGAACAAATGCCTCGCTTAACCACAGAAATGGGGGGGGGGGCTCAATTGTGGTTGTTAGTTGAGGACTACCCGGTAATCTTTGGGAGTTAAGATCCTTCACTTTTTAAAACATTTCCAGGTAGTCCTCGACTTACAACCGTTTGTTTAGTGACCGGCTGAAGTTGCAACAGAACTGAAAAAAAAAGTGACATGACCTTTTTTCCCCACCCTTAAGAACCGTGTAAAGGAAAATAAATAAAGGTTATTCTTTTATAAATGGTACCAAATGTAACACCAAATGTAACACCAATGAATTGTATCAAATGTAACACTAAGATGTGGGGGCCATCTATTTCCTGCTTAGACAGAGAATTCACACATGGTAATCAACAAAGTTCTTTTGAAATGTTAAAAAGGATACTCACCTCAAGAAGGTGAGTAAAACAAGATAGTGTAGTGACGGATGTAAGGAAGTTGTTACAATAAGTCTTTTGGAAGTAAAGGTTCAAAGAAGATCTCTTTGACTTCAAAGACTAACTTAAGTTTCTTAAGGGGGGGGCATGTATCGAGAAAAGAAAGTATAAATGCTTGCTTTGAAACTTGCTCGGCGCGCTCTTCGAACCCAATCCAACTTGGGAAGGGTCTAAGAGGCCGCGTTTGCAAACGTTTTCTTTCTTTATTATTTTCTTTATTATTTTCAATTTCTTTTCAATAAATCTTTGTTTTTGTTAACCAGACTTGTCTTTCTAGTTGTGAGTATCAAATTTTGGGTTTTTAAATCTCACACGTGTTATTAACCGCTGTGGCGATTCACTTAACAACTGTGGCAAGCGAGGTCATAAAACGGGGCCAAACCCGCTTAACTAATGTCTCCCGTAGCAACAGAAATTGTGGTCGTAAGTCGAGGACTACCAGTACACTTTATTTAACATTAAAAAAAACAAAACTTCAGCAATAAGCGTGGGGGAGAGGGAGGGAGGTGCGCAATGCAAGGTGCAAAGCCAACAAAAAATAAAATTGACCCCCCTCCCCTCTCATACCATTAAAAAAAGAGGAAATTTTAACAGAAATTGTTGGAATTCTATGGAAAGAAGCTTAAAGGGGCAGGCACATAATTATTAAAAAAATTAAGAGACGAAGGACGCAGCCTAAATGGAGCCAACGGCAAGGGCTGCCATCGCATCAGCCAGGAGCAAAAGCGCGGCAGGGGCTCTACCACGCTTTTTACCCCGGGGTAAATTTGGGGCACTAAAGTTCTGCATTTTTGCCACTTTCTACGGAAGCCCGGCCGGGCCATGCCAAACGACCCTCTTTCTCCTCCCCGCCTTCGGCTCCTGGCGGCCAATCACAGGATTACACAAAAGACCCGCCCCTCCCTTCGACCAATCAGAAGCTACCTTTTCGGGCGCAAAGACTCAACTCAACCAATCAGCGGGCGCCACCTATTCCCTCTACCCTGTTTTGGCTCGCTCGCTCGCTCTCACCAGGTTTTGCGAGTAGGAGTGTACCATCCCGCCGGGCCTGACATCGAAGTCGGCCGTGACGGGCTCTTGCTTTGCCTCGACCGCCGAGAGAAGGAGCTGCAGGAGGAAGAAGAAGGACGTGGAGCTGTCCCAAAGCCTCCTGTTGCCGAGTAACCTGGGCGCCACCATCTTGGAAGAAGAAACGAAAAAGCTGTGGCCAGCTGATTGGGGCTACGGGAAGCTGGAGCAGCCAAATCGCGTTTTATCTGTTAGGCGCAAGCGCTTCTATTTCCGGAAGGCCAAGACGGCCATCTTTGAAGCGGGCGCTAGCGAATATTCAGTGGGCATTGCCGGATCTGGGCTGTTAACGGCGAACGACCTCTAGAGGGCAGCAAAGAATGCCAAAAAAATAGGGCCTCTCTGCTGCCATTGGCTAGCTGAGGAATTCTGGGAGTTGGAGTCCACGCATCTTCCAGTGGCCTAAATTGAGAAACCTGAGAGAAGCAGAAAAATCAATGTTTATTATGAAAAATTATCTGTAATTCTTGGTCTTGACCTCTCTCTCTACAGGCGACTGGTGTTGGTCCTACCACGCAGGAAGAGTAAGATGGGGTGGTACCTACATTTAATAAATAAATTAAAATAAATAAGTGGAAATAGCTGCATTATTATTAGGACCCAATGGAACAGCTACAAAGGTTAGAGAAAGAGAAGCTGGGGGAAGGAGGAGCAAAGAGCTAGTTTGGTCTAGGGCAGGGTTAGGCAACCTTGGCTCTTTTATGACTTGTAGACTTCAACTCCCAGAATTCCTGAGCCGGCATAGCTCAGCATGGAAACCTCTCCCTTTCCCCTCAGCACGGCTGGCTCAGGAATTCTGGGAGTTGAAGTCCACGAGTCATAAAAGAGCCAAGGTCTAGGGGTTAAGGCACCAGGCTGAAAAACGGGAGACTGTGAGTTCTAGTACTTACATAGCCATGATAACTGACTGGGTGACTTTAGGCCAATCACTAGGAGATGGTGAGTTCTAGTCCCGCCTTAGGCATGAAAACCAGCTGGGAGACTTTGGGCCAGTCACCGGGAGACTTTTGAGTTCTAGTCCCGCTTTAGGCATGAAAGATGGATGGTTGATTTTGGGCTAGTCCAAGGGTAGGCAACCTTGCCTCTTTTATGACTTGTGGACTTCAACTGGCTGGCTGGCTCAGGAATTCTGGGAGTTGAAGTTCACAAGTCATAAAAGAGCCAAGGTTGCCTACCCCTGGGCTAGTCACTCACTCTCAGCCCAACCCACCTCACAGGATTGTTGTCGTAGGGAAAATGAGGGGAGGACGGTGTGTTGGATATGTGCGCTTCCCTGGGTTATTTGCAAAAAAAATAATGACAGGAAGCAAATAAATAAGCTGAAATAGGATAGATAGATAGATAGATAGATAGATAGATAGATAGATAGATAGATAGATAGATGATAGACAGATAGCCTGTTGTCCTGTCCGTATCGACTCTTAATGTCCATGTAATCATAATCATAATCCTGGGGAGGAAAGCCATGGCAAATCTAGACAGCACACTAAAAAGCAGAGACATCACCCTGTCAACCAAAGTGCGTATAGTCAAGGCTGTGGTCTTCCCAGTTGCAATGTATGGCAGTGAAAGTTGGACCATAAGAAAGGCTGAGCGCCAAAGAATTGAGGCCTTTGAACTATGGTGCTGGAGAAGACTCCTGCGAGTCCCTTGGACCACAAGGCGATCAAACCGGTCAGTCCTAGAGGAGATCAACCCTGACTGCTCTTTAGAAGGCCAGATCCTGAAGCTAAAACTCAAATCCTTTGGCCACCTAATGAGAAGGAAGGACTCACTGGAGAAGAGCCTAATGCTGGGAAAGATCGAGGGCAATAGAAGAAGGGGACGACAGAGAATGAGGTGGCTGGATGGAGTCACTGAAGCAGTAGGCGTCAACTTAAATGGACTCCAGAAGATGGTAGAGGACAGGAAGGCCTGGAGGAATGTTGTCCATAGGGTCGCGATGGGTCGGACACGACTTCGCAGCTAACAACAACAACAAATCATAATCATAATAGTGTAAGGTTTTCCACTTAGCCTCACAATTGCCCCAACATTACTCAGGAATTTAAGAGAGCCAAAAGAAACTCCTGAGCCGAGGTTTCAGCAAGCAAACAACTTTTATTGTGATCAAATATTGTGAGTTGGGTGTCCACATCTCTCTTCGTGGCTGGTAGAGAGATGAAGGCAACAACCAGGAAAGATGTCTTCCACCTTTTATACCCCTTCAGAACAAAGAGATCTGGTCTCGGTACTAGGAACCAAAAGGTACAGAAAAATAATTCCTAGATGATGACTCATACACAGCAACCCATGCTCCACCACAGCTCCTTTCCCCTCTCCCCTTACCATGCTCTTTTCATGTAAGCAATCCCCTGTACCTAAAGCATGAAACATTTGCTTTTATATAACTAATTTCCCAATATAAAGCACTTACAAAGCTGCTTGCACATAAACAAAGATGATTACAAAGTATCACTACTAATATCAATATTACTAACATCAACCTTAAGCGTAATAAAATCCCTTCAATAGTAAAGTTGGAAGGTACCCTGGAGGTCATCTAGTTCAACCCCCTGCTCAGGCAGGAAACCCTATACCATTTCAGAAAAATGGCTATCCCGTCTCTCCTTAAAAACTTCCAGCGTTGGAGCATTCACCGCTTCTGGAGGCAGGTCGTTCCACTGGTGAATTGTTCTCACCGTCAGGAAGTTTCTCCTTAGTTCCAGGTTGCTTCTCTCCTTGACTAGTTTCCATCCATTGCTTCTTGTCCTGCCTTCAGGTGCTTTGGAGAATAGCTTGACTCCCTCTTCTTTGGGGCAGCCCCTGAGATACTGGAAGGCTGCTATCATGTCCCCCCTCGTTCTTCTCTTCATTAAACTAGACATACCCAATTCCAGCAACCGTTCCTTGTATGTTTTAGCCTCCAGTCCCCTGATCATCTTTGTTGCTCTTCTCTGTACTCTTTCCATATCTTTTTTACACTGTGGTGACCAAAACTGGGTGCCGTATTCCATGTGTGGCCTTACCAAGGCATTGTAAAGTGCTATTAACACTTCACGCGATCTGGATTCTATCAATCTGTTAATGCAGCCCAGCACTGCGTTGGCTTTTTTGGCAGCTGCAGCACACGGCTGGCTCGTATCTAAGGGATTGTCCACTAGGACTCTGAGATCCCTCCCACAGTTACTACTATTGAGCAAGGTACCACCTATACTATACCTGTACACTTGGTTTTTCTTGCCTAAGTATAAAACTTTACTTTTTTCACCACTGAATTTCATTTTGTTAGATAGCGCCCGGTGTTTGAGTCTGTCCAGATCCTCCTGTATCTTACGCCTGTCTTCTGGAGTGTTGGCTATTCCTGCCAGCTTGGTGTCGTCTGCAAATTTGATGAGTTCCCCATTTATCCCTTCGTCCAAATCGTTGAACAGAGCCCTGGGGCACCTCACTACACACTTCCCTCCATGTAGATGCGGTTCCATTGAGGACCACACACTGAGTACGGCCGGTCAGCCAGCTACGAATCCATCTGGTGGTGATGCTGTCTAACCCACATTTTTCTATCTTATCGAGTAGTAGTTTGTGATCTACTTTATCAAATGCCTTACTGAAGTCCAAGTAAATTATATCCACAGCATTCCTCTGATCCACTAATTCTGTCACTTGCTCAAAGAATGCAATAAGATTTGTCTGGCATGATCTGTTTTTGACAAACCCATGTTGGCTTTTAGTAATGACTTTGTTTGCCTCTATAAATAACACTTTCTCCAAAATTATCTTTGCTCAGCCTGGCCTTAAGTTCTCTCTATTGGTGCATTTATTACTGTTATAAATGAATCCATCTACCATGTTGTTCTCTTCGTTTCCTTCCATCTTCCCCATGTCGCACATGTTTCCGAGGGTTTCTTCAGCAATTTTAATAACCACACTCATGTTCTCACAATCCCTCTGGGCGACACGCTGCTCTTTTACTGCTTTTTCAGATGTGTCAGCGGCTCTCGGAGTTATTTGGAAGCTGAGCAAGCCCTCAAAAACGTGTCTGGTCAGTAAACTCGACTTCCCTCAGGATATTACTCAGCGTAGGGATGGAGTTATCTGCAAGCTCTCGTAAGGACAGCCAAGGCAGATCGTGAGAAATGGCAGAGTCATAAAGAAAACCAGACTAATGATAATACGTGCGTCTACCGGCTATAGAACTGACAACAAAGATATTAACGTGGCAAAGACCTTCTGCCTTTTTAGGATTGGCCATGGAGAGGAAAAGAACTGACAGCCAACTTTTGAAGAACATTTTGTGAGGAAAAACCTGGCTGTAAAGATAGGCCCAACATTTTAAAAATGACTTCATTGCATTTCTGATAGTGGAGATTCAGCCAAACCGATGCTTTTGTTTAAATATAATGGTCCAATGCAGTGAAAAACATTGTTGTTGTTGTTAGTTGCGAAGTCGTGTCCGACCCATCGCGACCCTATGGACAACATTCCTCCAGGCTTTCCTGTCTTCTACCATCTTCTGGAGTCCATTTAAGCTCACACCTACCGCTTCGGTGACTCCATCCAGCCACCTCCTTCTCTGTCGTCCCCTTCTTCTCTTGCCCTCAATCTTTCCCAGCATTCCCAGTGAGTCCTTCCTTCTCATTAGGTGGCCAAAGGATTTGAGTTTTCGCTTCAGGATCTGGCCTTCTAAAGAGCAGTCAGGGTTGATCTCCTCTAGGACTGACCGGTTTGATCGCCTTGCAGTCCAAGGGACTCGCAGGAGTCTTCTCCAGCACCAGAGTTCAAAGGCTTCCATTCTTTGGCGCTCAGCCTTTCTTATGGTCCAGCTTTCACTGCCACACATTGCAACTGGGAAGACCATAGCCTTGACTATACGCACTTTTGTTGACAGGGTGACGTCTCTGCTTTTTAGTGTGCTGTCTAGATTTGCCATGGCTTTCCTCCCGAGGAGCAAGCGTCTTTTAATTTCTTGGCTACAGTCCCCATCTGCGGTGATCTTGGAGCCCAGGAAAATAAAATCTGTCACTCCCTCCATTTCTTCCCCATCTATTTGCCAGGAATTGAGAGGGCCGGATGCCATAATCTTGGTTTTCTTAATGTTTAGTTTCAACCCAAGTTTTGCACTCTCCTTCTTCACTTGCAACAAGAGGCTCTTTAGTTCCTCTTCACTTTCTGCCATTAGAGTGGTATCATCTCTTTGAGCTCTCTGGCCCAGGCTGAGGATTAATTTATTTTAACTGGGGTTTTATTTTCACAGGGTTAAGTTTAATCTTTTTTAAACTGGTTTTAACTTTTGTATTGTTGGTTTTTAATTCCCTGTAAACTGCCCTGAGTCCTCAGGGAAAGGGCGGTATATAAATGTAATAAAATAAATAAATAAATAAATAAATAAATAAATAAATAAATACATTAGATGTATTAACAGAATAGCAGAGTTGGAAGGGACCTTGGAGGTCTTCTAGTCCCATCCTCTGCACAAGCAGGAGATCCTATACCATTCTGGACAAATGGTTGTCCAACCTCTTCTTAAAAGCCACCAGTGATGGAGCACCTACAACTTCTGGAGGGAAGCCATTAATTGTTCTCTCAGGAAATTTCTCCATAATTCTAGGTTGCTTCTCTCCTTGATGAGTTTCCATCCGTTGCTTCTTGTCTGGCCTTCGGGTGCTTTGGAGAATAGCTTGACTCCCCCTCTTCTTTGGGGTAACCCCTGAGATATTGGAAAACGGCTATCACATCACCCCTGGTCCTTCTTTTCATTCAACTAGAGATATCCAATTCCTGCAATCCTTCTTCATATGAAGATCTGTGGCTATCCTGCTGCAACTATGCCCCACCACAGGTCAAGGTGAACAATCAGGATGTTTCTCCTGTCAATCAAAATAGAGCTGGAAGAGACTTTGGTGGTCTTCTAGTCCAGCCCCCTGCTCAGGCAGGAGACCCTATGCCATGTCAGACAAGTGACTGTCTAGCCTCTTCTTAGAAACTTCCAGTGTTGGAGCATTCACAGCTTCTGGAGACAAGTTGTTCCACTGGTTAATTGTTCTCACTGTTAAGATTTTTCTCCATAATTCGAAGTTGGTTCTCTCCTTGGTTAGATTCCAGCCACTGTTTCTTGTTTTGCCTTCTGGTGCATTGGAAAACAGCTTGATCCCCTCGTCTAGGTGGCAGCCCCTCAAATACTGGAATATTACCATCATATCAATCAATCAATCAATCAATATAGAGCTGCAAGGGACCATGGAGGTCTTCTAGCTCAACCCCGCTGCTCAGGCAGGACACCCAATACCATTTCAGACAAGTGGCTGTCCAGTCTCTTCTTAAAAACCTCCAGTGTTGGAGCACCCACAACTTCTGGTGGCAGGCTGTTCCATTGGTTAAATGTCCTCACTGTTAGGACGTGTCTCCTTAATTCCGAGTTGGTCCTCTCCTTGATTCGTTTCCATCCGTTGCTTCTTGTCCTGCCTTCTGGTGCTTTGGAGAACAGCTTGACTCCCTCTTCTTTGGGGCAGCCCCTCAAATACTGGAAGACTGCTATCATGTCCCCCCTAGTTCTTCTTTTCTCTAGACTAAAGGTAAAGGTTCCCCCGCACATGCGTGCTAGTCGTTTCCAACTCAAGGGGCCGGTGCTCATCTCCGTTTCAAAGCCGAAGAGCCAGCGCTTGTCCAAGGACGTCTCCGTGGTCATGTGGCCGGCATGACTAGACGCCAAAGGCGCACAGAACGCTGTTCCCTTCCCACCGTAGTGGTCCCTATTTTTCTACTTGCATTTTTTACGTGCTTTCGAACTGCTAGGTTGGCAGAAGCTGGGACGAGTAACAGGCGCTCACTCTACTACGCGGCACTCGGGATTCGACCCGCCAAACTGCCGACCTTCTGATCGACAAGCTCAGCGTCCTAACCCACTGAGCCACCGCGTCCCTTTCTCTAGACTAGCCAAACCCAAATCCTGCAACTTTTCTTCCTATGAATACTTGTGGCTTTTCTTCCGCAACTGCCCACCACAGGTCAAGGTGAACAATCGGGAGTTTTCCCCGTTCAATCAGCTGGAAGGGACCTTGCAGGTCATCTAGTCCAACCCCCTGCTCAGGCAGGAAAGCCTATACCATTTCAGACAAATGGCTGTCCAGTCTCTTCTTAAAAACTTCCAGTGATGGGAGCATTCACAGCTTCTGGAGGCAAGGAGTTCCACTGGTGAATTGTTCTCACTGTCAGGAAATTTCTCCTTAGTTCTAGCTTGCTTCTCTCCTGGGTCGGTTTCCATCCATTCCATCCCATCCCTGCTGGCAGGTGACCGTGATTGGCAGTTGACCCTTCCCTATAGCCGTGTCATTGACCAGTAGAGCTGAGAAGCCGCTAATTGGGACTTGGTGACTAAACTGGCCTCTCGTGTGTCTCTGTCTCATTGCATTAAACCACAAAGAGATTCTAGTCAGGCCTGAAAGAAGCAGATAAGGTTGGGAAAAGAGTTAACATCAAGCGGTTAGGATCGGGGCGGCAATCAAAGTGAACGGAATCATCAGATGCACTCGCTGCCTTGAGTCACTAAGTGGAACGTGTGCTGAAGAGTCCTTCGGCTGATTGCAGGTGGTCCTCAGCTTACGGCCACAAGTGAGCACAAAATTTCTGCGGTTATTAAGGTTATCAAGACATTTCTCCAACGGGTTTTGCCCCGTTTTACAGCCTTTCCCGCAGCAGTTGCCAAGGGGGATGGCTGCAGTTGTTAAGTTAGTAACACGGTGGTTACTATAGTCAGGGGTCTTCCAACTTGGCCCTTGGATGACTGGTGGACGCTGGCTGAGGAATTCTGGGAGTTGAAGTCCACCAGTCATAAAAGGGCCAAGTTTGAAGACCCCTGGTTTACCTAGAGGATTTCACTCCCAGCTGGGCCAAAATGTGTCTTTGTGATTGGCCCCAAAAGGCAATTTGGCCAAACGTTGAAACTGCTATACAGGCAGTCCTCGACTTATGGCCACAATTGAGCCCAAAGTTTATCAATCAGAATAGAAGGGAAGGGACCTTGTAGGTCTTTAATAAGGAGGAGGAGGAGGAGGAGGAGGAGGAGGAGGAGGAGGAGGAGGAGGAGGAGGAGGAAGAGCAGGAGGAGGAGGAGGAGGAGATAATGATAATTTAATTTAATTTAATTTAATTATTATATTTGTATACCGCCCTTCTCCCGAAGGACTCAGGGCGGTGAACAGGGCACATATAAAAATACAGAGTACAAAAATTAAAAAAGAATTAAATAGGAGCCCGAGCTAAAACAATAGATAGTAATATAAAAATCCACAATAAAAACCCCAGCACGTCCCCCATCAGGCCAGGCCGGCTTGTTCAAATAGGTGGGTCTTCAGACCGCGTCGGAAGGAGCGAAGGTCAGGTGCCGTCCGGAGCTCAACCGGCAGCTGATTCCATAAAGCCGGGGCGCCCACAGAGAAGGCCCTCCCCCTGGGGGCCACCAGCCGACACTCTCTGACCGGAGGCACCCTGAGGAGGCACCCTCTGACCGGTGGCACCCTCTCTGTGGGAACGCACAGGGCGGAGGGAAGTTGACGCCGGCAGCAGGTGATCCCCGAGGTACTCCGGACCCATGCCATGTAGGGCCTTGTAAACCATTAGCAAAACCTTGAATCTCACCCAGAAGACAACTGGTAGCCAATGCAGCTCGCGGAGCAAAGGTGTAACATGGGAGTACCGGGAAACTCCCAAGACAACTCTCGCGGCTGCATTCTGTACCAGCTGGAGCCTCCGAGTGGTCTTCAAGGGAAGCCCCATGTAGAGAGTGTAATAATAATGATAATAAAGTTGGAAGGGACCTTGGAGGTCATCTAGTCCAACCCCCTGCTCAGGCAGGAAAACCTATCCCACTTCAGACAAATGGCTATCCAGTCTCTTCTTAAACACCTCCAGTGCTGGAGCATTCGCCGCTTCTGGAGGCAGGTTGTTAATTGTTCTCACTGTCAGGAACTTTCCCCTTAGTTCCAGGTTGCTTCTCCCCTTGATTAGTTTCCATCCGTTGCTTCTTGTCCTGCCTTCAGGCGCTTTGGAGAACAGCTTGACTGCCTCTTCTTTGTGGGATCCTCTCAAATACTGACAAACTGCTATCATATCCCCCCAAATCTTTCTTTTCTCTAGATTAGCCAAACCCAAATCCTGCCACCGTTCTTCATATTGGAATATTGAGATTTTGGAGCACGGCTATCACGTCCCCCCCTCGTCCTTCTCGTCATTAAACTAGACGTACACTATTCCAGCAACCGTTCCTTGTATGTTTTAGCCTCCAGTTCCCCGATCATCTTTGTTGCTCTTCTCTGCCCTCTTTCCAGAGTCTCAACATCTTTTTTTACATCGTGGTGACGAAAAGCACCTGAAGGCAGGATGAAAAACAATGGTTGGAAACTCATCAAGGAGAGAAGCAACCTGGAATTAAGGAGAAACTTCCGGACAGTGAGGACAATTAATCAGTGGAACTCCTTGCCTCCAGAAATCGTGGGCGCTCCATCACTGGAGGTTTTTAAGAAGAGACTGGACTGAGATGGTCTAGGGCAGGGGTCTTCAAACTCGGCCCTTTTATGACTCATGGACTTCAACTCCCAGAATTCCTCAGCCAGCATGCCTGGCTGAGAAATTCTGGGAGTTGAAGTCCATGAGTCATAAAAGGGCCGAGTTTGAAGACCTCTGGTCTAGGGTTTCCTGCTTGAGCGGGGGGGGGGGCTGGGCTGGATGACCTCCAAGGTCCCTTCCAGCTCTATTCTATTCCAAAACTGGATGCAGGATTCTAGCCCAACCCCCTGCTCAATCTGGCTTCCCCATTGGTTTTGCTTGTCAGAAGGTTGCAGAAGGGGATCGCGTGATCCCGGGACACCGCGATCCTCGTAGTTAGTTCCGATGTGTCTGAATTTTGATCCTGTGACCATGAGATGCCGCAACAGTCCTAAAGGTGAAAAACGCTCGTTTCAGTGCTGTCGAAACTTCAAACGGTTGTTAAGCTGAGGGCTACCTGCATTTATAGGCACCATTTCAGACCGTGAAGTGGGCCCTTGAAGTCATGTCCCTTCTACAGAGAGCAACAAAGCATTTGAAGCACATTTAGAAGCATGGAAGCAAAAGAAAAAGAGAGCTCAGTATAAAATCAAAATAGGTGTGGAGAGGATGGCCTTGAAGGAGAGAAGGGAGAGAGAAAGAGGAAAACGCAGATTAGAGAAGAACAACAAAGATGGCCAGGGGGCCGGAAGCTAAAACATACGAAGAACGGTTGCAGGAACTGGGCACGGCTCGTCTAGTGAAGAGAAGGACCAGGGGGGGACAGGATAGCAGTCTTCCAATATCTCAGGGGCTGCCCCAGAGAAGAGGGAGTCAAGCTCTTCTCCAAAGCCCCTGAAGGCCAAACAAGGAATGAGGGATGGAAACTGACCACGGTGTCAGAATCCATTTATATCACATTCATAAATGTATGTTTAAAATACTGCGCCTCCCCCTGGATTCTGCCATCTTCTGAGGGGGAAGGAGAAGAGGTGTATTCAGCCTGCCTGTAGGCTATCTTCAAAGACCAAGGAAAACCGTTTGAACTGGGGACAACAAGGGGGAGGGTTAGGGAAGAAGGGATCTGGGCTGTATCTCCATTTGAAACTGAAAGGAAGAAAGCAATAGCAATAAAAGCATGAGAAGATTACCCTTTCCCACGGAAGGGCCTGACACCTAAGTTTAAGTAATGTGAGCCTGACCAAATGGGGTTGAAGGGAAGGGGTTGAAACGGGAATCCTTTATATAGTATCAAAATGTAACACAATGCCAGATCCTGTCTTGTATTCCCACAATCGACTACATCTTAGTAAAATCTCCTTTTTGGACAAGCCTGGTTCCAAGAGTTCTTTATTTCCTAAGATGTGAATTTGCTATTGCAATTTGCAAATAAGAATATTATAATCTGCCAAAGGAGCCTCTGTTCATGATCAAATGGTACAAGAATCGATTATAAAACAGAGACGTTTGCAAAGTCTTTGCACACTAGGCGAAACTGCACGCACCGCAGAACACAGGTCTGGAAAAGATCAATCAAAAGGCTTAATAATGTGAATTGTAAGACGGCTCAGGGTTGAAGGACCAGAACAGGATGATAGCATTCAGAAAATACAGGATTGTTCAGTGTTGTTTACCAAACCTCTATAGGTAATCCTCGTGTTAAAACTTACTGACTGAATTCGCAACAGCGCTGACAAAAATTGAGTAATGAGCATGTTTCACACTTATGGCCGTTTCAGCATCCCCCACGGTCACGTGATTTACATTTGGATGCTCGACAGCTGACTCACATTTACGACGGTTGCAGTGTCCTGGGGGTGGGTGGGGGCGGTGTCACACGATCAAAATTCATGTGATGGGCAACTGTTTCATATCTGTGACCAGGGTCCCAGGGTCACGCGCTCAACTTTTGCGACAAAGTTAAGAGGGGGGGGGAACCAATTTATTTATTTATTTATTTAGATTTATATACCGCCCTTTCCCGAAGGACTCAGGGAGGTTTACAGGGCATTTAAAAGAAAATCAATACAAACATTAAAACAAATTTAAAAAGATTAAATAAAACCCTGAGAAAAATAAAAAACCCACTTTACAATTTCACTTTACAACCGCGTCACTCATTTAACAACTGCAGCTGTGAGGTGGCGAGAAAGGCTATAACCCACTTAAACCCACTTAACCAATGTCTGACTTAGCAACGTACATTTTGGGTGCAATTGTGGTCGTACGTTGGGGGGGGGCCGGCCTTGCCGAAATTGCACGTAGAGCCCACGTCTGGGAAATAAATATCAAATCATAACCGTTTTAGCACGAGGATTAATGAACGGTTCTCAAGGTGGAAGAACTCAGTGTGGCATTTGCACAGATAAAGATGGACCCACAATTCACATATCCCCCCCCCACACACAGTCAGTTAGTCACAACTGCAGTTGATTTTGAATCTCCTGCTTGGGGGGGGGAAGCAGGATGGAGAAGAACAGGAAGGAGCAAGATAGGACAGAGAAGCGAGACAGAAATCAAAGATTTATCGTCTTTGGCCATTAAAACTGTTGCAACCACAGAAAGCCAGACAACTTTCCAGAAACAGGAGATACAAATCAGATCAGCAGTTCGATCAGTGGGCTTCGTGCAGCGGTGGAGGGTCCCTTTCCCCAGCATAAGAAGACAAAGAGAGAGAGTTTTTTTTTTTTTAAAAAAGGATTATCTTATTTAAGCGAAAAACGTTGCTGTCCGAAGATATCGAGTTAGCAACTTCCTTGAAGGAGTCAGTTAAATGCGGTGGGAGGCGGGAATTTTGGGGCTGCCTGCCTTGGTATAAAAGGGCTGCCTGCCTTTTGGTTTCACAACTGCCTCTTTGCCTTCCGTAGGACAGCCCTGCTTGAGGTGAGCTCTCCGTTTTCTTGCTAAAGTCCCCTCTGTGTAGTTCTTACAAAAAAGCCAAGCTTTATTTCTCCAGTTAGAACTGGAATGGAATGGAATAGGATAGGATAGGATAGGATAGGATAGGGTAGGGTAGGGTAGGGTAGGATAGGATAGGATAGGATAGGATAGGATAGGATAGGATAGGATAGGATAGGATAGGATAGGATAGGACAGGACAGGACAGGACAGGACAGGATAGGATAGGATAGGATAGGATAGGACAGGATAGGACAGGACAGGGAATGTAATAGCAATAGAATAATATACTGGAATAGAATAGAATAGAATAGAATAGAATAGAATAGAATAGAATAGAATAGAATAGAATAGAATAGAATAATGGAAGAATAGAATAGAATAGAATAGAATAGAATAGAATAGAATAGAATAGAATAGAATAGAATAGAATAGAATAGAATAGAATAGAATAATGGAAGAATAGAATAGAATAGAATAGAATAGAATAGAATAGAATAGAATAGAATAGAATAGAATAGAATAGAATAGAATAGAATAGAATAGAATAGAATAGAATAGGACAGGAAATGTAATAGCAATAGAATAATATACTGGATTAGAATGGAATGGAATGGAATAGGATAGGATAGGATAGGATAGGATAGGATAGGATAGGATAGGATAGGATAGGATAGGATAGGATAGGATAGGATATGGAAAGCAATAGAATAATATACTGGACTAGAATAGAGTAGAGTAGAGCAGAACAGAACAGAAGAGAAGAGAACCTTGGAGGCCATCTAGTCCAACCCCTTGCTCAGGTAGGAAACCCTATACCATTTCAGACAAATGATTGTACAACCCCTTCTTTAAAACTCCCAGTGTTGGAGCATTCACAACTTCTGGAGGCAAGGAGTTCCACTGATTAATTGTTCCCACTGTCAGGAAGTTTCTCCTTAGTTCTAGGTTGCTTCTCTCCTTGATTAGTTTCCATCCGTTGCTTCTTGTCCTGCTTTCAGGGGCTTTGGGGAATATCTTCTTTGTGGCAGCCCCTCAAACATTGGAAGACTGCTATCATGTCCTTCTGGACATACCCAATTCCAATGAGAGTCCAATCAGACTAGAGACTCTCCAAATATTCCCAGGGCTCTCATCTGGTCCGTGTATGTATTGGCAGCCATATAAATAGAATTGTCTTATCCAGGGGTAGGCAACCTCGGCTCTTTTATGACTCATGGACTTCAACTCCCAGAATTCCTGAGTCAGCTATGTTGAGGGGAAAGGGAGAGGTTTCCAAGTTGAGCTATGCTGACTCAGGAATTCTGGGAGTTGAAGTCCATGAGTCATAAAAGAGCCGAGGTTGCCTACCCCTGGTCTTATCCTTCAAAGTCAGGGGTGGGGACCCTGTAGCCAACTATTTTTTGCTGACCTGCAACTGCTAGCCTGCATGTCCCATCGCTGCTGTTCTTTGAGTTCTTCAACGCTCTTCCTTCTCCTAGAGAATGTTATGCCCCTGGCTGCTGCCCCTGGCCTGCTTGGTGTCCCTCAGGACCTTGTCCACAGCGCTGGATCTGACCCTGGAGGGGACATGGAGAGACTGGAAAGCCACTCACAGTAAGGAATACGCCCTGGTGAGTTTGCCCCACTGGAACTCAAATCAATCTCTCCTTAATTAGTTTCCATCTCTCCCTTCTTGTCCTGCCTTCTGGTGCTTTGGAGAATAGAATTGCAGAAGAGCAGAGCTGGAAGGGACCTTGGAGGTCATCTAGTCCAACCCCCTCAGACAGGTGGCTGTCCCGTCCTTTCTTAAAAGCTTCCAGTGATGGAGCACCCACAACTTCTGGAGGCAAGCCGTTCCACGGGTGAATTGTCCTCCCCGTTGGGAAGTTTCTCCTTAATTCCAGGTTGCTTCTCTCCTCGACTGCTTTCCATCCGTTGTCCCAAAGATGCTTTTCCAGGAGGCAAATGGACTTCCTTGTTCTTCTCTGAAGGCGTTTCGCTTCTCCTCCAAGAAGCTTCTTCAGCTCCCACGCTTCCTGGAGGAGAAGCGAAACGTCTTCAGAGAAGAAAAAGGAAGTCCGTCTGTCTCGTGAATAAGCTTCTTGGGGACAACTGTGACCGGGAGGACTGAGAATCTGCACAGACGTTTCCAACCATTGTTTCTTGTCTTGCCTTCTGGTGCTCTGGAAAAAGAAGTTGACCCCCTCCCCTTCTTTGTGGCGTCCCCTCAAATATGGAACGCTGCTGTCCTGTCTCCCCAAATCCTTCTTTTCTCTAGACCGGCCAAACCCAAATCCTTCAAACGTTCTTCATATGTTTTAGTCTCCAGACCCCTGATCGCCTTAGTTGCTCTTCTCTGAATTTTTTTCCCAAAGTCTCAACATCTTTTTTGTGACATGGCGACCAAATATGGCTGCAGTATTCCAGGTGTGGCCTCGCTAGGGTTGTATTAAGCGGTACGAACACTTTGCGCGAACCTGATTCTATGCCTCTGTTTATACAAGCCAGGATTGTGTTAGCTTTTGGGGCTGCCGCTGCACACGGCTGGCTCATGGTCAAGTGAGCGTCCACTAGGACTCCGAGGTCCCTCTCACAGTTGCTGTGTTTTAGCCAGGTCTCGCCTAATCGGTGCTCGTACCTATGTAGCAATAATAATAATAATAATAATAATAATAATAATAATAATAATAATAATAATAATAATAAGAAGAAGAAGAAGAAGAAGAAGAAGAAGAAGAAGAAGAAGAAGAAGAAGAAGAAGAAGAAGAAGAAGAAGAAGAAGAAGAAGAAGAAGAAGAAGAAGAAGAAAGTTGGAAGGGACCTTGGAGGTCATCTAGTCCAACCCCCTGCTAAGGCAGGAAACCCTATACCATTTCAGACAAATGGCTGTCCAGTCTCTTCTTAAAAACTTCCAGTTTTGGAGCATTCACAGCTTCTGGAGGCAGGTTGTTCCACTGGTTAGATGTTCTAACTGTCAGGAAGTTTCTCCTTAGTTCTAGGTTGCTTCTCTCCTTGACTAGTTTCCATCCGTTGCTTCTTGTCCTGCTTTCAGGTGCTTTGGAGAATAGCTTGACTCCCTCTTCTTTGTGGCAGCCCCTGAGATATTGGAACACTGCTATCATGTCACCCCTCACCCTTCTCTTCGTTAAACTACACATACCCAATTCCAGCAACCGTTCCCTATATGTTTTAGCCTCCAGTCCCCCAATCATCTTTGTTGCTCTTCTCTGTACTCTTTCTAGAGTCTTGACATCTTTTTTACATCGTGGTGACCAAAACTGGATGCCGTATTCCAGGTGTGGCCTTACCAAGGCATTGTAAAGTTGTATTAACACTTCACGTGATCTTGATTCTATCCCTCTGTTAATGCAGCCTAGCACTGTGTTGGCTTTTTTGGCAGCTGCAGCACACTGCTGGCTCCTATTTAAGTGATTGTCCACTAGGACTCCGAGATCCCTCTCACAGTTACTACTATCGAGCAAGGTACCACCTATACTATACTTGTGCATTTGATTTTTCCTGCCTAAATGCAGAACCTTACTTTTTTCACAATTGAATTTCATTTTGTTAGATAGTGCCCAGTGTTCGAGTCTGTCCAGATCCTCCTGTATCTTAAGCCTATCTTCTGGAGTGTTGGCTATTCCTGCCAGCTTGGTGTCGTCTGTAAATTTGATGAGTTCCCCATCTATCCCCTCATCCAAATCGTTGATGAAGATGTTGAAGAGCACTGGGCCCAGAACAGAGCCCTGGGGTACCCCACTACACACTTCCTTCCATGTAGATGCAGTTCCATTAAGGACCACATTTTCTCCACATTGAAACTCATTTTGTTGGACAGGGCCTGTTAAATAGTGGGTTCTTTGATGCAGGAATGAAGATTCGAAACGGAGTACAGGGTAACTCATCGTTTATTTCGTGCTGTAACTGTACTGGGGGAAATGGCTGCAACCAGCTGCAATATATAGTCTAGCCCCTAGGCAGCAGCCAATAGGTTTGAATCAACCATTGCCGCCTGGGGATCACCAATTGCAGCACAGGAGACTTGTAGTCTGGGTTGCTGGAGAGCCATTAGCTGCTCCAGCAACCAATGTGGTATTCCCTCAAAAGGCCCAGTACATAACACCCCTCCCCTCTTAGATCAGACCATAATAACACCAATTAGTCTCAACAATTGCCAAGACTCAATATCCAAACACACTAAAGTGAAAGTGATAATAATAATAATTAATAATTAAAAAAACCCAATGTAGACTACAACGTCTGAATAAATAGGCTACCAAAATGGCACTTTTAGATAGTTACATCAAAGCACTAGATTCTGTAGTCTAGTGGCAACAGGATTTACAACAATATATAGCTCTTTATTTTACAATGTAATCTGCAAGATATGAAGGAGGCTTGTGTTCCCTAGAGGAACGTCTCGGAGTTCCCATCACTTTGTGGTCTACTAGCTTACCCAGTGGGCTGGGTAAACTTGTGTCCCTTTGTGCTCCTGAGTTCAAGTGGATTCGATGCACTCTGGTTGGCCTCTCCAGGTTGGACCACCCCAGAGTCAGACTGTTCGGCAGAGTAGGCACAGCGGTTGCTGAAGTTCGGTTGGCTTGCTCCTTCAGGGGGTCCATGTTGCACTCCAGAGATCCCCAGTTCTCCCTCTGGTTCCATCTCAGTTAAGAAGGAAAAGTCCTGGTAGTCCATGTGAGGGCTGGCTTGGCCACAAGTTTGAGGACCTTGGGAAGGACGTATGACGCAGTCCTCGCTTAGTGGCTGTTCTGGAAACCATTTCCTGAGCTTATCAATGTTTCGTCTGACAACTTGCCCTCCCTCCAACCCTACTTCGTAAGATAGGGGTCCGGATGTCTTGGTAATTTGACCAGGAACCCACAGATTCCCATGACCATAGTTCCTGGCCCAAACCCAATCGCCCATGTGCAGCCCCCTCGGGGGTTTTGGTCGTGAGGCTTCTGCTGCCACTCTATCTGGATGCAACCTGTCCAGTTTAGTGATCAAACGCCTCCCCCAACGTAGTTCTGCAGGACTTTTGCCTGTGGCAGTGCAGGGCATAGAATGCTGGCAGAGTAAAAAATCTGCAAATCTCTGATGCCAGTCACCTGTAACAATGCGCCCGAGTGCCTCCTTCGTTGTCCTCACCATGTGTTCAGCTTGACTATTAGAAGATGGATGAAAAGGCGCAGATGTTGCATGTCTGATAAGATTAGCTCCAAGGAAAGCCTGAAATTCAGCAGCAGTAAATTGGGCCCCATTGTCTGAAACTGAGACAGCTGGCAACCCATATGTGGCAAAGAGTTTTCTCAGCACCTGGATGGTCCTAGCAGTAGTCATGTTAGGAACTGAAATTACTTCCAGCCATTTGGAATGGCTATCCACTACTATAAGGAAGAGCTGTCCCTGAAAGGCCCCAGCATAGTCTATGTGAACTCTAGACCAGGGAGTGTGCATTTCCTCCCACCTGTGAACTGGAGCCTGTGCCATTTCAGGCCTAGATTGCTGGCATATATAACAACCATGGACTTGAGCCTCAATGTCCTTATCAAGACCAGGCCACCAGAGATAGCTTCTAGCTAAAGCTTTCATTCTGACAATGCCTGGATGGCCTTCATGTAATGATTGTAAAACCCTGTCTCTTAGGGAAATGGGAATTATGACTCTGTTTCCCCATAATATGCACCCTGTATGGGCAGATAACTCATGCCTCCTGACAAAATAGCTTTGAAATTCTGAGCCTGGACTTTTTTCCAACCATCCCATGTATACCCATGACAACACTCTACTAAGTATTTTATCTGTGGTAGTTTCAGCAGCAATGTCCCCTGCATGGCCATTGCTGCTGTATGTCCTATATGGACAATATTCTAGCAGCAGGAGCCATATCTGGATCCATTAATGGCAGTGGTAGTCTGCTGAGGCCATCAGCATGGCCCATTTCCTTGCCTGGTTTGTGAATTAATTTAAAATTGTACGCAGACAGAAACATAGACCATCTCAACATTCTTGGAGATAGTATGTGGGGGGTTTGTTTGTCTGTTGTAAAAAGTCCCAACAGAGGTTTGTGGTCAGTGTTGACCGTGAAATCCCTGCCATATAAATAATCGTGGAATTTTTTTATTCCATCAACGATGGCTAGGGCCTCTTTGTCAATCTGAGCATAGTTTCGCTTAGCAGAGGACAATGTCCTTGAGTAAAATGCTATAGGAACCTGTTTCCCATTTTTCTCTATGTGACTTAAAACTGCCCCCACCCCATAGGGAGATGCATCACATGCAAGACATACAGGTTTAGACTCTTTGCAGTGAGTTACAGTGGACTTTTCTGACAATAGTGCTTTTAATTCCTGGAAACCTTTTTCATGTAAGTCAGTCCATTTCCATGGAGCTTTCTTATCCAACATCCTGTGGAGGGGCTCTGCTATTGCAGCCTTATGAGGTAGAAATGTGTGATAGAAGTTTAGGAGACCCAAGAATGCTTGTACCTCTCCTTTTGATTTGGGCCTAGGAGCCATTTTAATGGCCTTCACTTTAGAATCAGCGGGGTGAATGCCATTAGCATCCATTTGGAAACCCAGGAATTCTGTTGAACAAACCCCAATACTACACTTGTTCTCTTTTAATTTGAGGCCTGCTTCGCGAAGCCTCTGCAAGACAGCCCTCAGCCTACTGACCAACATTTCAGGAGATTCCCCTGCAATAAGAACATCATCAAAATAAGGGCAGATGCCTTGAATACCCTTGAGTGTATGCTCCATGATTCCCTGAAAAATACCCGGTGCAACACTGACTCCAAACTGTAAGCGTTTAACTTTGAATGCCCCTCTGTGAGTCACGATCGTTTGAGCCGCGGCTGTGGCCTCATCAACCAGCAATTGCTGATAGGCCTGTGCTAAATCAAGTTTAGCAAAAATAGTACCCCCTTGCAAGGAGGCTAAAATATGGTTGACCACTGGGAATGGGTAAGCCTGTTGCTTGAGGGCTTTATTTAGTGTGCATTTATAGTCAGCACAAATGCGAATTTCACCGTTGGCTTTAAGTGGAGTGACTATAGGAGTTTCCCACTCCCCACCATCAACAGGCTATAACACGCCCTGTTCTACAAGCTTATCAATTTTGGAATCAATTTTATGTTTTAAGGCAAAGGGGACCCTACGAGGCTTAACCCTGATTGGAAATACATTGAGATCTAGCTTAAATGAGATAGGCAGGCCTGTGTATGTTCCTAGGGTTGAATCAAAAACATCTGCATAGTCCTCGCATACTGATGCAAGGTCTGCAGTTTGTGTCCAGTTTACACCAGTAATCTGAATACCTAAGGCTTCAAACCAATCGAGTCCAATGAGACTCGTTCTCTGGCCCCCTAATACCATTACATCCAGCTGCCTCAAAAACCCTTTAAACTTTACCAACAAAGTAGCTTCTCCCTTAACTTTAACGTGAGCATTTTTAAAATCCGTTAGGATTATATCTGAGGGTCTTAGTTTGGCCCAATTGTTACTGCACCTTTACACGAAGTTAAAAGTCTCTTGAGAAATGATTGAGACTGCAGAGCCAGAGTCCAATTCCATCTTACATGGAACTCCTTGTAGCTGTACCATGAGCTTAAGTTTGGATTTGAGGGGACGTCGAGTCCTGGTGCGACATACACTTCCACGGCTTCTGAAAAATCCCACACTAACTGGACCCTGGGCCCCAGTACCTCTCCTAGTCGGTTCTTCCAACTGGTGTTTGGGTGGCCAGTCTCTCTGGTGGGCTCTGCAAACCACCACAATGTGCTCTGTCCTTCCGCAAGCTCTACATGTGGCTGAACGAAATCTGCAATTGCCACGAAAATGATTGCCGCCGCACCCCTTACATCTCGGTAAGAGAACTGCCTTGTAACTGTCCTCTCGCTGCAGGCTGTTGCAGTGTTACGCATTGGGTTGCTTTTGGAGTCGGTTGATTTCAGGTTCTTCTTCCTCGGAAGATTCTCCGGTGCATTTGGCGTCCTCAAGGTGAACCGTTTCTTCGAACTTTGTCGATCTGGCGGGTTGTACTGTCTGAACTGCACTCCTGGCAGCTTCGTCGGCCATCACCTCGTCCTGTGCTTCAGAAAACATTAAATTTGGCCTAGCAAATAGTCTCTGCTGAAGCGTTCTGTCCCGTAGGCCGCAGATGAGCCGGTCTCGTAATCGCTCTTCTAAATTTGAAAATTTGCATAGGCATGTGGCCTGCCTTAGGCCCGGTATGAATTCCAAAGCTGACTCCCTGGGTAGCTGCACTCTTTGGTCGAACTTGCACCGCCAAGCCATTTCAGACATCTTGGGCTGGAAGTGCCCGGTTAGCTTCTTTTTGAGATCTGCGTAGGAGACCGCTTTGATTGGTGTCGGCGCGAAAAGGTTCTCAGCCAAATCAAAGGTTGCCGGGCCGCACACGCAGAGTAGCGTTACGGCCTTCAGTCCTTCTTCCGCGATCTGATTGGCTCTGAGGTAGTTTTCTACTTGCGATAAATATGATGGCCATTCCTCCGGGTGTTTCACGTCGAATTCTCGCAGTTTTCCGGCATTCTTTCTTTCTGGTTCCTGCGTTCCTCCAGATCCTGCTTCCAGGCTCAGGGAATGAGTCCACTGAGCACGAGGTCGCTAGCGTAGCTTGCTAGCCGACCTTGAGAGGGGGGCGGGAAATGCCTCTTCCCTCTGGCATGTGCTGCCTTTCCCTCGTAGAATTCAGCTCTTTATTCCATCATCATCCTCGTCGCCACTGTTAAATAGCGGGTTCTTTGACGCAGGAATGAAGACGCGAATCGGAGTACAGGGTAACTCATCGTTTATTTCGTGCTGTAACTGTACTGGGGGAAATGGCTGCAACCAGCCGCAATATATAGTCTAGCAGCCAATAGGTTTGAATCAACCATTGCCACCTGGGGATAGCCAATTGCAGCACAGGAGACTTGTAGTCTGGGTTGCTGGAGAGCCGTTAGCTGCTCCGGCAACC
Source organism: Vipera latastei (assembly GCA_024294585.1). Lineage (NCBI taxonomy): Eukaryota > Metazoa > Chordata > Lepidosauria > Squamata > Viperidae > Vipera > Vipera latastei. The sequence continues at coordinate 5,138,483 of CM044354.1, read as the reverse complement.
CACGTGGTATTCCCTCAAAAAGCCCAGTACATAACAGGGCCCATGGTTCAAGTTGGAACCAGTGCCATAAAAAACAGAATAGAAACGCAAGTTAAGATAGGCAAGAAAATGGTAAGTGAGCACCTGTCCAGCCTAGACGAGTTCAAATCACCAGGACCAGATGGATTACACCCCAAGGTTCTCAAGGAACTGGCAGACGTGATCTCAGAACCACTGAACTATATTTTTCAAAGATCCTGGAGCACTGGGGAACTACCAGAGGACTGGAAGAGAGCTGATGTAGTTCCCATCTTCAAAAAAGGGAAAAAAATAGATCCAAGAAACTACAGACCTATCAGCCTGACCTCAATACCTGGGAAGATTCTGGAAAAGATAATCAAACAACAAATCAGTGAACACCTTGATGCAAACAAAGTCATCACTAAAAGTCAACATGGGTTTGTCAAAAACAGATCATGCCAGACAAATCTTATTACATTCTTTGACCAAGTGACAAAATTAGTGGACCAGAGGAACACTGTAGATATAATTTACTTGGACTTCAGTAAGGCATTTGATAAAGTAGATCACAACCTACTACTTGATAAGATAGAAAAATGTGGGTTAGATAGCATTACCACCAGATGGATTCATAGCTGATTGAAAGGCCGTACTCAGCGTGTGGTCCTCAATGGAACCGCATCTACATGGAAGGAAGTGTGTAGTGGGGTGCCCCAGGGCTCTGTTCTGGGCCCAGTGCTCTTCAATATCTTCATTAATGATTTGGATGAGGGGATAGATGGGGAACTCATCAAATTTGCAGATGACACCAAGCTGGCAGGAATAGCCAATACTCCAGAAGATAGGCTTAAGATACAGAAGGATCTGGACAGACTCGAACACTGGGCACTATCTAACAAAATGAAATTCAATGGTGAAAAAAGTAAGGTTCTACATTTAGGCAGGAAAAATCAAATGCATAGGTATAGTATAGGTGGTACCTTGCTCAATAGTAGTAACTGTGAGAGGGATCTCGGAGTCTTAGTAGACAATCATTTCAATATGAGCCAGCAGTGTGCTGCAGCTGCCAAAAAAGCCAACACAGTGCTAGGTTGCATTAACAGAGGGATAGAATCAAGATCAAGTGAAGTACTAATACCACTTTACAATGCTTTGGTAAGGCCACACCTGGAATACTGCATCCAGTTTTGGTCACCACGATGTAAAAAAGATGTCGAGACTCTAGAAATGGTACAGAGAAGAGCAACAAAGATGATTAGGGGGCTGGAGGCTAAAACATATAGGGAACGATTGCTGGAATTGGGTATGTGTAGTTTAACAAAGAGAAGGGTGAGGGGTGACATGATAGCAGTCTTCCAGTATCTCAGGGGCTGCCCCAAAGAAGAGGGAGTCAAGCTGTTCTCCAAAGCGCCCGAAGGCAGGACAAGAAGCAACGGATGGAAACTAGTCAAAGAGAGAAGCAACCTAGAACGAAGGAGAAACTTCCTGACAGTTAGAACAATTAACCAGTGGAACAACCTGCCTCCAGAAGCTGTGAATGCTCCAACACTGGAGGCTTTTAAGAAGAGACTGGACAGCCATTTGCCTGAAATGGTATAGGGTTTCCTGCCTGAGCAGGGGGTTGGACTAGATGACCTCCAAGGTCCCTTCCAACTTTATATTGTTATTATTATTATTATTATTATTATTATTATTATTATTATTATTATTATTATTATTATTATTATTATTATTATTATAAGATCTTTTTGGATCCTTGTCTTCTGGGCTGTGGGCTATTCCTGTCCGCTTAGTGTCACCTGCAAATTTGTGAAAGGGAAGAACCCTCGTTCTAGGCCTGCTAGGTGCCACTGGGTGCTTAGACAATGGGACTAAAATCGACTGTCTTAATCTTGGCTTCCCAGCAGGGTGAAGAATCCTTTCGGAGAGCCATTTGGGAGGATAATCTGAAGATGATCCAAGAACATAACAGCCAGGCTGACCGGGGAAAACACACCTACAAGCTCGGGATGAATCACTTTGGTGACTTGGTGTGTGTGGATCAATGCTGGTTTTATTTATCCAATAAGACATAGTTGTTTGTTTGCTGTTCCCCCCTCCCCCCCACTCCCACCATCTCAAGTCAATGACTCTGGGCAATTCATTAATTCAATTAATTGATTATCCTCCCTTCATCCCCTTTTTTTTTGCAAATAATTTAAGGTGGTGAACGTCCCCAGGATAAATTTATCCTCCCATTTTCCCAACAACAACCCTGTGAGGCGGGTTGGGCTGAGGGAGACAGACTGGCCGAAAGTCACCCAGCCAGTTTTCATGCCTAAGGCGGGACTAGAACTCACCGTCTCCTGGTGATTGGCCCAAAGACACCCATCTGACTTTCATAGCTAAGGCGGGACTAGAACTCACAGTCTCCTAGTAATTGGCCCAAGGTCACCCAGCTGACTTTCATAGCTAAGGTGGGACTGGAATTCACTGTCTCCTGGTGATTGGCCCAAAGTCTCCCAGTTGGCTTTCATGACAAAGACGGTTTTCTTCTTTCTGGCCCGGTACCTTAACCACTAGGCCAGACTGCCTCCAGTAATTGATGTTTGAACTTCATATTCTTTGCAACCCTCAGACTCATGAAGAGATTAACCACAAGCTGAAATGTTTGCTTCCTGACGTGGATCATGCAACTCGAAAGGACGTGGTCATCTTCCAATCCTCCGAAGACCTGCAGATTCCAACTGTGGTGGACTGGCGAGCCAAAGGGGCCGTGACTGAGGTCAAAGATCAGGTGGGTGCTGAAGAGCCTGTGTGTGTGTGTGTGTGTGTGTGTGTGTGTGTGTGTGTGTGTGTGTGAGACCAACCAGGAACGGAGGACGGATGCAGAGGGGCTTTTAAGGAAAAGGAGGGGGGGTATGATCTGCCCATTTGCAGTTCAAGTCAGAATTTAGCGGACTCATGAAATCTTGCAGAGGAAGCTAAATTCCTTCCTCCTTTAACTGCATTTCTGAAGCTCCAGTTTTGTCACAGCTCAAGTATATCAAAGAGAACAAACCCCACATTCCCTTCTAGCACTGATGATATTACCTAGTTGGGTAATGAGATGTTTGCAAAAAAAACAGCCAAGCTCAGAGAGCACTAAAGATTCCACAGTCTTCCTCCTCCTCCTCCTCCTCCTCCTCCTCCTCCTCCTCATCATCATCATCATAATCATCATCATCATCATCCCTGCAATCCCCACTCTAGCACTGATGATGTTCCCTAGTTGGGTCAGGAAATGTCTGCAAAGAAACAGCCAAGCACAGAGAGCACTAAAGATTCCACAGTCTTCCTCCTCCTCCTCCTCCTCCTCCTCCTCCTCCTCCTCCTCCTCCTCCTCCTCCTCCTCCTCCTCCTCCTCCTCCTCCTCCTCCTCCCTGCAGTCCCCACTCTAGCACTGATGATGTTCCCTAGTTGGGTCATGAGATGTTTGCAAAAAAACAGCCAAGCACAGAGAGCACCAAGAGTCCACAGTCCTCCTCCTCCTCCTCCTCCTCCTCCTCCTCCTCCTCCTCCTCCTCCTCATCATCATCATCATCATCATCATCATCATCCCTGCAGTCCCCACTCTAGCACTGATGATGTTCCCTAGTTGGGTCATGAGATGTTTGCAAAAAACAGCCAAGCTCAGAGAGCAGCAAGAGTCCACAGTTGTTGTTGTTGTTGTTGTTGTTGTCGTTGTCGTCCTCCTCCTCCTCCTCCTCCTCCTCCTCCTCCTCCCTCCCTCCCTCCCTCCCTTCTGCAATCCCCACTCTAGCACTGATGATGTTACCTAGCTAGGCAATGAAACATCTCCAAGAAACCAACTAAGAGAGCAGCAAGGACCCCACAGTTCAACCCTGAGCTACGAAATATTCTGTTGGAACTTATATTTTGCCCAGCTGCCTACTACCAAGCAACAAGTAACTTGCTAGAGGAATATAAGTCGAGTTTTCCCTTGCTTGGTGAATTATTGCAGCTTTTTTTTTAAAACCCAGGGTGATTGTGGCTCCTGCTGGGCCTTCAGTGCCACCGGTGCCCTGGAAGGCATGCATTTCAAGAAGACGGAGAAGCTGGTCTCGCTGAGCGAACAAAATCTTATCGACTGTTGTAAGGACCAGGACAGTGAGGGGTGCAGTGGTGGATTGCAGACAGATGCTTTTACCTATGTGCAGAAGAAAGGAGGGATCAATTCAGAGGAAAGCTACCCATATGATGGAAAGGTAATTCTCTCTGTGTTCCTCTACATTCTTCAAACTATAGTTGGGTTGGGTTGAATAGAGTGGTATGGAGTAGAGTGGAATGGAATAGAATAGAATAGAATAGAATAGAATAGAATAGAATAGAATAGAATAGAATAGAATAGAATAGAATAGAATAGAATAGAATAGAATAGAATAGAATAGAATAGAATAGAATAGAATAGAATAGAATAGAATATGGAATGGGGAATTAGAATAGAATAGAATAGAATAGAATAGAATAGAATAGAATAGAATAGAATAGAATAGAATAGAATAGAATAGAATAGAATAGAATAGAATAGAATAGAATATGGAATGGGGAATTAGAATAGAATAGAATAGAATAGAATAGAATAGAATAGAATAGAATAGAATAGAATAGAATAGAATAGAATAGAATATGGAATAATGAATAGAATAGAATAGAATAGAATAGAATAGAATAGAATAGAATAGAATAGAATAGAATAGAATAGAATAGAATAGAATATGGAATGGGGAATTAGAATAGAATAGAATAGCAATAGAGGATAGGATAGGATAGGATAGGATAGGATAGGATAGGATAGGATAGGATAGGATAGGATAGGATAGGATAGGATAGGATAGGATAGAATATAGAATATAGAATAGAACAGAATAGAACAGAACAGAACAGAACAGAACAGAACAGAACAGAACAGAATAGAACAGAACAGAATAGAATAGAATATGGAATGGGGAATTAGAATAGAATAGAATAGAATAGAATAGAATAGAATAGAATAGAATAGAATAGAATAGAATAGAATAGAATAGAATAGAATAGAATAGAATAGAATATGGAATGGGGAATTAGAATAGAATAGAATAGAATAGAATAGAATAGAATAGAATAGAATAGAATAGAATAGAATAGAATAGAATAGAATAGAATATGGAATAATGAATAGAATAGAATAGAATAGAATAGAATAGAATAGAATAGAATAGAATAGAATAGAATAGAATAGAATATGGAATGGGGAATTAGAATAGAATAGAATAGCAATAGAGGATAGGATAGGATAGGATAGGATAGGATAGGATAGGATAGGATAGGATAGGATAGGATAGGATAGGATAGGATAGGATAGGATAGAATATAGAATATAGAATAGAACAGAATAGAACAGAATAGAACAGAACAGAACAGAACAGAACAGAACAGAACAGAACAGAATAGAATAGAACAGAACAGAACAGAACAGAACAGAACAGAACAGAACAGAATAGAACAGAACAGAATAGAATAGAATAGAATAGAATAGAATAGAATAGAACAGAATAGAACAGAACAGAACAGAACAGAACAGAATAGAATAGAATAGAATAGAATAGAATAGAATAGAATAGTTGGAAGGGACCTTGGAGGTCTTCTAGTCCAACCCCCTGCTCAGGCAGGAAATCCTATTTTCTTTGGGACTAAGTATGATTACTCTTTTATTTTCTTCAGGATGATTATAGTTGTCGCTATAAAGCTAAGAATTCTGTTACTAAGTGTTCCACAATAGGAGTCATCCTGCCAGGAGACGAAAAGGGCCTTCTGCAGGCAGTGGCCACAGTTGGCCCAATTTCTGTCGGAATTGATGCCCGGAGTTCGGAGTTTCATTTTTACAAGTCAGGTAAGGTTCCTGTGGAATAGGAAAGGGACCCCTTGCATTTGAACTTTGAATGTTGAGCTTGATGGGAAGAATAGAATAGAATAGAATAGAATAGAATAGAATAGAATAGAATAGAATAGAATAGAATAGAATAGAGTAGAGTAGAGTAGAGTAGAGTAGAGTAGAGTAGAGTAGAGTAGAGTAGAGTAGAATAGAATAGAATAGAATAGAATAGAATAGAATAGAATAGAATAGAATAGAATAGAATAGAATATGGAATGGGGAATTAGAATAGAATAGAATAGCAATAGAGGATAGGATAGGATAGGATAGGATAGGATAGGATAGGATAGGATAGGATAGGATAGGATAGGATAGAATATAGAATATAGAATAGAACAGAATAGAACAGAACAGAACAGAACAGAACAGAACAGAACAGAACAGAACAGAATAGAACAGAACAGAATAGAATAGAATATGGAATGGGGAATTAGAATAGAATAGAATAGAATAGAATAGAATAGAATAGAATAGAATAGAATAGAATAGAATAGAATAGAATAGAATAGAATATGGAATGGGGAATTAGAATAGAATAGAATAGAATAGAATAGAATAGAATAGAATAGAATAGAATAGAATAGAATAGAATAGAATAGAATAGAATAGAATATGGAATAATGAATAGAATAGAATAGAATAGAATAGAATAGAATAGAATAGAATAGAATAGAATAGAATAGAATAGAATAGAATAGAATATGGAATGGGGAATTAGAATAGAATAGAATAGCAATAGAGGATAGGATAGGATAGGATAGGATAGGATAGGATAGGATAGGATAGGATAGGATAGGATAGGATAGGATAGGATAGGATAGGATAGAATATAGAATATAGAATAGAACAGAATAGAACAGAATAGAACAGAACAGAACAGAACAGAACAGAACAGAACAGAACAGAACAGAACAGAATAGAATAGAACAGAACAGAACAGAACAGAACAGAACAGAACAGAACAGAATAGAACAGAACAGAATAGAATAGAATAGAATAGAATAGAATAGAATAGAACAGAATAGAACAGAACAGAACAGAACAGAACAGAATAGAATAGAATAGAATAGAATAGAATAGAATAGAATAGAATAGAATAGTTGGAAGGGACCTTGGAGGTCTTCTAGTCCAACCCCCTGCTCAGGCAGGAAATCCTATTTTCTTTGGGACTAAGTATGATTACTCTTTTATTTTCTTCAGGATGATTATAGTTGTCGCTATAAAGCTAAGAATTCTGTTACTAAGTGTTCCACAATAGGAGTCATCCTGCCAGGAGACGAAAAGGGCCTTCTGCAGGCAGTGGCCACAGTTGGCCCAATTTCTGTCGGAATTGATGCCCGGAGTTCGGAGTTTCATTTTTACAAGTCAGGTAAGGTTCCTGTGGAATAGGAAAGGGACCCCTTGCATTTGAACTTTGAATGTTGAGCTTGATGGGAAGAATAGAATAGAATAGAATAGAATAGAATAGAATAGAATAGAATAGAATAGAGTAGAGTAGAGTAGAGTAGAGTAGAGTAGAGTAGAGTAGAGTAGAGTAGAGTAGAGTAGAGTAGAATAGAATAGAATAGAATAGAATAGAATAGAATAGAATAGAATAGAATAGAATAGAATAGAATAGAATAGAATAGAATAACAGTGTTGGACGGGACCTTGGAGGTCTTCTAGACCAACCTCTTGATCAGGCAGGAAACCCTATCCCATTTCAGACAAATGGCTGTCCAGTCTCTTCTTAAAAACTTCCAGTGTTGGAGCATTCACCACCTCTGGAGGCAGGTCGTTCCACTGGTTAATTGTTCTAACTGTCAGGAAATTTCTGCTTAGTTCTAGGTTGCTTCTCTCCTTGTTGAGTTTCCATCCGTTTCTTCTTTTTCCTGCCTTTTGGGTGCTTTGGAGAATAGCTTGACTGCCTCTTATTTGGGGCAACCCCTGAGATATTGGAAGACTGCTATCATGTCCCCCCTCGTCCTTCTCTTCATTAAACTAGACATGCCCAATTCCAGTAGCCTACAGCCCCCTGATCATCTTTGTTCTCTGCAATCTTTCTAGACTCTCAACATCTATTTTACATCGTGGTGACCAAAACTGGATGCAGCATTCCAAGTGTGGCCTTACCGAGGCCTTGTAAAGTGGTATTAGTACTTCACTTGATCTTGATTCTATCCCTCTGTTAATGCAGCCTAGCACTGTGTTGGCTTTTTTGGCAGCTGCAGCACACTGCTGGCTCCTATTTAAGTGATTGTCCACTAGGACTCCGAGATCCCTCTCACAGTTACTGCTATTGAGCAAGGTACCCCCTATACCACAGGTCTGCAACCCGTGGCTCCGGAGCCGCATGCGGCTCTTTCAGCCATCTCCTGCGGCTCCCAGTCCTCTGCCATGTGCAGTCCCAAAAAAAAAAAAAAAGTGGGACTAAAAAAGTTCAACCAATCAATTCAAATATGCAGGGTAGGTGCATATCTTGCCTTGGCTCCACTCTTCAGTCAAACCCTGTTCTGCACATGCACGCATGTATGCGCATGTGCACATATTTTTTTGCGGTTCCCAGTTTTTCCTTTTTTGAGGGAACCAGTTCCGAGTGGCTCTTTCACTGTTTCAGGTTGCTGACCCCTGCCCTATACTATACCTGTGCATTTGGTTTTTCTTGCCCAAATGTAGAACCATGCTTTTTCCACCATGATACTCAATCCCATGGAGGGGCAACCCTCAACTTGAGTGTGGAGGTTGTATATTATTATAGGTAGGAAGACACATCGTGGAGCTCAGGACCGCCCCTGACCTTCGTTCATTCCGCCGGGACCTGAAGACCTGGCTCTTTGAGCTCTCCGGCCCAGGCTGAGAATTTTTAACTGGGGTTTTATTTAAGGGATAATTTAATCTTTTTAAATTATTTTTTAACTTTTGTATTTTGCACTGTTTGATTTTAAATACCCTGTAAACCACCCTGAGTCCTTCGGGAAAGGTCGGTATATAAATTTAATAAAATTAAAATTAAAATTAAATCTTTACTTGGAAAATATCTGAACGGGTCTAGGTAAAAGCCTCTTCCCGGCTGCCTGTTTTGCAGAAGAGGTGGTCCCATTAAAAAGAGCAAAATTCGAGGACGGAGTGATGTCCCTGGCTGTCCTTTTGGGAATCCAGATGATCTTGGCTGATGATCAAATTTGCAGGCGACACCAAGCTGGCAGGAATAGCCAACACTCCAGAAGATAGGCTTAAGATACAGGAGGATCTGGACAGAGTCGAACACTGGGCACTATCTAACAAAATGAAAATCAATGGTGGAAAAAGTAAGGTTCTACATTTAGGCAAGGAAAACCAAATGTACAGGTATAGTATAGGGGGTACCTTGCTCAATAGTAGCAACTGTGAGAGAGATCTCGGAGTCCTAGTGGACAATCCCTTAAATAGGAGCCATCCGTGTGCTGCAGCTGCCAAAAAAGCCAACACAGTGCTAGGCTGCATGAACAGAGGGATAGAATCAAGATCACATGAAGTATTAATACCGCTTTATGAGGCCTTGGTAAGCCACGCCTGGAATACAGCATCCAGTTTTGGTCACCATGATGTTAAAAAGATGTTGAGACTAGAAAGAGTACAGAGAAGAGCAAGAAAGATGATCAGGGGGCTGGAGGCTAAAACATACAAGGAACGGTTGCTGGAATTGGGCATGTTTAGTTTAATGAAGAGAAGGACAAGGGGTGACATAAATGCAGTCTTCCACTATCTCAGGGGCTGCCCCAAAGAAGAGGGAGTCAAGCTATTCTCCAAAACGTTTGAGGGCAGGACAAGAAGCAACGGATGGATGGAAACTAACCAAGGAGAGAAGCAACCTAGAACTAAGGAGAAATTTCCTGACAGCGAGAACAATTAACCGGTGGAACTCCTTGCCTCCAGAAGCGGTGAATGCTCCAACACTGGAAGTTTTTAAGAAGAGACTGGACAGCCATTTGTCTGAAATGGTACAGGGTTTCCTGCCTGAGCAGGGGGTTGGACTAGATGACCTCCAAGGTCCCTTCCAACCTTACTATTATGATTGTGATTATGATTGGCTGTGCTTTGTTCTCCAAGCTTCTTTCAAGATCATTCCTGAACGTTTTGTTCCCAAACTAGGTAACCTCAGCAGCATGATTTAATTCTACGACCCTCCTTAGCTCAGAAGCCTCTCGGGTGACTCTCTGCTCAGTTGTCTGGAGCTACAGTTGAATTCCGAGCAAGCTGATTGGTTCTGTTGTTGATTGGCACTTCCAATGCTCCCGGCTGGCTCAGGAATTCTGGGAGTTGAAGTTCACGAGTCATCAAAGAGCCAAGGTTGCCATAACCCCTGATCTAGATCCATGTTAACTGCTCCTTTGGTGGAATATCATGCCTTAGTAAGTTGACGCCCATATCGTTTTGAAAGAATAGGAAATGCCTGCAGCTCCCGTTGATGGTGGTACCTAGTTTGCTAACGAAACGTTCAGGAGTTATATTAAAAGAAGCTTGGAGAAACAAACCACAGCCAAAATCTAAAACCCCGATCTACAAGTGTTTCCTATGATTTCAAAATCTGGATGATCTGGCAAGGAAGCACGGAGCTTTCACTTTACCAAATGATTTCTCCTCCTCTTTCTCTAGGTGTCTTCAAAAACCCCTGGCTTGGAGACCCCCACTTGGATCATGCTGTGCTGGTGGTTGGGTATAACAGCACCAAGTACTGGATTGTGAAGAACAGGTGAGCGACGGGAAGGGGATGGTGGCAGGAGGGGAATTAAAGGGCAACTTCTACTATTCCAGAGTGTCACAATCTTGGCCACTAGTACACAGTGCAGAGAAGAGCAACAAAGAGGATCAGGGGACTGGAGGCTAAAACATACAAGGAACGGTTGCTGGAATTGGGTATTTCTAGTTTAATGAAGAGAAGGACGAGGGGGGACAGGATGGCAGTCTTCCAGTATCTCAGGGGCTGCCCCAAAGAAGAGGGAGTCAAGCTATCCTCCAAAGCACCTGAAGGCAGGACAAGAAGCAACGGATGGAAACTAGTCAAGGAGAGAAGCAACCTAGAATTAAGGAGAAACTTCCTAACAGTGAGGACAATTAACCAGTGGAACTACCTGCCTCCAGAAGTGGTGAATGCTCCAACCCTGGAAGTTTTTAAGAAGAGACTGGACAGCCATTTGTCTGAAGTGGTATAGGGTTTCCTACCTGAGCAGGGGGTTGGACTAGAAGACCTCCAAGGTCCCTTCCAACTCTATTCTATTCTATTCTATTCTATTCTATTCTATTCTATTCTATTCTATTCTATTCTATTCTATTCTATTCTATTCTATTCTATTCTATTCCATTCCATTCCATTCCATTCCATTCCTTTCCTTTCTATTCCATTCCACTCCACTTCATTCCAGTCCAGTCCAGTCCAGTCCAGTCCAGTCCATCCCTTTCCTTTCCTTTCCTTTCCTTTCCATTCCATTCCATTCCAGAGTGTCTCAGTCTTGGCCACTTGAGGACACATGGACTACCACTCCCAGAATTCCACAGCCAGCATGATTCCCTATTCCAGCAGTCCTCAACCTTTCTAGCCCCATGAACCAGCAGCAGAAGCAGCAAGGTGGGGAATGGTTTCGCACGTGCAACCTAGTTCCCGCGCATGCGCACATAAATTTTTCATGTGCTCACCTGCCGCTTGCGTGGGCCGGTTCCCAACAGGCCCTGCCCTACATGGTTTTGAAATAAATCTCTTGCATGCTTCTCTCCGCAGTTGGTCTCGCCATTGGGGGGACAATGGATACATGCTCTTGGAACAAGGATCCAATCAATGCGGCATCAGCAACAGCGCTTCCTACCCCATTGCGTAACCAGCCAAGTGGACCATTTGAGAAGCAGGACCAAAAAAAAAAGCTAACTGCGGCACCGAGAGCTTCTGGAGAGCCAGAAATACATACAGTCTATCCATATATGCTAAAACCAATAAATCCTTTTATGCAATGCTATCTAGCCTGGCACTTGAATTGTTTTACGATGTGTTGTGAGTTGAATGGGCACCACGGTGGTATAAATGCTGGCACGTTTCCTGAGGGAATTCAGAATGTTGAAGGCTTCTAGGCTGTTAAAAAGCATGTAAGCATTTAAAGGTATAACATTCTGTTGAAAGAAAAATCTTCATCAGGGTCCAGTCCAAGCCGGGAATAAACAAAATGGAGACTGCTTTAAGAAAGAAGTTTTTTGTCTATTGAGCTGCCAGTGATCGCAGCATGTTTCTCGGGTGGCTGACCACACGGTGCTACCTTCTGACAAGTAAAGTCAGTGGGGAAGCCAGATTCACTTAACAACCGTGTTACTAAGTTAACACCTGCAGTGATTCACTGAGAGCTCTGGCAATGAAGGCCATTTGTCGTTGTTAGTTGTGAACGTTAGACATTTCCGACCGTCACGTTCCTCCAGGCCTTCCTGTCCTCAATGAAGGTCATAAGATGGGGCAAAACTCACTTAATGTCTGTCTCGCTTACCGACAGCAATTTGGGCTCAGTCGAGGTTGTAAGTTGAAGATGACCTTTTCCCACCTCATTTTTAAGTGGTTGTCCACCAGGACTCCTAGATCCGCCTCACAGTTAGATCCCTGAACCTAGTAGATGTTGGGTTTAATGGAAAATGTAAGGTCACAGCAAATCTTCATTCCCTATAAATGAAGTTCTGGAAGACTCTATAGCAGAGGTCTCCAAACTCAGCAACTTTAAGACCTGTGGACAACAAATCCCAGAATGCCTAGCCAGCCATCTACATCAGGAGTCTTCAAACATAACAGCTTTAAGGCTTGTCGACTGCATTTCCCAGAATTTGCCAGCATGCATCAAAGATGAGAACTGATCATTCAGGTATTTGAATCCCACCAGGGGGGGGGGGGGTGTTGGTCTCCAAACTTGGGCTAATTTGAATCTTTTGGTCTCCAACTGCCAGAATTCCCCATCTAGATCATGAGGACTCCAAACTTGGCAACTAGTGGACTCCAACTCCCAGAATTCCCCATGGAGGTTGGGGGGCCCTTCAAAGTTGGCAACTTTAAGGCTTCTCAACTGCAACTCCCAGAATTCGCCAGTCCCCAAGTTTTAAAGTTGCCAAGCGTGGACACCCCTGCTCTACGCAATGAAATGATGATTTTGGCCAAATCAAGGGTATCTTTCCCCAAATACTGGCTTGGGAATGGCAGAGAGCCCCCCTAGAGGAGCCCAACGCCAGACGGAGCATCACGGCCTTCTCACAAGGCCTGGCCTGTGAAAGAAGCCGTTTCTTCAGAGGAGACGCCATTGATCTCCGAATGGAGGCTGTCTGGGGCCTCTTCCCTTGAGGCAGAGATTGCCCCTGCTTCAGGCTGGGTTGCGTAACAGACCCACAACTGGAGGACATGAGTCCTTTCTCTGCTGTGGTGACGGTGGAAATAGGTGATCCGTGGAAGACGCTTTCTGGGGGAAAAACGTTGGGTTGGTTTCCACCCCCTACTAACACTCCAAAAGGGGCACCTGCACATTTTTTCATCACAAATGCCAAGAGGACCAAGATGTGAATAGGTTGTGTGCTCTGTGACAAAAGAGGGGCGAGAGAAATATTTCAAACATTTTTATTTCAATATTAACAAGAGAACAGAACACACAAATATAACAAACATATATAACAAATCCTATTTCTCAAACAACTATAACAAACGTATATAACAAATATAACATATATAACAAATCCTATTTCTCAAATAACTATAACAAACATAGATAACAAATATATATAACAAATCCTATTTCTCTAACAAATAATATAACAACGATAACAACGATAAGAAAAACAACCATGTATAACAAACGTAAGGAACAAAAGGCAGGTGGGGAAGGACCAGGGGCGATATGGGGTTTGCAGAAGGAAGAGGAGGGTCAACCAATTCTCCAAAGCACGTGAAGGCAGGACAAGAAGCAACGGATGGAAGCTAATCAAGGAGAGAAGCAACCTGGAACTAAGGAGGAATTTCCTGACAATTAGAACAATTAACCAGAGGAACTACCTGCCTCCAGAAGTGGTGAATGCTCCAACACTGGAAGTTTTTAAGAAGAGACTGGACAGCCATTTGTCTGAAATGGTATAGGGTTTCCTGCCTGAGAACGAGGTTGAACTAGAACAGGGTTTTTCAACCTGTTCAGATTGATCCACTTTGGGATATGCCAATATTTGAGTCCCATCAGTCGCCTAGCGGGTGGCATGGCTTGTTCGACGCCACAGAAATGCGCCGGGTGAGCCGCGCTTTGCAGGATGAAGCGGGCAGACCTATGCTGGCAGGGCCATCAGCATCCGGAAGGCTCCGAAGGAGGTAGCTGAGTGGGGTGGGGGGGATGGAGGAGTTTCCAGCAGGTGCTGCCCTGCCTCCTCTCCTCTCTCCCCACCCTCCTCCTTTTGTCTTCGGTGTAGCTGCAACTGATTCCTTTCTCCAGGTTGTATGCAGCCTCGGGAAGTGCCAGTCAGCTGGAGCCTGGTGCGGATCCTGCGAGCTTGGCAGAGCCCCGGGAACACCGCAGCTCCAGCTGACTCTCCCACAGGCCTGTGCTGCATTGCCACCGTTTCAGCACATCCCCACGCTACACTTTTATAATTCCTTTTAACACTTTTTTTTTACAGTGCTTCTCAACCCATTGTAACCGTACCACCTGCTGAAGTACCACTAATGGTAGGCGTACCACAGGTTGAAAAGCCCTGGACTAGAAAACCTCCAAGGTCAGTTCCAATTCTACTATTATTATTATGGATCATCACCTGTCAGCCGCTGGAGGACTCCACAGCCAACTCAGAGGAGGAAGGACAGGAGTGGGGGCTGGTCCCAGCGTCAGGGCCATCTGAAAGCTCTGATGGAGAAGAAGGAATGCATCTGTCATAGCCATGGACAGCCTGGTCCATCTGCGAGCCCCAGAGGATAAGGCTGAGACCTCCATGCCTGGAGGCAAGTGATTCAGGAGCGGAGGATCACACGGGGCCAGTGATGATGTGCGGGTGCCACGGAGGCTGAGGAGAGGAGAAGGGCGAGAGGCTATGGGCCGGTCTTTGGGGCGGAAGAGCCACCGCTGTCAACAGAGTCCCACCCTCGGCTGTGGATAAAAGGCAGGGGAAGGAGACAAATACGCGATACAGACAACTATCCGTCTCTCTGCCGGTCAGCCAGTTTTAGTTGGAACTCCTGACTCTTCTTTAGGAAACTTGCCGGAGTTTCCTCGGATCCTGTGGCACTGGGAGTCGGAGCGCTTTCTGAGCGGGACTGTGCATCTTTTATTGGAAGAGAGCCAACTTGCCCGAAGGATTTTGGTTGCAAGCGTAGTGAGAGACGAAGATTAAGTCTAGATGTTTGGGAGGCAGCTAAAGACTTTAACATCCGGCTGGGTGAAACTGCTGGCGTTCCTGAACAAAAAGCATGTTGGAGATTTATTGGTGCGTCTGTTGCGTTCAGGAGCCGAGTCAGAACAGATGGGCAGATGTGGATGTTTGGTGGTGTTACAGATATCGTCGCAGGATGGAAGCAGTTCCCAGTGAGGCCGCCATTTGCAATTGACTAATGGCGAATTTGCCAATGCCAGTGGAGTCCAAGTGGTGCATCCAAGGGGCCTATGACTGCTGGTGCCACCCTTGCTTGCCTTTGCCACAGTCGTTCTATTGCTATTTGTAGGTCTTTGTATTTTGTGATCTTCTCCCGTTCTTTCTCATCAATTCTGCCGTCTCCAGGCGCTGCCACGTCCACTATCCAGACATTTTCATCTTTCTTATCGACAGTTGTTAAGTCCAGGATGCTATGTGGCAGGTGAAATATTGAAATTTTCCTCCCTTGATGTTAACCTCTCCCAGTCTCTCACCATTGACCTGCAACTGTGTCTTTCATTCTGCCATCGATCTTTGCACAGATTTTCTGATGTTTCTACTGAGTCCTGTTATTTCTAGGCACTTGATTATCCACCTTTTCTTCCAGTGGTTTTGCAGCTGCTGGCCCTGGTTGTTCAGCCAACAGTCCTGTAGCCCAGAGGCCCCCAACCTTTGGGACACCAGGGACAAGATCCGCGGAGAGAGGTTTTTCCGCAGACCGGAGAGTGCGTGGTTTTCTCTGCTGCCTGCATCCCCTGGATGGGGCTTTGTTTATTTGTGCGGACCGGTTGCTGGCAGGCCGCGGACTGGGTCTGTCCACGGACCGGGGGTTGGAGATCCCTGCTCTGGCCCATTTTTCACCAGATATCCAGGAACTCCAATATCTAGGGTGGACCTTGTTAACCTGGGCGACATCCGAGCTGGTGTGGCTTTGCGCAATTTACGTCTCTCCGTATTTTTTATGGGAGAGACACTTTTTCACTCCTCTGATGAGACCGGCCCAGTCTAGTTGAGCCTCTGGCATAGCTCTCACCTTCCTCAGAGTACGCAATCCCCACAACCACATCAAGGTATTATTATTATTATTATTATTATTATTATTATTATTATTATTATTATTATTATTATTATTATTATTATCATTATCATTATCATTATCATTATCATTATCATTATCATTATTATCATTTTACTACTACTACTATTATTATTATTTGAAACGAAGAATCAAGATTGTAGGTCAATACATCATTGTACTGCTCCAAAAGAAGTTGGAACACAATGCTTTTCTTTCCCCCCCCCTTTCTCCTCCACTTTTTCATCTTTTCTTCTAAATTATTTTTTTATTTTTTATTTTAATCCCATTTATATCCCACCCTTCTCCAAAGACTCAGGGCGGCTTACAAGCTTAGCAGTAGCCTTCATTCTATGTATATGCCTGCTTATTAGGGCTTTCACACCCCCCCCCAAGCGGCATTATTACAAAGTCAGCTTAATTGCCCCCCAACAATCTGGGGGCAATGGGAGGTGTCAGACAGGAGAAGGAGGAGTCGCCCGTCTACGTGACAGTCAGAGAAAGAGACTGAGGAAGCAGCCGCCATATTAGATCTGTAGTTAAATCAACAGTGAGAAGTTTCTACTTTCAGACATGCAAGATTCTGTTAATAGAGTCCTTTTAGCTGAACTTCTGTCCTCTTTATCTTGTGTAACTGGGGAGATGCAATTGACCCATAGATGGAAGAAAACGCTGGCTGGAAGATTTGACAGTGACCCATCAAATCTCCTAGGCCACCCATCAGTGGAGTCCGTGGATTCGCACGGTCTTTAACCCTTGTTCCAGCCTGGGGAGAGATGCTCCAGACGGCAACAGTCGGAGAAACCAGGCACCACGTTCACTGCTGTCCCAACAGGCCGTATTTGAAGGTCAGAAGAGTAGAACAGAGCAAATGCAACCATTATGTGTAATAATTAATAGTAGAATCGGATAGAGATGGATGGGACCTTAGAGGTCTTCTAGTCCAGCCCCTGGCCAAGCAGGAGGACCTATACCATCTCAGACAAGTGACTGTCCACCTTCTTCTTAAAAAACACCAGTGATAAAGCGCCCACAACTTCTGGTGGCAAGCTGTTCCACTCGTTAATTCTCCTCACTGTTGATAAGTTTCTCGTTATTTCCAGGTTACTTCTCTCCTTGATCAATTTCCAACCATTGTTTCTTGTCCTGCCCTCTGGTGCTTTCGAGAATAACGTGACCCCCTCTTCTTTGGGGCAGCCCCTCAAAGACTGGAACACTGCTATCATGTCTCCCCTGTTTCTTCTTGTCTTTAGACTAGCCCAACCCAAGTCCTGCAGCCATTCTTAGTCTCCAAGGCCCTGATCATCTTAGTTGCTCTTCTCTGAACTTTTTCCAAACTCTCAACATCTTTTTTGTGATACGGTGACCAAAATTGGCTGCAGTATTCCAGGTGTGGTCTTACTATGGCTTCATAAAGTGGTAATAGTACTTCTCGTGAACTTGATTCTATGCCTCTGTTTATACAACCCAGGATTTTGTTAGCTTTTTTGGCGGCGGCTGCACACTGCTGGCTAATAGTAAAAGTTATCATCCACTAGGACTCCAAGGTCCCTCTCACAGTTACTGCTTTTAAGCCAGGTCTCACCCCATTTGCTACTAGTTGTTTGCAAATCTGTGTTTTGATTATCTTTTCTAGGATCTTCCCAGGTATTGATGTTAAGCTGATTGGTCTGTAGTTTTCTGGGTCCGTTTTTTTCCCCCTTTCTTGAAGATGGGGACCACATCAGCCATTTTCCAATCCTCTGGTACTTCCCCGGTGCTTCGGCAGAAAGATATGGTGCAATGGTTCTTAAATAAGATCTGCCAGCTCCTTCAGAAGTCTGGGATGTAATCTGTCGGGTCCCGGTGATTTATGTTCGTCAAGGACGGATAGATGTTCTCTTACTGTTTTCTTGCTTATTTTAATGTTTGTTTCTAGTTTGTTTTTTGCAGTGGTTTTTAAAGAATAGAATAGAATAGAGCTGGAAAGGGACCTTGGAGGTCTTCTAGTCCAGCCCCCTGCTCAATCAGGAGAACCTATACCGTCTCAGACAGGTGAATGTCTAGTCTCTTCTTTAAAATCTCCAGTGATGGAGCACCCACAATTTCTGGTGGCAAGCTGTTCCACTGTCTTCACTGTCAGGAAAATTCTCCTTAGTTCCAAGTTGCTTCTCTCTTTGGTCAGTTTCCAACCATTGTTTATCGTCCTTCCATCTGGTGCTTTGGTGAACAACCTGGCTGCCTCTGCTTTGTGGCAGCCCCTCAGATGCTATCGTGTCTCCCCTATTTCTTCTTTTCCTTAGACTTTTTGTTGTTGTTAGTTGCGAAGTCGTGTCCGACCCATCGCGACCCTATGGACAATGTTCCCCCAGGCCTTCCTGTCCTCTACCATCTTCTGGAGTCCATCTAAGCTCAGGCCTACTGCTTCAGTGACTCCATCCAGCCACCTCATTCTCTGTCGTCCCCTTCTTCTATTGCCCTCAATCTTTCCCAGCGTTAGGCTCTTCTCCAGTGAGTCCTTCCTTCTCATTAGGTGGCCAAAGTATCTGAGTTTTAGCTTCAGGATCTGGCCTTCTAAAGAGCAGTCAGGGTTGATCTCCTCTAGGACTGACCGGTTTGATTGCCTTGCAGTCCAAGGAACTCGCAGGAGTCTTCTCCAGCACCATAGTTCAAAGGCTTCAATTCTTTGGCGCTCAGCCTTTCTTATGGTCCAGCTTTCACTGCCATACATTGCAACTGGGAAGACCATAGCCTTGACTATACGCACTTTTGTTGACAGGGTGATGTCTCTTCACCTTCTTCACCCGCAACAAGAGGCTCTTTAGTTCTTCTTCACTTTCTGCCATTAGAGTGGTATCATCTGCATATCTTAGGTTGTTGATGTTTCTTCCGGCAATCTTAATTCCAACTTTTGATTCATCTAGCCCTGCCTTTCTCATGATGTGCTCTGCATATAAGTTACGGTAAATAGGCAAGGCGACAGTATACAGCCTTGCCGGACTCCTTTCCCAATTTTGAACCAATCAGTGGTTCCCTGTCCAGTTCTCACTGTTGCTTCTTGGCCCGCATATAGATTTCTCAAGAGACAAATAAGATGGTCTGGTATGCCCATCTCTTTAAGGACTTGCCAGAGTTTGTTATGATCCACACAATCAAAGGCTTTAGCATAGTCAATGAAGCAGAAGTAGATGTTTTTCTGGAACTCTCTAGCTTTCTCCATGATCCAGCGTATGTTGGCAATTTGATCTCTAGTTCCTCTGGCTCTTCGAAATCCTGCCTGTACTTCTGGTAGTTCTCGATCCACATACTGCTGGAGTCTAGCTTGTAGAATTTTAAGCATAACATTACTAGCATGAGAAATGAGTGCAATGGTGCGATAGTTTGAACATTCTTTGGCACTGCCTTTCTTTGGAATTGGAATGTAAACTGATCTTTTCCAATCCTGTGGCCACTGTTGAGTTTTCCAAATTTGCTGGCAAATTGAGTGTAGCACTTTTACTGCATCGTCTTTTAAGATTTTGAATAGCTCAGCTGGAATACTGTCACCTCCACTAGCTTTGTTGCTGCTCAGCTTTTCTAAGGCCCACTTCACTTCACATTCTAGGATGTCTGGCTCGAGGTCAGTGACCACCTCATTGTGATTATCAGGGACATTAAGCTCGTTCTTGTATAGTTCTTCTGTGTAATTTTGCCACCTCTTCTTAATCTTTTCTGCCTCTGTTAGGTCCCTGCCATTTTGGTCCTTTATCATGCCCATTTTTGCATGAAACGTTCCTTTCATCTCTCCAATTTTCTTGAAGAGATCTCTGGTCCTCCCTATTCTATTGTTTTCTTCTATTTCTTTGCACTGTTCATTTAAGAAGGCATTCTTATCTCTTCTAGCCATTCTCTGGAATTCTGCATTCAATTGGGCATATCTATGTTTTTCTCCCCCTTCATGGATTACTGCCTTGTCGTGGCGAAGGGGCTTGCATAATTCAATGAAGCTATGAGCTATGCCGTGCAGGGCCACCCAAGACGGAAAGGTCATAGCAGAGAGTTCTGACAAAACGTGATCCGCTGGAGAAGGAAATGGCAAACCACTCCAGTATCTTTGCCATGAAAACCCTATGGACAGTACCAAAAGGCAAAACGATATGACGCTGGAAGATGAGCCCCTCAGGTCGGAAGGCGTCCAATATGCTACTGGGGAAGAGCAGAGGGCTAGTACTAGTAGCGCCAGAAAGAATGAAGCGACTGGGCCAAAGCCGAAAGGACGCTCAGCTGTGGATGTGTCTGGTGGTGAAAGGAAAGTCCGATGCTGTAAAGATTTTTTCTCCATAGGAACCTGGAATGTAAGATCCATGAATCAAGGAAAACTGGACGTGGTCAAACAAGAGATGACAAGACTAAACATTGACATCTTAGGTATCAGCAAACTAAAATGGACAGGAATGGGTGAATTTAATTCAGATGACCATCAGGTATACTACTGTGGGCAAGAATCCCTCAGAAGAAATGGAGTAGCCTTCATAGTCAATAAAAAAGTAGGAAAAGCAATACTGGGATACAATCCTCAAAATGACAGAATGATCTCAGTTCGAATCCAAGGCAAACCATTCAATATCACAGTAGTCGAAGTCTATGCCTCAACCACCGGTGCTGAAGAGGATGAAATTGACCAGTTCTATGAAGCCCTACAGCACCTTATAGAACTAACACCCAAAAATGATGTCCTTATCGTCATGGGGGATTGGAATGCTAAAGTAGGAAGCCAAAAGATAACTGGAATAACAGGCAAGTTTGGCCTTGGAGTACAAAATGAAGCAGGGCACAGGCTGATAGAATTTTGTCAAGAGAATAGGATGGTCATAGCAAACACTCTTTTCCAACAACCCAAGAGACGGCTCTACACATGGACATCACCAGACGGTCAACACAGAAATCAGATTGACTATATGCTCTGCAGCCAAAGATGGAGAAGCTCTATACAGTCAGTAAAAACAAGACCAGGAGCTGACTGTGGCTCAGACCATGAGCTTCTCCTTGCAAAGTTTAGGCTTAAATTAAAGAAAGTAGGGAAAAGCGCTAGGCCAGTCAGGTATGAGTTAAATCATATCCCTGTTCAATATACAGTAGAGGTGACAAATAGATTTAAGGAATTAGATCTGATAGACAGAGTGCCTGAAGAACTATGGACAGAGGTTCGCAACATTGTACAACAGGTAGCAACCAAAACCATCCCAAAGAAAAAGAAACGCAAGAAAGCAAAATGGCTGCCTGAGGAAGCTTTGCAAATAGCTGAGGAAAGGAGAGAAGCGAAAGGCAAGGGAGAAAAAGAAAGATATGCCCAATTAAATGCAGAATTCCAAAGAATAGCTAGAAGAGATAAGAATGCCTTCTTAAATGAACAATGCAAAGAAATAGAAGAAAACAATAGAATAGGGAGGACCAGAGATCTTTTCAAGAAAATTGGAGAGATGAAAGGAATGTTTCATGCAAAAATGGGCATGATAAAGGACCAAAATGGCAGGGACCTAACAGAGGCAGAAGAGATTAAGAAGAGGTGGCAAAATTACACAGAAGAACTATACAAGAATGAGCTTAACATCCCTGACAATCACAATGAGGTGGTCACTGACCTCGAGCCAGACATCCTAGAATGTGAAGTGAAGTGGGCCTTAGAAAAGCTGAGCAACAACAAAGCTAGTGGAGGTGACAGTATTCCAGATGAGCTATTCAAAATCTTAAAAGACGATGCAGCAAAAGTGCTACACTCAATTTGCCAGCAAATTTGGAAAACTCAACAGTGGCCACAGAATTGGAAAAGATCAGTTTACATTCCAATTCCAAAGAAAGGCAGTGCCAAAGAATGTTCAAACTATCGCACCATTGCACTCATTTCTCATGCTAGTAAAGTTATGCTTAAAATTCTACAAGCTAGACTCCAGCAGTATGTGGATCGAGAACTACCAGAAGTATAGGCAGGATTTCGAAGAGGCAGAGGAACTAGAGATCAAATTGCTAACATACGCTGGATCATGGAGAAAGCTAGAGAGTTCCAGAAAAACATCTACTTCTGCTTCATTGACTATGCTAAAGCCTTTGATTGTGTGGATAATAACAAACTGTGGCAAGTCCTTAAAGAGATGGGCATACCAGACCATCTTATTTGTCTCTTGAGAAACCTATATGCGGGCCAAGAAGCAACAGTGAGAACTGGACACAGAACCACTGATTGGTTTAAAATTGGGAAAGTAGTCCGGCAAGGCTGTATACTGTCGCCTTGCCTATTTAATTTATATGCAGAGCACATCATGAGAAAGGCAGGGCTAGATGAATCAAAAGTTGGAATTAAGATTGCTGGAAGAAACATCAACAACCTAAGATATGCAGATGATACCACTCTAATGGCAGAAAGTGAAGAGGAACTAAAGAGCCTCTTGTTGCGAGTGAAGAAGGAGAGTGCAAAAGTTGGGTTGAAACTTAACATTAAGAAAACCAAGATCATGGCATCCGGCCCTCTCAATTCCTGGCAAATAGATGGGGAAGAAATGGAGGTAGTGACAGATTTTATTTTCCTGGGCTCCAAGGTCACTGCAGATGGGGACTGTAGCCAAGAAATTAAAAGACGCTTGCTCCTGGGGAGGAAAGCCATGGCAAATCTAGACAGCACACTAAAAAGCAGAGACATCACCCTGTCAACAAAAGTGCGTATAGTCAAGGCTATGGTCTTCCCAGTTGCAATGTATGGCAGTGAAAGCTGGACCATAAGAAAGGCTGAGCGCCAAAAAATTGAAGCCTTTGAACTATGGTGCTGGAGAAGACTCCTGCGAGTCCCTTGGACTGCAAGGCGATCAAACCGGTCAGTCCTAGAGGAGATCAACCCTGACTGCTCTTTAGAAGGCCAGATCCTGAAGCTCAAACTCAAATACTTTGGCCATCTAATGAGAAGGAAGGACTCACTGGAGAAGAGCCTAATGCTGGGAAAGATTGAGGGCAATAGAAGAAGGGGACGACAGAGAATGAGGTGGCTGGATGGAGTCACTGAAGCAGTAGGCGTGAGCTTAAATGGACTCCAGAAGATGGTAGAGGACAGAAAGGCCTGGAGGAACATTGTCCATAGGGTTGCGATGGGTCGGACACGACTTCGCAACTAACAACAACAACATGTTTTTCTCCTTTGCCTTTCACTTCCCTCCTTTCCTCAGCTATTTGCAAAGCTTCCTCAGACAGCCATTGTGCTTTCTTGCATTTCTTTTTCTTTGGGATGGTTTTGGTTGCTACCTGTTGTACAATGTCGCGAACCTCTGTCCATAGTTCTTCAGGCACTCTGTCTATCAGATCTAATTCCTTAAATCTATTTGTCACCTCTACTGTATATTCAACAGGGATATGATTTAATTCATACCTGAGTGGCCTAGTGCTTTTCCCTACTTTCTTCAGTTTAAGCCTAAACTTTGCAAGGAGAAGCTCATGGTCTGAGCCACAGTCAGCTCCTGGTCTTGTTTTTACTGACTGTATAGAGCTTCTCCATCTTTGGCTGCAGAGCATATAGTCAATCTGATTTCTGTGTTGACCGTCTGGTGATGTCCATGTGTAGAGCCGTCTCTTGGGTTGTTGGAAAAGAGTGTTTGCTATGACCATCCTATTCTCTTGACAAAATTCTATCAGCCTGTGCCCTGCTTCATTTTGTACTCCAAGGCCAAACTTGCCTGTTATTCCAGTTATCTTTTGGCTTCCTACTTTAGCATTCCAATCCCCCATGACGATAAGGACATCATTTTTGGGTGTTAGTTCTATAAGGTGCTGTAGGGCTTCATAGAACTGGTCAATTTCATCCTCTTCAGCACCGGTGGTTGGGGCATAGACTTCGACTACTGTGATATTGAATGGTTTGCCTTGGATTCGAACTGAGATCATTCTGTCATTTTGAGGATTGTATCCCAGTATTGCTTTTCCTACTCTTTTATTGACTATGAAGGCTACTCCATTTCTTCTGAAGGATTGTTGCCCACAGTAGTATACCTGATGGTCATCTGAATTAAATTCACCCATTCCTGTCCATTTTAGTTCGCTGATACCTAAGATGTCAATGTTCAGTCTTGTCATCTCTTGTTTGACCACGTCCAGTTTTCCTTGATTCATGGATCTTACATTCCAGGTTCCTATGGAGAAAAAATCTTTACAGCATCGGACTTTCCTTTCACCACCAGACACATCCACAGCTGAGCGTCCTTTCGGCTTTGGCCCAGTCGCTTCATTCTTTCTGGCGCTACTAGTACTAGCCCTCTGCTCTTCCCCAGTAGCATATTGGACGCCTTCCGACCTGAGGGGCTCATCTTCCAGCGTCATATCGTTTTGCCTTTTGGTACTGTCCATAGGGTTTTCATGGCAAAGATACTGGAGTGGTTTGCCATTTCCTTCTCCAGCGGATCACGTTTTGTCAGAACTCTCTGCTATGACCTTTCCGTCTTGGGTGGCCCTGCACGGCATAGCTCATAGCTTCATTGAATTACGCAAGCCCCTTCGCCACGACAAGGCAGTAATCCATGAAGGGGTTCCTTAGACTAGCCAGACACAAATCCTGTAGCCATTCTTCGTATGTTTTGATCTCCAAGCCCCTGATCATCTTAGTTGCTCTTCTTTGATTTTTTTTTCCAAACTCTCAACATCTTTTTTGTGTTATGGTGACCAAAACTGGCTGCAGTATTCTAGGTGTGGTCTTACTAGGACTTTATAAAGTGCAAATAGTACTTCTTGTGATCTTGATTCTATGCCTCTGTTTATACAACCCAGGATTTTGTTAGCTTTTTTGGTCGCTGCTGCACACGGCTGGCTCATAGTCAAGTGATGGTCCACTAGGACTCCAAGGTCCCTCTCACAGTGGCTGTTTCTGAGCCAGGTCTCGTGCAATCTGTATTTGTACTTTGGTCTTTCCTGCCTAAATATAAGACTTTGCTTTTCTCCACGTTGAAACTCATTTTGTTGGATAGGGCCCATTGTTCAAGTTGGTCAATAACTTTCTGGATCCTGTGTTTGTCTTCTGGGGTGTTGGCTCCTCCTGCTAGTTTGGTGTCATCTGCACATTTGATGAGTTCTCCTTCAATTCCCCCATCTCAGTCACCTATGAAGATATTGAAGAGTCGTGGGCCTAAGACGGAGCCTTGTGGTGCCCCATTGCTTCCTTTTCTCCATGTGGATGTAGTGCCGTTGAGGACTACTCGTTGAGTACGGTTTGTTAGCCAGCCACAGATCCATCTGGTAGTGAGGTTGTCTATCCCACCTTTTCTTAGTTTATCAAGGAGTAGGATGTGGTCTACCTTATCAAATGACTTACTGAACTCCAAGTATATTATGTCCACAGGATTTTGCTGGTCTACTAGTTTAGTCACTTGATCGAAGAATGGAATAAGATTGGTTTGGCATGATCTGTTTTTAACAAACCTGTGCTGGCTATTGGTTATGACTTTGTTTGCTTTTAGCTGTTTGTAGATCTTTTTTTATTATTATCTTTTCCAGGATCTTCCCAGGTATTGATGTTAGCCTGATTGGTCTGTTTTTTTTCCTTTCCTAAAGATAGGGACATCAGCCCTTTTCCAATCCTCAGGTACTTCTCTGCTGCTCCAGGATTTGTCAAAAATGTGTTGCAACGGTTCTGAGATAACATCTGTCAGCTCCTTCAGAACTCTGGGATGTAATCTGTCGGGTCCAGGTGATTTATATTCGTCAAGGTTGGACAGGTGTTCTCTTACCACTTTCTTGCTTATCTTAATTTTTGTTGCTAGTTTGTCTTTTGCAATGTTCTTTTTATATGTTGGGCTATAGTTTCCTTTGTGTGAAGACTGATGCAAAGTATGAGTTAAGCAGCTCTGCTTTCTCTCTGCTGCCTGTTATTTCCTTGCTATCTTCTCTCTTTAGTGGATTTACAGTTTGCTTGACTTTTTTCTTATTGTTAATGTATTGGACGAAACTTTTTTTTATTATCCTGGATTTCTGTTGCAAGTCTTTGTTCGTTCTGAGCCTTTGCCTTTGTGACTTTGCGTGTTCTGGCTGTCTGCTGATAATCGTCCTTAGTTAGGTGCCCCTCTTTCCGTTCTTTGCATTTGTCCTTTTCGTCCTTCAGTTTGTCAGAGAGATCTTTGTGCAGCCATGTTGGTTTCTTTTTGAATTTCTTGTTTTTCTTTTTCAGTGGTATTGCGCTGATATGGGCTTTAATGATCACATTTTTCAGAGTTTGCCACGCTTCTTGAGTTGTTTTCCCCTTTAGGATTTTCATCCATGGGATCTTGCCTAAGTTATCTCTGAGTTTGTTAAAGTCAGCTCTTTTGAAGTTTAAGACCCTGGTTGGATTGTTTTTTTTATTGCTAGTGTTTGCAGTATATTAAATTCCAATATGAGGTGGTCACTTTCACCCAAGATTACAGCCACTTCAACTCCCTTTATCACTTCTTCTCTATTAGTAAGAATTACGTCCAGTATAGCTTTGCGTCTAGTTCCCTACTCCACCTTTTGGATGACAAAGTTGTTGGCTAGGTTGGTTAGGAATCTCTTTCATCTCCTGCTCGCTGCAGAGTTTGTCTCCCGGTTGGTATCTGGATAGTCGAAGTTTTCCATTACTATTGTGGTATGCTTCCTACATATATTAGTTAATTGGTTGGGAAAAGAGTTCATCTATTTCTTCAGATTGGTTGGGTGGCCTGTAATACACACGTATGGCAACGTCCCTTTTTTTCCTCTTTTATATTGACCCATATACATTCTGGAGAGATTTTACCTTTGATCACGTGCATTTCGGTAGATATGTAGTGTTCTCTTACTTTTCTGCCTGTGCGTCGCTATGCTTCTCATCACTCCCTGCCTCATTGTTTGATTTCTTTTCTTAGGATTTGTGATTGGTTTTGTGTTCTAGAGATTCTAAAGATTGATCACCCTACCCCATCAATTTTAGTTTAAAGCCCTCCTGATGAGTTGGGCCAGTCTTTTCCCAAGTACATTTTTGCCTGTTTTCGTGAGGTGCAGCCCCTCCCTTGGCAAGAGTCCTTCCCGTAGGAAATGCAGTCCATGATCCAGGAAACCAAAGTTTTAGCCAGTGCTTTATTTCTAGAATTATTTTCTCCCCTCAATGTGTGTTGCCTTTCATTGGGAGTAGAATAGAGTAGAGCTGGAAGGGACCTTTGCTTTCCTGACTTTGCATGTTCTGGCTGTCTGCTCATAATCGTCCTTAGTTAGGTGCCCCTCTTTCTGTTCTTTGCATTTGTCCTTTTTGTCCTTCAGTTTGTCAGAGAGACCTTTGTGCAGCCATGCTGGTACCGTCTTGAATTTCTTGATTTTCCTTTTTCAGTGGTGTTAGGCATATGGTGATAGCCTTCGTAATTGGGTTGAAAATATAAACCATGATGTTGTGAGTTTAAGATGTTAATTGGCCAATGGGTGTGTAAGTCTTCTCATGGCCATAAGAGGAACGTAGATTCTTTCTCTCTGAATTCACTGCTCTCTCTACTGTTACTGTTTTGCTGTACTGTTGGTTTACTACTGTGATAAACCTGAACTGTGTATATGACCTCTGGACCGGTAAGAAGATTTTGTATTTGGAATACTCCTTGGACTGTTACTATTGTGTATGACCTGGACTGTTTTTTTCTTTTCGACCGTGCATTTTTGTTTTTACACCACCTCAAAAGTAAAATACTTTCTGTTTTCACAACTCAGTGTACTCTTGTGGTTACTGTGTGACTCTTACTGCTCTCAGTACCCTTCCTTGTCTGTGCAACTCGTTTGCTAGCACAAGGAGACCTCTGCACAACAATTCCTAACAAGTAGTATTGTGCTGGTCTGGGCTTTAATGATCGCATTTTTCAGAGTTTATCACACTTCTTGGGTTGTTTCTCCCTTGAGGATTTTCATCCATGGGATCTTTCCTAGGTTCTCTCTGAGTTTGTTAAACTCAGCTCTTTTGAAGTTTAAGACCCTGGTTGCATTGTTTTCTCTTGCTGCTGTTTGCATTATATTAAATTCCGGTACGACGTGGTCACTTTCGCCCAAGATTACAGCCACTTGAACTCTCTCCATCACTTCTTCTCAGGTGAGACGAGTACTGATGAGAACGCTACTTGTGCTCTGGCTTCTTAACTTTATTGCTAGTTGTTTATAATTTCTCACTATTGTACTCAGGTGCTTTGCTGTGTCACTCGTCCCAATGTGGAGGAAGAGGAAAGGATCTGTGTTATTTTGGTTAGGTTCTCAGCCACAACTTTGATTTTTGCTCCAGGGAGACAACATACAAACCCTGGACTGTGTGTCTGGTCTGCAGACGGATTTTTCTGTTCCTTTCAGGGTAGAATCTCCTATTAACAAAACTCGCCTTCCTTTTGGGGGGGGGCTGCAGTCTGGGGCGCTTTTCTGTTTATCTCAGGTGTGTTTGTGGATGTGATATTATTAGGGACATTTGAAGTGAGTTTTTTAGGGATATTTGAACTTGTTTCTTTGCTAGGTGTCTGCATGTTTTCTTTGAAGGGCAGGTTGTGGGTCTGAGCGTTTCCATCTAAGGGGCGACATCGATTGCTCAGTTTTAATGGGTTGGATTGAGCAGAAGGGGATTGTTAGTTGGGCGCTGCTTCTTTCTTTCAGTGTTGTGTTTCCTTCTTTGTGTGACACACCTCCATTTGTCTTCCTGCAAGGGTTTATCAATAGGGTCAGTTATTTGTTCATTGTTTGGTTGGGTTTTGGTAGAGCTTTTTTTCGTACCTTGGGGTTTGGCTGGGGTTGCCTCTAAGTTCCTTACTTTTCCTTGTAGTAGTTCACATCTAATGCATGTGTAGTTTGTATGTTCTTTGGGCATAAGAACATACATGGAACATGTGCTGCATACCACAACAGTATGTCACCTGTTCCATGAGTTTGTTGTTTGCTCTGCACTGCCCCCGGCTGCCTCCTCTCCACCGCTGAAGCTGCCGGCATGATGCATTGCCCGGTTTGCCATACTAGTCTCTGCTTCGTTGGGCCGGGCTGGGTCGCTGAGCCACCGGGCCTTGCAGGTCCTCCAACGTCCTCCCCTTTATGATCCTGTGCGGCCGCTCTGTGGGACGGGGTTGGGGCGCTCCGGTTCCTCTTCCATGGGCCTCCGGTCTCTTGGCTCATCCTCCCGGGTGCAGCTGGGCCTCCCTCAGCCTGGATGGTGTTTCGTGCAGAGCATCCCTTTGAACCGTTAATTCCTCTTGCAGAGACAAGAGTCAGATGGCCAACCCTTAAAACGTGCGATCTTGGCGGTTCTTTGCTTCCCACAGTCTCCCTCCTGGTCTGCTATTCAGCTGCCGGCTCACTGCTCTTTCTTTTTCCTTCCCAGCATTGATCTGCTTAGCTGAGCTCCTGAGCTGGCCCCCTCCTTCTCTGCTGCCGGCTGCCTCAGACTCCACCTGCAGCCATTCCTTCACTGCGCTCCGGCTTGCTGGCCTTTTCCTCCTGGCCCCAATTCCCCCTTTTCCTTTATCCTTTCTCTCTTCCCTATCTAGCTTTCTGCTTCTTTTTCCTCCCTTCCCCCTTCTTCTCTCCTAGTACCTTCCCACTGGGTTTGGTTACTTCTCTCCCCGTTGATCTGATTCTGCTTCCAACGCTGCCGCCATCTTGGCTAACGTCATTAACGGATGGCGTTAGAAACACAGGGACTTTTCTTGGGTCCGAGTGGAAGTCCTTTAAATCCATGCTATAGTAATGATAATAATAATGATAATAATGATAATAATGATAATAATAATAATAATAATAATAATAATAATAATAATAATAATAATAATAATAAGGGAAGGGACCTTGGAGGTCATCTAGTCCAACCCCCTGGTCAGGCAGGAAACCCTATCCCATTTCAGACAAGTGGCTGTCCAGTCTCCTGTTAAAGACCTCCAGTGTTGGAGCAGCCACAACCTCTGAAGGCAGGTAGTTCCACTGGTTAATAATTCTCACTGTCAGGAAATTCCTCCTCAGTTCCGGGTTGCTTCTCTCCTTGATCGGTTCCCGTCCGTTGCTTCTCGTCCGGCCTTCAGGCGCTTTGGGGAACGGTGGAGAAGGTGGTGGGGAGGAAGCTATATGTCCTCTAAAATGAGGTCTCCTGCATGGGGGAGAGGGGAAGTGAGACGAATGAAGGGAAGAAGGAAGGGAAGCCTATGCCTATCGACACAATGACCCGCCACAAGGATCTCCATCGATTACTTTATCAGTAAGAAACTTACCTTCGTTTATATGGTCATCCTCTTCCTCTTTCTCCAGGTTGAGGATCTGGGGATGAGGCAGCTGGAAGAGAGACACAGAAGAGAGAACTCCAGCTTGCTGTGGCCAAAGGGTCTTGCAGAGTCAAACCCCCCCGCCTTCCCTTTGGCCCACCGAGACGAGGATTCGCGCCTGGTCCAGGGATCCCCCGATCCACCACCCAGTGGATCGAAAGGATCCCCTGCCCTTTTTCCCCAAGAGGGGGACTATATGAGGGGGGGGTCCACAGTTTGGCCTTTCCAGGTTGCTACTTACCTTCTCCGTTCTGATGAAGAAGGGCTGCCCCCTCCTCCTCTTCTCCCTCCTCTTCTTCATGGGGCACCCTGGGAAAGGGAGAGGAAGGTGCTGAGCAAACTTTTAGGCCTCCCCCAGATGAAGACCCCCCCCAAATCAGGGCCTCCTCTGCACCGCTCTTCCCCTCGAGACCCCACCCCATCTATCCGGAAGCTCCTTCCGGTTCACGGAGCTGGTGGATCCTCCTGGCCGGGGAGAGATTCTCACCCAGGCCTCGGGCAACTCCTGCTGTCTCTGCGGGGGCCATTTGGAAATCCAGCTCCCTTTGGGTGTCCATGAGAGACGCTCCCAGGTACCCCAGCAGGAGCTGCAGAGGGGGGGGGGGTGCTGAGTGGGCCCGGAGGAGCCCGACCCAAAGTCTCCACTCACTATATGGCTCTCTCTTCACCATCTCTATGGTGATAGTGAAGGTCACCTTTGGCCTTTTAGGCTTTGGGGTGACATTACGGGCTGGAGGCATCGGGGAGACCTTTGCCGTCTTTTTGGGGAAGAAAAAGGGGAAGCAGAAGAAGAAACGCCTAGAAGAGAGAGGAAAAAAAAGGAATGCAATGAAAGCCTCCTTCCCACCATCCCTCTGATTCCAGAAACCAGCCCCTCCCTTTCAACCTGGCTTAAACCTGCTGGAAGGGCTCAGCCAAAGCTTTTAGCCCCAATGAGATAAAATTATAACCCCTTTGCCTCCTCCTCCCCCCCCCCCCGTTCCCCTTTCCTAGGAGGATCATCCCAAAGATCCTTTTTCCACCAGGCAATCGGACTTTCCCCTTTTCCCTTGGAGAGCTTTGGCCTCCCACCCCAGAACGGAGAGATTTCCACTCCCGCAGGCAGCGCTTCCCTTCCGTTCGTGGCTGCCCCCCCTCCTCTGTGGAGTGTCCCAATCCTCGGGGAAAGTGGCCAGAAAACGGGGAAGGTTCCCCAGAGCCCAGCAGCCCCACTTACAGCCCGGGAGCCATTTTGAGGCAGATGAGCGTCAGTTGAACTGTCCGGATGACATCACCAAGCCGGTGGAATCCTCCAGGAGAGGACAGGCCTCCTCTGGGGTCCCCCACAGATCCCCCTCCCCGCCTTTTCTGCACACCCCGAGGCCAGCCCAAAGTCTCTGGGAAGGGACCCACAAATCCCCAAATCTGCCCCTTTCCCATCTTTGGGCACAGAGGGCACGGCTCTTTGGCTGTAGACTGCCTCTTGATGTGGAAGCTCCACTAAGCTAGCTGAGGCAGCTCTTGGCCAGCCTCCATTTTGATTCCCTTTGTGTTGCCATTCTGCTTTGGGGTCCTTTTTTTCCTTTTTTTGTGGCAACGTCCCTCTGTCAAGGGTCAGCTGCCCGCGTTGTTTCTGCTGAGGGGCAGAGACTTTTTTCTGACTGCCAAATTATTGTTAGATAAGCAAAAGAGAGAGAGGTTCTCTCCTGGGGTGCTCAAACTGAGAGGTAATTTCTCATAAGCAATCCAGACAAGAAAGAAAAAATCCAACCACGTGGAAGAGATTCCACCAAAACAAAATATTGCGCCCCTTAATGAAGCTGCGCCCCAAATCACAAGATCCTCTTCTAGACCAGTTCCAGGGCTGAGGGACCCTCCTGCTCTTTCCAGAAAGCCAAAGAATCAGACTTTTCTTTTCAGCCAAGAGGCCTAGATCTCCCAAGGTAGACTGCCCCTTGGTAGGGAAGCTCTATTAAGTCCCTCCCTTGAGGGAGACTCATTACGGTGCTTTTCCTGACTGTTTCCTTTCGGTTCACCTCACGGCTGAGGTCCCACCATTCTCTCTCTTTCGATGAAGACCCCCCTCCTTTTTTCCCTGGCCACCAAAGTTCAAGCACCACAAAATACACGACATTTTTCTCTTTTCTTTTCGTCCGTAGATCAGGACTGCCTGAAATGAAGGGGAGGGAGAAACGTAACCAACTCCTCAGCGATTTCCGTGACAGGAAATCCAATATTCTGTGCAAGGAGCCCTTGAGGTTTCAATGGAACATCCCCCCACCCAAAAAACCTTCCTAGGACCCACTTTCAAAGTTCCAGTGTGTCCCCCCCACCCTCTGTGGTCACGTGACCGCATTTTGGGCCTTGGCACCCGGACGATATTTTCAGCCATTTCTACCGCTTCACAGTCACGTGACCCCAGTTTACGCTTTTGCACAATCTGGGATTTCCTTCCCATTTCTAGCAAAAAAACAAAAGCCCCATAGCAAAGAATGGGCTTGCCTAATTGCTGTGGTCTTTGCTTAATGACTATGGTGTTCGCTTAATAACTCCCCCAAGTGACCCACTTTATGACTGTCACAACTTACAGCCAAAACTGCAGGTTCGCCATGATTGCGAGGGATGTCCTCTGTACTGTTTATTTTAATTTTATTTTTATGTTCAGTAAGCCTGCTGATGTGAGGAGTAACGTGTCCATAAAAATTAAATGCAATCAAAAATTGCATCCATCATTATTCGAGAAAAATAGAATCCACCTGATCGATACAACTATTGAAAAATAATTGTAAAACGTTAGATAAAACTTATCGAAAGAAAAGGAATATTTTCCAATAGACACCAGCTGATTCCTCCCTTTCTTTCCTTAAGTCTCACATTGAAGAACCTGTTTGCCGTTCAGCCGTAAAAGAGAGAAAAAATACAGTCGAAGGAATAAAACTAGAAAGATGGCAGGTCTGGTGCCTAACAATGTTATGTAGCATATAAATATATTTTTTTCCCTTTTCTAAGCAAAGAAATTCTTCCTGAGCATCTTCTAAAAAGTCCCTCAAATCTTCTTTGGACTAATATATCCCAAAATTAAGTATTGTCAGTGATTTTTCAGCAAGAGTCCTTCAAGGCTGTAAGCACAGTGTCCCTTGTTTAGCAGGGGGGAAAAACAACACGTAATTGCAGCCGTTTCTGCCATGGCCCCAGCACGCCACAGCTTCTAGGAACCATGAATTTGGTGTGACCAGTTTACTGACTTTCAGTAAAAAATCCTTTTCCAAGGATTTTTGTTGCTGTGATAATGTGGCTAGGATATTATTGATCTCAAAGCCAATAAGCAGATCTCTTCAAAGTATACATACTGACAGCAAAACTACAGGAATCAAAAGCTTAGAGGAGCGGTAACGGTACAACACATTTGAAAGGGACCTTGGAGGTCATCTAGCCCAACCCCTTGCTCAAGCAGGAGATCCTCTACCGTGCCAGACAAACGGTTCTCCAATCTCTTCTTACAAACCTCCAGAGATGGAGCATCCATAACCACTGAGGGCAAGGCCTTCTACTGGTGGATTGTTTTCACTGAGAGACGAGAGATTTCTTCTTGCTTCTAGTTTGGTTCTCTTCTCTTTTTTTTATCACTTTCCATCCGTTACTCCTTGTCCTGCCTGTTGTGATTCAGGGTCAGCCTGTGGGTTCGGCAGTTGGGTCGGACGACTCAGAGAAGGAGGAGGGGGGTGTTGAAGAGCTTGCTGATGAGAGCCCTCAGCCAGGCCCCTCCCACCTGGTCACGACAGAGACCCAGCTGTGTGAGCCTGACAGCGTGGATGAAGATGACCCACAGCTGGCCCTGTTCAAGGACGCCCGACGCCGGAGGCAGTCAATCAGGAGTAAACAGAGGAAGGCAATGGGGCACCTCGGAAGGAGGCAGAGAGAAGCCACGCCCTGAACTGTATAAAAGGGGAATGCGTGGGAGGGCTGGTTTGCTGAAGGCAACCGCTTGAAAAGCTCCTGTTTCTTGGTTCGTGTCTTGTTTGTTTTTGTATCAATAAATTTGGCAGGCTTAATTCCAGCCTCTTGCCTTCTTGTAAAAGGGGTTGTCCCTGCCTTTTCTGCAGGGCCGGTAGCAGGCTGGTACAGAACACTGCCCTCAGTTGCTTTGGAGAACAGATTGACCCCCCTCTTCTTTGTGAAAGCCCCTCAAATATTGGAAGGCTGCTATCACGTCACCCCTAGTTCTTCTCTTTGTTAAACTAGACACATCCGGTTCATGCAACCGTTCGTTTTATCCTCCAGTCTAAGCTAAGCCAAAAAGGAAATGTCTCTGGATTTTAGAATATTAAAACTCACTGAGTTGGAAGGGACCTTAAAGGTCTTCTAGTCCAGCCCCACTGCTCAGGCAGGAAACCCTACACCATTTCAAGCAAATGGTCTCTTCTTAAAAGCTTCCAATGTTGGAGCATTCAAAACTTCTGGAGGCAGGTTGTTCCACTGGTTAATTGTTCTGACTGTCAGGAAGTTTCTCCTTAGTTCTAGGTTGCTTCTCTCCTTGATTAGTTTCCATCCGTTGCTTCTTATCCTGCCTTCAGCTGCTTTGGAGAACAGCTTGACTGCCTCTTCTTTGTGGCAGACCCTCAAATATTGGCACATGGCTATCATGCCCCCCCCCCGGTCCTTCTCTTCATTAGACATTCCCAGTTCCAGCAACCGTTCCCTCTATGTTTTAGCCTCCAGTCCCCCGATCATCTTTGTTGCTCTTCTCTGCACTCTTTCTAGAGTCTCGACATCTTTTTCACATGGTGGTGACCAAAACTGGATGCAGATATATTTTGCCATCCAACTAAGTTCAAAATCTATTAGACAAAAGTCTGGATCAAAAAGCACCTTTTCATGAAAACAAAATTTAAGAATGGATGACAGTTCAGAGTTTTTTTGCCAAACCTTCGCAGTTAATCCTCAACTTACAACAGTGACCGTCCAAAGTTGCAACTGCACTGAAAGAAGTCAGTTATGACCGTTTTCACACTTATGACCGTTTCAGCCTCCCCACGGGCACATGATTTACATTTGGATGCTTGACATCTGGCTCACATTTATGACGGTTGCCGTGTCCTGGGGGCGGGGTGTCACATGATCAAAATTCATGTGATTGGCAACTGGTTCATATTTACGACGGGGCGCAGCGTCCCGGGGGGGCACATGATTCCCCTTTTGTGATCTTCTGACAAGCAAAGTCAATGGGAAGAAACCAGATTCGCTTAACAACCATGTTACTCATTTAGCAACTGCAGGGATTCACTTAGCAAAGATGGTAAAATGGGGGGGGGGAAACTCACTGAACAAATTTCTCACTTAGGAACATCATTGTTGGGCTCAATTCTGGCCATAAGCCAGGGACTACCTATGTTAGGCCTGCTGAAACCTGCATGTAGAAGCCACCTCTGTGAAATAAATATCAAATTATAACCGTTTTGGCATGAGCATTAATGAACAGTTCTAGAGGTTGCAGGAGTCAGTGTGGGCATTTGCACAAATAAAGATGGAAGGAGCAAGATAGGCAGAGAAGCTAGATAGAAATCAAGCAAGAAATTTATCTTCATGGGACACGAAAACGGTTGCAACCACAGAAAGCCGGTGAGTTTTCCAGAAATAGGAGATACCAATCAGAGGAGCAGCTATTTTGCTTTATAGAATATTATCTTACTGAAATGGACAAAAAAACCCCACCCCATTGCTTTCCAAAGATCTCTAGAGATACGTTATTTCCTTATAAATGTCAATTACAGGCAGCGGGAAGAGGCAGTTTTATATTAGCTTACATTAGCAGTTTTTGCTCAACAATTGCCTCTTGGTCTTCGGTTAAAAAAAACCTGCTTGAGGTGAGGTTCCTTACTTTCAAGCAGGGGGTCTTCAGACGCGGCCCTTTGATGACTTGTGGACTTCAACTCCCAGAATTCCTCAGCCAAGCACGCCAGGCTGAGGAATTCTGGGAGTTGAAGTCCACAAGTCATGAAAGGGCCACGTTTGAAGACCCCCTGCTTTCAACTTCACGTCCTCGTTTGATCTGTGCATTTAATTAACAGCAATTGAATAATTTTAATCTTTTTTTTTAGCGCTGTAAATCAGGGGTTGGAACCTGTAGACAACCAGATGTAACTGGGTTGTAACTCCTAGCAAGCTGCTGCGTTGAACCTGCTGCCTGAAGTTCTTCAATTCTCTTCTCTTCCTTCTCCTAGAGAAAGGCAATGCTGTCCGTCTCGGTGACGGCTCTGATCTGGCTGGTCTTCGTGAGGGCCTTGTCCACAGCTTCGGATCCCAGCCTGGAAGGGACATGGAGAGATTGGAAGGCCACTCACGGTAAAGAATACGCCCTGGTGAGTTTTCTCCACTCGAACACAAATCAATCGATCCGAATAGAGCTGGAAGGGACACTGGAGGTCTTCTAGTCCAGCCCCCTGCTCAGGCGGGAGACCTGATACCATTTCAGACAAATTGGCCGTCCAGTCTCTTCTTAAAGACCTCCAGTGACGGAGTGCTCACAGCTTCTGGTGGCAAGTCGTTCCATTGCTTAATCGTTCTAACCGTCAGGAAGTTTCTCCTTCATTCTGGTGCTTCAGAAAATGTTGACACCCCCCCTTCTTTGTGGCAGCCCCTCAAATACTGGAATGCTGCTATCAAGCCCCCCCCCCCCCAGTCCTTCTTTTCTCTAGACTAGCCACACCCAATACTAAAGATTTATTTATTTATTTTATTTTAATTCCATTTTTATATCTCGCCCTTCTCCGAAGACTCAGGGCGGCTTACAAGCTTAGCAGTAGCCTTCATTCTATGTATATGCCTGCTTATTAGGGCTTTCACACACACCCCAAGCAGCATTATTACAAAGTCAGCTTAATTGCCCCCAACAATCTGGCTCCTCATTTTACCTACCTCGGAAGGATGGAAGGCTGAGTCAACCTTGAGCCTGGTGGGACTCGAACCTGCACTAATTGCAGGCAGCTGGTGTTACTTAAGGAGGCATTAGCCCACTGCTCCACCAAGGATGACATGTTTATGTTTTAATTCAATAATTCTGACCCACTTCAACTGTTCCGTTTCTACACCTTGATTTCAGCTGAAAACAGCCATGTTTAGGAAGCGACTTTCTCTTATCTGTCTTCAGACAATTTTTTTCTCAGGAAAAATACTAAAATGCACACCAAATGAAAGATGGGAGGGATTTGTCTGGCCGATTGCTGGGCGACTGAGTTCTAGTCTGAGAAACCTTTTGTGCAAGAGGAAGGAGGTCACTTCTGGATCTCGCAGGTGCCACTTCTTTCGGCAGAGGGGACTAAGGGATCTTGCCGGTTTTTGGCTTCCCAGCAGGAGGAAGAATCCTTCCGGAGAGCCGTGTGGCAGGACAACCTGAGGATGATTGACGAGCATAACAAGCAGGCTGACCTGGGGAGACACACCTACTGGCTTGGCATGAACCACTTTGGCGATTTGGTAAGCCTGGAAATTATCTGTCTGTCTACCTACCTACCTACTTTCCTGTCTGTCTGTCTGTCTGTCTATCTATCTATCTATCTATCTATCTATCTATCTATCTATCTATCTATCTATCTATCTATCTATCTATCTATCCACCAACCCATCTACCTACCTACCTACTTTCCTATCTATGTATCTATGTATGTATCTATGTATGTATCTATCTATCTATCTATCTATCTATCTATCTATCTATCTATCTATCTATCTATCTATCTATCTATCTATCTATCTATCCATCTATCTACCTACCTACCTACCTTCCTACCCACTGACCTACCTACCTACCTACCTACTTATCTATATACCTTCTGACTTACCTACCTACCTACCTATCTAACTACCTACCTATCTATCTATCTATCTATCTATCTATCTATCTATCTATCTATCTATCTATCTATCTATCTATCATTGGCAGTTCCCTCCCTCCCATCCAGAACATAGCACGTAAGCGTTGCTTGAGCAGGGCCTGTAAGATTATCTGGGGATGCTAGGCATCCTCTTCACAACCTGTTTTCCTTGTTCCCTTCTGGGAGGAGGGGGGCTTCGTGGTATCCACAGCAGAACATCCAGATTCAGCCATAGTTTCGTTCCATACAGCAATTTACCTTGTGAACTCTCAGGGTTCCTCCTTCCATTATATATTCAAGATGGACAGTGTTTAATATTTATTTGTTATGTATATGTAGGGGTGTGGGTCTATACCACGGGTCGGCAACCCGCGGCCCCGGAGCCGCATGCGGTTCTTTCAGCTGTCTCCTGCGGCTCCCAGTCCTCCGCCATGTGCAGTCCCCCCCCCCCCAAAAAAGTGGGACTAAAAAAGTTCAACCAATCAATTCAAACTTCTCATGGAAAAGAAAAAACTTGTGAAGTTTGAACTGATTGGTTGAAGTTCTTTGGTTTGTGGGACTGACCAGAAACCTCTTCTTCTTTGGACTGCACATGGCGGCAGCGGAGGAAGAGACGGGAGGATTTTGCTGGAAAGGTAAGTAGTGGGTCGGTCGGATGGGGCGTGTGGGTGTGGTGGTGGTGGTGTTTCTGACCAGCATATGGAGTCTCGGGTGCTGCCAGATCCCCTCCTTCTTTTTCCCCTTCTCTCTCTCTCTCTCTCTCTCTCTCTCTCTCTCTCTCTCTCTCTCTCTCTCTCTCTCTCTCTCTCTCTCTCTCTCCCTCCCTCCCTCCCTCCCTCTCTCTCTCTCTCTCTCTCTCTCTCTCTCTCTCTCTTTCTCTCTGTTGGACCCGTGGGGAACGGCTGGTAGGGAGGCTGGTAGGGAAGCGGCAGTCTGGCATTTTCTCCCCTCTCATTTGTGTGTGTGTGTGTGTCGGACCCGCAGGGAACAGCTGGTAGGGAGACATCAGTCTGGCATTTTTCCCCTCTCATGTGTGTGTATGTGTGTGTGTGTGTCGGACCCGCGGGGAATGGCTGGTAAGGAGGCAGCAGTCCGGCATTTTTCCTCCTCTCGTTTGTGTGTGTGTGTCGGACCAGTGGGGAACGGCTCGTAGAGGTGGCGGCAGTCTGGTGTTTGCGTCTCTGTGTGTCAAGCCCGTGGGCCCGACACGCACACAGGAGGGTGAGGGAAACGCCAGACAGCCACCTCTACCAGCCGTTCCCCACGGGTCCGACACACACACACAGGAGGGAGGTAAACAACGTCAGACCACCGCCTCCCTAACAGACCTCTCCTGCGCACGGAGAAATGCCCATTCCCTCTGCTGAGCCATCCCAGTTGCTTGCGTTGCAGAAGGCAAGTATTTGGGATGAAGACTCGAGATTCGGCGTTTCTCAGCCCGCGCTGATCTCGCCCTCCTTACAGTCTCCCTCTCTTTGTTTCAGCTTGCTTTCTGCATTTGGGATGAAGACTCGAGAGAGGGAGACTGTAAGGAGGGCGAGATCAGCGCGGGCTGAGAAACACCGAATCTCGAGTCTTTGTCCCAAATGCAGAAAGCGCTGATCTCGCGCTCCTTACAGTCTCCCTCTCTCGAGTCTCGAGTCTTCGTCCCAAATGTAGAAAGCAAACTGGAACAAAGAGAGGGAGACTGTAAGGAGGGCGAGATCAGCGCGAGCTGTGAAGCGTCGATCTCGTGTTCCTGGCAATCTCCCTCGATTTCCACTTGTGAAGTTCGGGGCCGGCCTTACGGAGTCGCCAGAGCTCCCGTGGGCC
Source organism: Vipera latastei (assembly GCA_024294585.1). NCBI lineage: Eukaryota > Metazoa > Chordata > Lepidosauria > Squamata > Viperidae > Vipera > Vipera latastei. The sequence goes on along the minus strand of CM044354.1, from coordinate 5,098,226 downwards.
CGGGAAGATGCCTACACAGAGCCGCTGATCAGCTGACGACTCTGTACCACCAGCCCCGACCTCTGCTGACGGGCTAAGTTGGCGGAGGTCCGGGCCAGCTGTTCAGAGTCACCAACTGTGGAGAGGAGAGAAGCGTGGGCCTGGAGCACCTCCATATCTCGGCAAGGGCACTAAGCTGCCTGAAAAGCAGCTGCCGCTGCCGCCACCACCAACCTTTCTGTTCTTTCCGCCTGGCAGGCAGGCCTTGCTACTCCTGCTGCCAAAGACGCTCCAGTGTCTTGGCGAGCGCACTAGGCCGCCCTGCTCCTTGGGGCTCGCTGCTGCCATGGGGTCTGGCACGGGAATTTGTTTCTGCGGGTTAAATCAGAACCAAGCAGCAAGTGAAAAAGTTAGCAGCCGTAGCGGGAGTGGTTTTAATTGCCAAGCGTCCCCATGGAAGTCAATGGAGGCGCCACGGCTGGCCTTTTGAGTTGGTGAGTGAATGAGAGCGAAACGTTTTTTTGACCAGTGTGAGTGAATGAAAGCGTGAAGGAGGCTTTTTAGAGCAAAAGTGAGGGACAAAACATGAGTGAATAAGAGCGAGAGAGAAGCTTTTCCAAGCAAAGGCGAGTGAATGAGAACGGAGGGGGCAGGGCGGCTGCATGTCTCCCCTCAGGCTCCACTGTTCTGTCAAGCTTCTTGTTTTGCGCATGCGCGCGCATGCGCATCCTTCTTTGCGGCTGCCAGTTTTTTCTTTTGGGAGGGAACCAGTTCCGAGTGGCTCTTTCACTGTTTCAGGTTGCCGACCCTTGGTCTATACATATATGTTGCATATAGTATGTTTAGGTATGTGTCACGTATGTGTTTCACTTGGAGAGCAGGTGACTAAATTTCATTTTCGATGTCTGCCGTTGAGCCCACAGGTAAAAAAAAATGAAAATAAAGGTTGCCTTATCTATCGATCATCTATCTGATTTCTACAGCCACCCATCTCAGCAAATGACTCCAGTTTTTACTGATTTATTAGGCATAGATGTCCCTTTTCTTAAAAGTTCAACATGCCGAATCTAGCACCTCGACTTTCCATATGAAAAACCTCAGGACGAAGCTTGGGGTGCTTGTTCTTTCTCAGCCCAAAGGCATCCAAGTGAGCTTTCATGGCTGAAGTGGTCATGAAACCTGCCTCTTTCCAGTCCATGCAGTTTTCGTCGTACTATACTTCAGAACAGGAGTCCAACCACCGATGTTAGATTGATGACTGCGTTACTCCAATTCTTCCACCCGGCTCCCTCGTTTATGTCATATTGCAGCATTTGATCACGGAATAAAACATATTAAGGAGTGTCAGAAGAAAAATCAGGTCCAGTTCCAAGCCAGGAGTAAGACACTGTAAATAAAATGGAGGCTAAGATGCTGGAAATAAAATGGAGGCTGGCTGCTTAGCAAAGAAGGTTTAATGATAAGCAGAACCAACAACAGCATGTAGTTCTGGGACAGCTGACAAATTGGTTTGGTGGGTACAAGGATTTGTATACAGTTTTACAGCATTTCATAATTGGAGACCTGCTGTCTGTGCTTCTGTTATTAGATTTATTTAGTCTGTTTCACAAAGGCTAGCAGTGGGTCTAAAATGCTGGCTTCCTTGAGTTTTAATCTTGTCAAATGGATGTAATTAATTTTATCTCCTTATCTTCAGTCTGACTATTACCTTTAGCAAGCTCGCTTTGTAAATCTACAGACTTGTTTCAATGTTTCTGCTTTTCCCAATAACCGGGGGGGGGGGTTCGTGAGTGAAATACTGTTTCTGCATTTCTTTTCCGAAGCGTTATTCCTGCGATTTGGGGGGGGGCATAGTAAAAAGGATTGGGGAGGAGGGTTGCATTCTTAGCAGAGGAGTAAGATGAGAAGTGGAAATGGAGATCTGTTAAGATTGTTGTTCTTCTCCTCAGACCAATGAAGAGCTTGACAAGAGGCTGCGTTGCCTGTTCTCTGACTTTGATAATGTAACTAAAGGCAATGGGATCGTGTTCGAATCCTCAGACGATCCAGATATTCCTGACCAGGTGGATTGGAGAATCAAAGGTGGTGTCACCGAAGTCAAAGATCAGGTGGGTCGTGGTGGATGGTGCTGGGTATGATCATGTATAGAGGTTTTTTAAGAAAGAGAAGAGGTTTACGATCTGCCCCTTTGGCCACGAGTCGGAATTTGACAGATTCCAGATCTGTGATTCTGTATTCTGAGTTTTCAGATGCTCAGTGGGTCACTCCATTTTTTTTATACAGTTTTACAGCATTTCATAATTGGAGGCCTGCTGTCTGTGCTTCTGTTATTAGATTTATTTAGTCTGTTTCACAAAGGCTAACAATGGGTCTAAAATGCTGGCTTCCTCGAGTTTAAATCATATCAAAGGCTAGCAGTGGGTCTAAAATGCTGGCTTCCTTGAGTTTTAATCTTGTCAAATAGATGTAATTAATTTTATCTCCCTATCTTCAGTCTGACTATTACCTTTAGCAAGCTCGCTTTGTAAATCTACAGACTTGTTTCAATGTTTCTGCTTTTTGCAATAACCAGGGTTTGCCTCCAGAAGTTCTATCACTGGTTAGCCATTTATCCACAAGGGTATAGGCCAGGTGTAGGCAACCTTGGCTCTTTTATGACTTGTGGACTTCAACTCCCAGAATTCCTGAGCCAGCATGGCTCAGCTTGGAAACCTCTCCCTTTCCCCTCAGCGTGGCTGGCTCAGGAATTCTGGGAGTTGAAGTCCACGAGTCATGAAGGGGCCTAGGCCTAGGCCAGGTGTAGGCAACCTTGGCTCTTTTATGACTTGTGGACTTCAACTCCCAGAATTCCTCAGCCAGCATGGCTCAGCTTGGAAACCTCTCCCTTTCCCCTCAGCGTGGCTGGCTCAGGAATTCTGGGAGTTGAAGTCCACCAGTCATAAAGCGGCCTAGGCCTAGGCCAGGGGTAGGCAACCTTGGCTCTTTTATGACTTGTGGACTTCAACTCCCAGAATTCCTCAGCCAGCATGGCTCAGCTTGGAAACCTCTCCCTTTCCCCTCAGCGTGGCTGGCTCAGGAATTCTGGGAGTTGAAGGCCACGAGTCATAAAGTGGCCTAGGCCTAGGCCCAGGGCAGGCAACCTTGGCTCTTTTACAACTCATGGACTTCAACTCCCAGAATTCCTCAGCCAACATGGCTCAGCTTGGAAACCTCTCCCTTTCCCCTCAGCGTGGCTGGCTCAGGAATTCTGGGAGTTGAAGTCCACCAGTCATAAAAGACCCACGGGTTGCCTACCCCTGGTATAGGGTCTCCAGCTCAAGCTCAGGGATGGACTAGAAGACCTTTGAGTTCCCTTCCAGCTCTGTTATTCTGTATTCTGAGTTTTCAGATGCTCAGGGGTCACTCCATTTTTTATTTATTTATTTATTTATTTATTTATTTATTTATTTTTGCCAGGGTTCATGCCTCTCTGGCTGGTCCTTCAGCGCCACCGGCGCGCTGGAAGGCATGCATTTCAAGAAGACCGGGGAGCTGGTGTCGCTGAGCGAACAAAATCTTATTGACTGTTCTAAGGAGAACAAAGGGTGCAAGGGTGGATGGACGACCCTAGCTTTCGAAAGTCTGCAGAAGCAGGGAGGGATCAATTCAGAGAAACTCTACCCTTACGACATGCAGGTACTAAGACAGTGATCGAGTCTGTCTCTGTCCCAGCCCCGTCCCTGTGTGCAGGCTTCAAAACTGTTTTATTCTTACGTCTCCAGCTGAAAATGCCTCCAGCAATAGGATGGGAAAGATTTCTTAAATTACCACGGCTTTCTTCTGCAGGATGGGATGCCCTGTCGCTACAATCCTGAGGAATCCATTACCAGATGTAGCTCGTTTGGAGAGATCAAGAAGGGGGATGAAAAAGCTCTTCAAGAGGCTGTGGCCAAGATTGGTCCAATTTCGGTTGGGGTGGATGCTCGGAGTAGCAAGTTCCACTTCTATAAGTCAGGTACGGTTTCTGAGGGCTTGTGGTTCTTGCCATCTCCTCTGCCAACGCCGCTAAGCCCAGACTCCATCTAAGTATTAAATGGGACAGTGGAGAAGCTTGCCTTCAGAAGTTGCGTGCGCTCCAACCCTGGAAGTTTTTAAGAAGAGACTGGACAGCCATTTGACCAGTAGGGTGTTGGATCTCCTGCTTGAGCAGGGGGGTTGGACTAGATGACCTCCAAGGTCCCTTCCGATTCTGTTATTTGGTCTCCTTTAACATCAGTGCCCGACAGGTGGTATATGGGGGGCTGTGCATTTTCCGTCCCCTTGGTTCCCTAATGGCTTCTGGGTGGGGTTAATGGAAAATGGCAGAATAACAGAGTTGGAAGGGACCCTGGAGGTCCTCTAGTCCAGCCCCCTGCTCAAGCAGGAGACTGTGTATACCATTTTAGACAAATTTGGCTGCAATATTACAGCTGTGGTCTTATTAGTCTTTTATAAAGCTGTACTAATACTTCGCGTGATCTTGATTCTATGCCTCTGTTTATACAACCCAGGATTGTATTAGCTTTTTTGGCGGCTGCTGTGCACGGCTGGCTCATAGTCAAGTGATCGTCCACTAGGACTCCGAGGTCCCTCTCACAGTTGCTGTTTTTAACCCAGGTCTTGCCCAATCTGTATTTGTTCCTTTGGTTTTTCCTGCCTAAGTGTAAGACTTTGGTTTTCTCCACATTGAAACTCATTTTGTTGGATAGGGCCCATTGTTTGAGTTTGTCAGGATCTTTTTGGATCCTGAGATTGTCTTCTGGGGTGTTGGCTACTCCTGCCAGTTTGGTGTCATCTGCAAATTTGATGAGTTCCCTCATCTAAATCATTTATCTGAAATACCTTTTTACATTCTAGAGAACATCTGGTGTTAAATACCAGCGATACATCATTTTGTAAAAACAAAAAAAAATAGATTATAGTTTAATGTGAATTTTAAGCCTTTTATCCACATATTCTCCCATTGTTCAAGCATCACATTATACCCAAAATTCCTTGCCCACTGGATCATACAGTGTTTTACATGTTCATTTTCCAAATTCACTTTTAATAACTTTTTATAAAAAGGTAAAGGTTCCCCCGCACATGCGTGCTAGTCGTTTCCGACTCTAGGGGCCGGTGCTCATCTCCGTTTCAAAGCCAAAGAGCCAGCGCTTGTCCGAGGACATCTCCATGGTCATGTGGCCGGCATGACTAGACGCCAAAGGCGCACAGAACGCTGTTACCTTCCCACCGTAGTGGTCCCTATTTTTCTACTTGCATTTTTACGTGCTTTCGAACTGCTAGGTTGGCAGAAGCTGGGACGAGTAACAGGCACTCACTCTGCTACGCGGCACTCGGGATTCGACCCACCAAACTGCCGACCATCTGATCGACAATACACCTTGGCAATTATATGATCATCACTACCACATAGCAGGATTTCCGGTTCATTTTTGGGAAACTCAAAATCCTGGCCTTTTTGTCTAATGTAAATCTTTCCTGCATTTGTGGATATATAAACCAGCCACAATTCTTCCCAAGACTTGAGATTGGGCTCTCCAGAATGGAGAGATACTATTTTACCATACGTCAGATGGTTGGAGATATTCTTGAAGTTATTCTTTGAAATACAAAAAGAGGCACCAGAGAACTCTCTTATTTATTCAGCCCACTAGCATACCAACCAGTGGTGGGATTCAAACAGGTGAACAACCGGTTCCCAGAATTCCTGAGCCAGCCTGGCTCAGCTTGGAAACCTCTCCATTTCCCCTCAGCCTAGCTGGATCAGGAATTCTGGGAGTTGAAGTCCACGAGTCATAAAAGAGCCAAGGTTGCCTACCCCTATATGGCTTCCTGGGGAAAAGCAGAGAAATACCGTTATAGGCTAAAGGTTTTGTCCAGTGCTTGAACGTCCAAAGGGCCCAGGTGAAACCACTAGGCCAGGGGTCGGCAACCTAAAAAAGGAAAAGAGCCACTGGGAACCGGTTCCATCACAAATTAAAAAAAGTGGGAGCCGCGTGCGTGTGTCCATGCATGCGCATGCGCAAAAAGGTTTTTTGCGCATGCGCGGACGCACGCGGCTGCCATTTTTAAAAAAATGAGATGGAACCGGTTCCCGGTTGCCCGACGGCGACGGCCCGTCTGCAAAGCTGCCGCTTTCGGCAGCTTTGCAGACGGGCCGCGGCAGCTTCCTCAAAGAGCAGCGCCCCTGCCCATTCCGAGAGGTGCGCGCGCACCTCTCCGAACGACCGGAGTTGCGCGCGCACCTCCCCAAACCTTTGGGGAGGTGCGCGCGTACCTCCGCGCGAAGGGGCAGCGGCGCCGCTCTTTGACGAAGCTGCCGAAAGAGCGGTGCTGCTGCCCCTTCGCGCGGAGGTACGCGCGCACCTCCCCAAAGGTTTGGGGAGGTGCGCGCGCAACTCCGGTCGTTCGGAGAGGTGCGCGCGCACCTCTCGGAATGGGCAGGGGCGCCGCTCTTTGAGGAAGCTGCCGCGGCCCGTCTGCCAAGCTGCCGAAAGCGGCAGCTTGGCAGACGGGCCGTGGCAGCTTCCTCAAAGAGCGGCGCCGCTGCCCCTTCGCACGGAGGTACGCGCGCACCTCCCCAAAGGTTTGGGGAGGTGCGCGCGCAACTCCGGTCGTTCGGAGAGGTGCGCGCGCACCTCTCGGAATGGGCAGGGCCGCCGCTCTTTGAGGAAGCTGCCGCGGCCCGTCTGCCAAGCTGCCGAAAGCGGCAGCTTGGCAGACGGGCCGTGGCAGCTTCCTCAAAGAGCGGCGCCGCTGCCCCTTCGCACGGAGGTACGCGCGCACCTCCCCAAAGGTTTGGGGAGGTGCGCGCGCAACTCCGGTCGTTCGGAGAGGTGCGCGCGCACCTCTCGGAATGGGCAGGGGCGCCGCTCTTTGAGGAAGCTGCCGCGGCCCGTCTGCCAAGCTGCCGAAAGCGGCAGCTTGGCAGACGGGCCGTGGCAGCTTCCTCAAAGAGCGGCGCCGCTGCCCCTTCGCACGGAGGTACGCGCGCACCTCTCCAAAGGTTTGGGGAGGTGCGCGCGCACCTCCGCCCATTCGGGGAGGTGCGCGCGCACCTCTCCAAATGGGCGGTGCCACTCTCCATTTGGAGAGGTGCGCGCGCACCACTGCCCGTTGGAAGAGGTGCGTGCGCACCGGGCGGCTGGGAGCCGCAAGAGACGGCTCAAAGAGCCGCATGCGGCTCCGGAGCCGCAGGTTGCCGACCTGTGCACTAGGCTAAGGAGTGTTTCCAATTAAGGGTGATACATTAAAAAGGCCTCTTTCTTTACAGATCTCTGCTGCAACTAAGGTGGGCTGGGGTACCTGGTTGACATTTTAGAAATCTTTCTGAGTCTGCCAGCAAGGATGGGTTTACTCTCTATCCAAGTGTATTTTATTCTCTCTATCCAGGTATATATGAAGAAAGCCACAAAGGAATGCAGAAGATAACTCACGCTATGCTGATTGTTGGTTATAACGACAGGAAAGGCTATTGGATTCTAAAGAACAGGTGAGTAAGACAACAGAGTGCAGGAGTGTAAGAAAGGGGAAATTTAATTGCTGCATAACTTGCTCATTTTTCCCCATGGGATTTTCCCCGCGTAAAATTTTATTTTATTCATTAAATTTATTGGCCACCCATCTTCCCACACACCCAGAGGGTAACTCTGGGCGGCTTGCAACGTTAAATTCTTGCTTCCCCCAAGATGGTCCTCCAGCGGGGTTGGAAGACAATGCTCCTGAAGGACCTGGAGGTGTGGATGTTGTAATCCAGGTCGTACTGAGGATATGAGGAAGGTGATCTCCATCTCAGGTAGCATCACCTGAAAATGAAATGGAAAGCTTTTCCTTACCTGCAGCACTTGGATATTTGAACACCGTGTCTTATTGTTCTGGAAAGTGTCCTCAGGGTCAGCTGAGTGGTGCAAATGGGTGTGGAGCCTCAACAGTTCCAAGAAGGCTCCACACCCATTTGCACCACTCAGGCGATCCTGAGGGCACAGACAAAGCTCCAGGTGGCATCAACGACTCTCTCAAAGGATGCAAATGACCAGCTGTCTGCAAGGAGTATAAATCCTTCCCTTCCCCACCATCCAGTCAGAGCTGAAGAAGCTTCTGGGATGAGAAGCGAAACGTCTTCGAAGGAAAAACCCAAAAAAGTCCACTTGCCTCCTGAAAAAGCATCTTTGGGATGACTTTCCAGGTAATTCGGATAAATGTTTGGCCCCAGTGAGAATTCATTTGCAATTCCCCACAGCGTGATATCTTCACATGGAATTATAAGTTATACGACAGATGCTAACTCCTGAGAACAATGGGGGTGGGGGTGACCAGAGCAAGTCCTGTTGGTCGCCTTGCCCATCTTTACAGAACAATAAGACACGGTGTTCAAATATCCAAGTGCTGCCAGGTAAGGAAAAGCTTTCCATTTTATTTATAATCCTTCCACTCCCCACCATCCAGTCAGAGTTGAAGAAGCTTCTGGGATGAGAAGCGAAACGTCTTCAAATAAAAACAAGAAAGTCCAGTTACCTCCTGAAAAAGCATCTTTGGGATAATAATTTATCCTGGGTGATGGAGAATCTCCAAAGACATTTAGTGATACCTGGAAAGTCCTTTTGAAGTTTAGCTTGTACGGTTTTCCTTTTAATTTTGGCCCAATGATTCTGTTCTCATCCATTCCCTCTTCCATGTTACAACCCTTTAGACATCCCCCTCGGCTGTCCCTTCTTATTTATTCATTTAGCGTATGGCACGTCATACATGGACTTGCAATTTAAATTAACATTTTACCTAGATTTTTTTTTAAAAAAAAAAGACACAAAAACATAAAATATGAATGTTAAAAAAATTCTATATTCCGATACCAACCTCTAGGCCAGGGGTAGGCAACCTCGGCTCTTTAATTACTCATGGACTTCAACTCCCAGAATTCCTGAGTCAGCTATGTTGAGGGGAAAGGGAGAGGTTTCCAAGCTGAGCCATGCTGGCTCAGGAATTCTGGGAGTTGAAGTCCACAAGTCACAAAAGAGCCAAGGTTGCCCACCCCTGCTATAGACCAACTCTACATACGGTGGAACTACTGGTTTGTACCTTTAGAGCAGGGGGTCTTCAAACTTCGCCCTTTTATGACTGGTGGACTTCAACTCCCAGAATTCCTGAGCCAGCCACGCTGAGGGGAAAGGGAGAGGTTTCCATGCTGAGCCATGCTGACTCAGGAATTCTGGGAGTTGAAGTCCATGAGTCATAAAAGAGCCGAGGTTGCCTACCCCTGCTCTAGGCCATTTAACCATTAAAACACAGCATCGTTTATATGAAGGAAAAAAAATTGGATACTGAAGCGGTATACAGGGAGTCCTCCACTTACAACAGTTCATTTAGTGACTGTTCAAAGTTACAACGGCGCTGAAACAAGTGACTTATGACCAGTTTTCACACTTATGACCATTGCAGCATCCCCGTGGCTACGTGAATTATATTTGGATGCTTGACAAACTGATTCACATTTATGACAGTTGCAGTGTCCCGGTGACCCTCTTCTGCCACCTTTTGACACACAAAGTCAAAGGGGAAACCGGATTGACTTAACTACGGTGTTACTGACTTAACAACTGCAGTGATTCACTTAACAAATGTGGCAAGAAAGGTCGTAAAATGGGGCAAAACTCACTTAACCCTCTTCTCACTTAGCAATATAAAGTTTGGGCTCAAGTGTGGTCACACGTTGAGGACTACCTGTGTGCCCTCAGTTTACAGTCAGTCACCATGTGATATATAGTTTGACGTGGGACTCTGCAGTCACACTGCTCTGTACCAGACTGCTACCGGCCCTGCAGAAAAGGCAGGGACAACCCCTGTACAAACGGCAAGAGGCTGGAATTAAGCCTGCCAAATTTATTAAGATAAAACAGAGCAAAACAAGACACCAACCATGAAACAGGAGCTATGAAACAGGAACTAATCAAGCGGTTGCCTTCAGCAAACCAGCCCTCCCACGCATTCCCCTTTTATACAGTTCAGGGCGTGGCTTCTCTCTGCCTCCTTCCGAGGTGCCCCATTGCCTTCCTCTGTTTACTCCTGATTGACTGCCTCCTGCGTCGGGCGTCCTTGAACAGGGCCAGCTGTGGGTCATCTTCATCCACGCTGTCAGGCTCACACAGCTGGGTCTCCGTCGTGACCAGGTGGGAGGGGCCTGGCTGAGGGCTCTCATCAGCAAGTTCTTCAACACCCCCGTCCTCCTCCTCCTCTGAGTCGTCCGACCCAACTGCTGAACCCACAGGCTGACCCTGAATCACAACACACACTGAGGAGAGGAACACTTTGCCCCATTTGTGCAGTGAGTCCCATCTGCTGTATGAGGTCATCGGGCTAAACATACCCAGATCTTCTGCTGAGTTTCCATCTTGAAGTCGTGTTGCATTTCCCCTGTGAAGCCATGGACCAGGAAGCTGGTCTGTTGTTGTTGTTGTCATTGTTGAAAGAAAAATCAGGTCCAGTTCCAAGCCGAGAGTAAGATGCTGGAAATAAAATGGAGGCCGGCTGCTTAGGAAAGAAGGTTTCATGATGAACAGCATGTCGTTCTGGGACAGCTGACAAAATGGCGGAGTGATGGATGGATCTTTATAGGGATGCAATGTAGCGAGCTTTGTGCCTTTTGCTAGTCCGATGCTGGTGGCTTAATCCTATTATGTCCTACAGGTCATGTCCTGTCCTTAGAATTGGGGTGGGGGAACGTAAATTCTTAATCCCATCCGCCGTGGGGGCTGAAGGCGTTTTCTTTACGAACAGGTTGGCCCCAGTCTTTCGTAATAGGAACGAAATATCCATCTCTAAAGACTTGAGGCCTCTGGTTGAGGCTGTTAAGAAAGACTGGGGCTGCTTTCTGCCTTGGTTAAGATTTTTCTCCATTTCTCCTTTGGGGAAATATAATACTCTGCCTCTTTCTAATATTAAGAATAATTAATATTTTAATTTGGGGAGGGGGGGCTTCCTACACCATATAGTTCCTCTTTTAAAGATGGCTGCCTCTCTGTTAACACTTGGCAAAAAGCCTATTTTTGCGCCACGCTTTTTGAGGCAGGCGAAACTTTGGCTAGAAGCATGAATGATCTACTGTGTTGCAGGATTCCAGAAATAAATATGCTGTATTCTTCCCTTTGCAGCTGGTCCACTCTTTGGGGTGAGAAGGGTTACATGCGCTTAGCCAAAGGATCAAATCAATGCAGCGTGGCCGATTACTGCGTCTTTCCTATCCCAGATCCAGAGAAAGGAATGCAATCTTCTCTTCCAGCCTAAGGATAATTTGAAATGCAGAGCTAAAAGCTACCAACGAATCACCTGCTGCTTCTGAAGCTTCTGGGAAAAAGAAAAAAAAATGTTAATAAAAGCTTTGGGGCAATGCTGCTCAGATCTGACCCAGCACACACTGTTGTATTATGTGCTTGTGTCTGTTAAGGACATGTTATTGGTGTAAATGTGGCCTATTTCCCCACGGGGTCTCAGAATTCCTGATGCATCTGGCACTGTAAAAAAGCTCTGAAAATGTGCATTACAGATATAGATTAATTTCATATACAGCTGGTTTGAGTTGAGATGACACTGTTTGTTCTGTATAGTGCAAAGAGGTCTGCTCTCGGGAACTGCATAACACCTCATCCCACATCGAGAGCCCCCAGTATATAAATTGGTGTGCCTTTTACACACTTTTGGAAATCAGGATAGATAATCAAGAGCAAGCAACAGGTAACAAGCGATGAAGTATTCACACCCCTGATAGGGGATGGTTCTTCCAGAATGTGGGTTCAACAGATGTGGTGGCGCAGTGGTTAGAATGCAGTACTGCAGGCTACTTCTACTGACTGCCAGCTGCCAGCAGTTTGGCAGTTCGATTCTCACCGGCTCAAGGTTGACTCAGCCTTCCATCCTTCCGAGGTCGGTAAAATGAAGACCCCACATTATTGTTGGGGCAAAAGGCTGACTGTAAACCGCTTAGAGAGAGCTGTAAAGCACTGTGAAGCGGTATATAAGTCTAAGTGCTACTGCTATTGCTATTATTACAAATTTATAGGCCTTGCCCTTCTATCCCTAGCTGCCAAGGCTGAGAGGCATGGCTCAGCTTTGGAAACCTCTCCCTTTCCCCTCAGCGTGGCTGGCTCAGGAATTCTGGGAGTTGAAGTCCACGAGTCATAAAAGGGCCAAGGTTGCCTACTTCTGTGACCTATGGGGACTCATACATACATACATACATACATACATACATACATACATACATGTATATATATGTATGTAATTTTTTTGGATTGCTAACAAAGAATTAAAGGGAGACTGATATGGCCATTTCAAACTCATTTGTTCTCATCAGTCAGCCATACCCTTCTGAGATTCGAACCTGGGCCGATTGCACGTTAGGCAGTTGTTTTATCCTCTAAGCCACAGGCTCTTTCTTCAAATCTCAGAAGGGTAAGGCTGACTGATGAGAACAAATGAATTTGAAATGGCCATATCAGTCTCCTTTTAATTCTTTGTTAGCAATCCAAAATATTTACACAAATAATGATTTGTCACAGTTGTGACTACAGCTTGTGGATGGCCTTAGGTTAGGCTGATACAGGTAATAAGGTTTGGCCCATATTTGGGCCTAGCAAGGTATTCTAAAATACTTAACAAATACTTCACACACACACACACACACACACACATATATACATCACAGCCAACCAATCCACTTACAGCAACAAAGCCAGCACCCCACACATCCCCACCAGTATTTATAGAGAGACGGCAGCTCTGATCACGCTTCACTCGCACAAGCACGAAACTGAAGACACCAGCCTGAAGATGACGAGTGGGACCTCGTCGAAACGTCACCAAGACACCCTCAATCCTAACTCTAGGGGCCGGTGCTCATCTCCGTTTCAAAGCCGAAGAGCCAGCGCTTGTCCGAGGACATCTCCGTGGTCACGTGGCATGACTAGACGCCAAAGGCGCACGGAACGCTGTTACCTTCCCACCGTAGCGGTCCCTATTTTTCTACTTGCATTTTTACGTGCTTTCGAACTGCTAGGTTGGCAGAAGCTGGGACGAGTAACAGGCGCTCACTCTGTTACGCGGCACTGTTTTTCAACCCACGTGCAGTCTGGGTTCAAAAGTGCTAATACATAGTCAAGTCCTAATCTTTGGTTCTTTCCTCTAGCCATTTGTAGAATGACTCCCAAGTTTGGTAGTATTCTGTTTCTTCTTTATCTTTCAATCTCATAGTTAATCTGTCCATCTCTGCGCATTCCAATAATTTTTTTGATTACTTCTTCCTCTGATGGTACTCCTTCATTTTTCCAGTATTGCTGCTGTTGTGATGTGTAGAACCAAATATAAACTTTGTTTATTAATCTTTTCTGGTATCATACCTAATAGAAAAAGTTCAGGATTAAATACTACATGTTCTCCCAACATTTTTTCTAACCAAGCATGTATTTTTTCCCAATAGGCCTTTGCTTTACCACATGTCCACCAGATATGATAATACGTGCCTGAATTATGTTTATATTTCCAACATCTATCTGACATATTTTTAAACATTTTTGCTAATCTTGCTGGTGGCAAGTGCCATCTATAAAACATTTTATATACTGTAGATTTTCTTTATACAAAGTTGACATTGTCGATTTATAATTTCTCTCCCATAATTTTTGCCATTTTTCTAGTTCTAAATTGTAACCAGAGCTTTTCGGCCACCTTGTCATTGTTTCTTTAGTTTGTTCACTTTCCATCTCCAAAATTAACAAAAAATTATACATTTTCTTAATTAGTTTCTCATCAGAAGTCAACAATATTTTATCGAATACAGTTTGTTCTTTAGAAAAGTCATACAGTTTCACATCTTTTTCATATCTATTTTGCATTTGTAGCTGTGCCCACCATGACAGGTTGATACCTTGATTTTCCAGTTCTTGTTTAAATTTTAATGTCCCATCAGTATTTAGAATATCTCTATATGTCCAAATTTTTTCAAAGTCTACCAAATTTGGATGTGAGAAAGCTTCTGTCGTTGATAGCCACCCTGGAATTTTTACATATATTTTAGTTTTAATTTTTTTCCCATATTGTTATCAAAGCATTTCTAATATAGTGATTTTGGAAATACTTATGAATTTTATTTTTGCCGTACCCCAATTTTATTTTTGCCGTACCCCAATTGTAAGTCATGTCATGTCCCTCCAAATATAACAACCTTTTATTCTTGAGAATTATCCATTCTTTCACCCATGTTAATACAGATGCTTGACAGTACAAAGCCCACTCAGTTAGCCCAAAACCTCCATTTTCCTTAGCATCTTGCAACATTTTAATCTTTATTCTAGCTTTCTTTCCTTGACAAACAAACTTCAAAATTAATGAATTTAAATCTTGGAAGAATTTTTTTCTCAAGTTTTATCAGAATTGTTTGAAATAAAAATAAAATCTTACTGTAGCAATTCTTCCTAGTATTGACAGTTGCAAATTCTTCCACTTTTCCAAGTCTGATTTTATTTGTTTCAATAGCCTTATATAGTTGTCTTCTTTTATTGTTGAGCATTCAGCTGATAAATATATCCCCAAATATTTAACCTTTTTCACTAGCTGTACCTCTATTGATTCTGACAATCGTTTTGGGTTTTTTTTTGCTTATCTGTAAGATTCTTTAGGGACGCGGTGGCTCAGTGGGTTAGGACGCTGAGCCTGTCGATCAGATGGTTGGCAGTTTGGCGGGTCGAATCCCGAGTGCCGCGTAGCAGAGTGAGCGCCTGTTACTCGTCCCAGCTTCTGCCAACCTAGCAGTTCGAAAGCACGTAAAAATGCAAGTAGAAAAATAGGGACCACTACGGTGGGAAGGGAACAGCGTTCCGTGCGCCTTTGGCGTCCAGTCATGCCGGCCACATGACCACGGAGACGTCCTCGGACAAGCGCTGGCTCTTCGGCTTTGAAACGGAGATGAGCACCGGCCCCTAGAGTCGGAAACGACTAGCACGCACGTGCGGGGGAACCTTTACCTTTACTTTTAAGATTCTTTACTATTATCTTAGTTTTTTCTTTATTTATTTTTAATCCTGCTATTTCTCCATACTGTTCTGTCTTTTCCTCACAATTTAGGAATCATCATTTAGGGGTTCTTCCAAAATAAATACTAAATCGTCAGCAAATGCTTGTAATATATATGTTTCACCCTTTATCCCCAACCCTTTAATTTCTGTATCTTGTCTAATATTTCTATTTAAAACTTCCAAGGCGAAGATGAATAACATCTCAAAGCTGTCAGTGCAATCTCCATGCACAATCACTGTGGCTGTCTGTTTGTTATATATTGTTTTTATCATATTTATAAAATTCTGTCCAAAGTCCATTATTTGTAGTTGGTGAATCATAAACTGCCAGGAGAGATTATCAAATGCCTTTTGGGCAACTAAGAATATTAATGCCACTTGTTTCCCTGGGTGTAGCTTGTAATATTCTAATACGTCTATTATCACTCTTAATTTTTTTAAAAATTTGTCTCTTTGGTAAAGAGCCATTTTGATCTGAATGTATAAATTCGACTAAGCATTTTTTTCAGTCTCTCAGCCATTACTGAAGTAAAAATTTTATAATCCACATTGAGCAGTGAAATCGGTCTATGGTTCTTAATCTGAGTCAAATCGGAATCTTCTTTTGGTATTAAAGTAATATTTGCTTGCATCCATGTAGAAGTCTAGCTTCTAATAAAAGTCCATTGCAAACGTCTTTCAGCGGTTCACTTAGTATCTCTTGGAGGTTCTTATATAGCTCCGCCATAAGCCCATCTGGACCTGGTGTTTTTCCATTTTTTTGGTCTTTTTATGGCCTCTGATATTTCCATTGTTAAGTCGTGGGCTCTGGTGAGCAGGAATGATGACACGAGGCTGAGTACAGGGAAATTCATTCTTTTATTCTTGCTGGAACTGTACTGAAGCTTGGGCCACAACTAGCCACAATATATAGCTTAGCCCCTAGGTGGCAGCCAATAGGTTTGAACCCACACTTGCCTCCTGGGGCTGACCAATTGCAGGACCAGAGACAGCCTGTCTGGGTTGCTGGAGAGCCGTTAGCTCCTACAGCAACGCAGGTGGTGTAACACCACAAGCCCAATACATAACACCCATCATTGTAACCGTTTCATCTAACATAATTTTAAATGTGTCTGAGATCTTTGGAAGATTATTTTCTTCCAGATATTTTACAGTTTTCTGTCTTGAAGTTTCCTCGTCATACAATTCCTTATAGTATTCTTCGATTATCTTTTTTATTTCTTCATTTTTATATTGTAAAGGACCTTTCCCATCTAGTAAGCTATGCATCATTTTTTTTCCTCTTTCTGTTTTTTAAGTTTATAAGCTAACCACCTTCCCAGTTTATTGGCATTTTTGAAAAAAGTTCTGTTTCGCTCTCTTTATCTGTTCTGCCACTTTTTCTGGGGACCCAGATATTCTTTCTGCTGCGTATGCACAGCTGTGATCAAATCTTGCTGGCTAGTTCAGAGTCTTGCTGCTTGCTCATGAGTCACCTGGTTTAGCGAGCTGCAAAGATCCCAGGAGGAATTGGTGGGTGGTAGAAGGGGGCGAATGAGTGCCTTGGAACAGCAGACATTGCTTCTGAGTCAGATCTAAGGGGGCACGACAAAAAGGAAGGCAAATGGACTCAAAGGAATAAAGACTTTGGGAGGAGAAATACAGGACATTTTAATTAACATACCAGAAGAATGTAGCCATGCAATCTGGGATCAGAATTTTTTTTTAAAAAAAGACATGGAAAAACAGGGCACATCCAGGGACAGCAATCAATTTGCAAAGAGGCTAAGAAGGGAGGGGGGAATTCAAGGTGTTGTGTACTGGGTTCTTGCTGGGAAGCAGGAGACGAGGTGAGAGAGTTCAGGCAGGAACATGCTTTATTGAAATGCAGAAACTGAACTGAGAACCAAGGCTGCAACGCAGCTATTTATACTCTGGCCACTAGGTGGCAGCCAATAGGTTTAAAGCAACCTATTGCCGCCCTAGAGCCAACCAATGGTGGTCCTGGAGACTGACTATCTGAGGAGCTGGTGACCGTTACCCATCTCCCTGCTTAAGCAATCTCACAACAACCAAACCCACATGGTACAACTCAAGTTAAACTAGGCCCAATACATTACACAAGGAGAGGCGAGATACAGGATCGATGTCTTTTCTGAATAACTGTTATGTAGAAGATGGGCCGGAATCATTCCAGTAGTTGAAATAAGAAGAAGAAGTTGGCAATTCAGGTCTCTTCATACAGTATCTTCGGATCTTGCATTATTTCGTTGAGTTTTTCTATGCTCCTGCGAGTCCCTTGGACTGCAAGGCGATCAAACCGGTCGGTCCTAGAGGAGATCAACCCTGACTGCTCTTTAGAAGGCCAGATCCTGAAGCTAAAACTCAAATACTTTGGCCACCTAATGAGAAGGAAGGACTCACTGGAGAAGAGCCTCATGCTGGGAAAGATTGAGGGCAAGAGAAGAAGGGGACGACAGAGAATGAGGTGGCTGGATGGAGTCACTGAAGAAGCAGGCGTGAGCTTAAAGGGACTCCAGAAGATGGTAGAGGACAGGAAGGCCTGGAGGAACGTTGTCCATGGGGTCGCGAGGGGTCGGACGACTTCACAACTAACAACAACAACATGCTCTGTCTAGTGTAAACATTGATGATATCCAGTCAGCATGTTCTTTGACGGTCTGGTTTCCTCTTATGCTAACTCTTCCAAACATAATTGCTTTTTCCAGTGAATCCCCCTGCATGACATGTGCTATGCAGGGATAAGCAATGCTAATTTTATTTTCAGATGGAGGAACTTAATCTCTGAGCATGGACAAGGTATTCCCACTTGCAAGGATATCTAAGATTAATGATAAAAATATTTCCACGTTTCATTCCCCCCCTGCGAAGCTGAAGCCAAGTGTTGGTAAAATAGATCACTGGGGCAGGAATTTCAGAGTTCCTATTTCGATCTTGAAAACAGTAACGGAAGCGAAAACTCATTGCAGCTGTAGGATTTCACATAAGTATTACAAGCTTTTTCCATGCTAAACAGCTGGATTGACTTTTGATGAAATTCATTGCCAAATCTGAAGGGACTCTAAAGTTTAAATGCCTTTCATGTCCAAAATGCAACATTAGATCCATTCATGGAGCTAACTCCCCACTCAAACTTGTGATTCTGTTTCAGGTACAGAACTGAGTACTTGTTTTCACTCTTTTCACCTCTTCCTTTTATTGCTGTAAGCTGCTTAGAGTAGCGCCACAGTGTCTTAGAGTCCTAGTGGACAATCCCATAAATATGAGCCAGCAGTGTGTGCAGCTGCCAAAAAAGTCAACACATTCCTAGGCTGCCTTACCAGAGGGATAATGTAAAGTACCACTTTACAAGGCCTTGGTAAGACCACACTTGGAATAATGCATCCAGTTTTGGTCACCACGATGTAAAAAAGATTTTGAGACTAGAAAGAGTGCAGTGAAGACCAACAAAGATGATCAGGGGGCTAAAACATATGAAGTACGGTTGCAGGAGTTGGGTATGCCTAGTCTAATGAAAAGAAAGACTGGGGTGAAATGATAGCAGTCTTCCAATGTTTGAGGGGCTTCCACAAAGAAGAAGAGGGGGTCAAGCTATTCTCCAAAGCCCCTGAAGGCAGGACAAGAAGCAACAGATGGAAACTAACCAAGGAGAGAAGCAACCTGGAACTAAGGAGAAATTTCCTGACAATGAGGACAATTAACCAGTGGAACAACCTGCCTCCAGAAGCTGTGGATGCTTAAACACTGGAGGTTTCAAAGAAGAGATTGGACAACCATTGGTCTGAAATGGTATTGGGTTTCCTGCATGAGCAGGGGGTTGGACTAGAATACCTCCAAGGTCCCTTCCAAATCTGTTATTCTGTTAAATTTTACAAATCGTCCTGTGCGCGCCCACAGGGAGGGCCTCCTTAGGGTTCCGCCGGTTAGGGATTGCTGGCGGGTGATTCCCAGGGGGAGGGCGTTCTCTGTGGGCGCGCCCGCCCTTTGGAACGAACTGCCGATGGAACTTCGGACTGCCCTCAACCTTCGCTCCTTTCGCCGGGACCTAAAAACCTGGTTGTTTGAACTGTCTGGCCCGGACTGAGGGGTTTTAAATTAAATTAATTTTAAATTTATATTTTAATTTTGTCTTAATCCTGTGGGCTAGTATTAATTTAATTCTATTTTATCTTTCTTTTTTGTATTGTTTCAATTCGCCCTGTGAACTGCCCTGAGTCCTTTGGGAATAGGGCGGTATATAAAATCAATTAATAAATAAATAATAAATAAATAAATATTATAGGGACTCCAGAGGGCCTCTAAGTCTGTTTGGTTTCTTGCACATTTCTGTGTTTCTAACTTAAGAACGGCAGCGATTCCCTTAACAAGTGCGACGAGAAAGGTCGTAAAATGGGGGGGGGGAACTCACTGAACGAATGTCTCACTTAACCACAGAAATTTGGGGCTCAGTTCTGGTCGTACGTTGAGGACTAACTGTAATCAGCCGAAGGCATCACAGGTTCCACTTAGTGACTCAAGGGAGAGAGAGAATGCATCTGATGGTTCTGTTCACTCTGATTTCCACCCCAGAGATAACCACTTGATGTTAACTCTCATTCTATCCTTATCTGTCTCTTTCCATGCATGGCCAGAATCTTCTGACTGTTTGTGGTATTGTGACCGCCTTGTGATTTAATGAAACGAGACAGAATCACATGAGAGGCATATACCAAGCCCAGTTTACTAATCAAGTCCCAATTAGTGGCCTCTCAGGTCTACTGGTCAATGATCAAATAACTAGTCAAACAACTAGAAGCAAACAAAGTCATAACCAGTAGCCAGCACGGGTTTGTTAAAAACAGGCTTTCTTATATCATTCTTCGACAAAGTGACTAAACTAGTAGACCAGCGAAATGCTGTGGACAAAGTATACTTAGATTTCAGTAAGGCATTTGATAAGGTAGACCACACCCTACTCCTTGGCAAGTTAGAAAAAGGTGGAATAGACAACATCACCAGCAGATGGATCTGTAGCTGGCTGGAAAATTGTACTCAACGAGTAGTCCTCAACGGCACTACATCCACATGGAGAGAAGTAAGCAGTGGGATACCACAATGTTCCTTCTTAGGCCCAGGATTCTTCAATATCTTCATAAGTGACATAGATGAGGGAATTGAAGGGGAACTTCAAAGAGTTGTGTTGGGAGTCTCCCGATACTCCCATGTTACACCTCTGCTCCGCGAGCTGCATTGGCTGCCAGTTGTCTTCCGAGTGAGATTCAAGGTTTTGGTAATGGTTTTCAAGGCCCTACATGGCATGGGTCTGGAGTACCTCAGGGATCACCAGCTGCTGGCATCAACTTCCCTCCGCCCTGTGCGTTCCCACAGAGAGGGCCTCCTCAGGGTGCCACCGGTCAGAGAATGTCGTCTGGTGGCCCCCAGGGGGAGGGCCTTCTCTGTGGGCGCCCCGGACTTATGGAATCGGTTGCCGGTTGAGCTCCGGACGGCGCCCGACCTTCGCTCCTTCCGACGCGATCTGAAGACCTATTTATTTGAACAAGCCGGCCTGGCCTGATGGGGGATGTGTTGGGGTTTTTTATTGTAGTTTTACATTATTATTTATTGTTTTAGCTCGGGCTTTGTATTTAATTCTCTTTTTAACTTTTGTACTTTGTATTTTATATGTGCCCTGTTCACCGCCCTGAGTCCTTCGGGAGAAGGGCGGTATACAAATATAATAAACTATAAACTATAACTCATCAAATTTGGAGATGACACCAAAGTAGCAGGAGTAGCCAACACCCCAGAAGACAAACTCTGGATCCAAAAAGATCTTGACAGACTTGAACAATGGGCCTCGTCCAACAAAATGAGTTTCAATGTGGAGAAAAGCTACGTTTTACATTTTTTTTTTTAATTCCATTTATATCCCGCCCTTCTCCGAAGACTCAGGGCGGCTTACAAGCTTAGCAGTAGCCTTCATTCTATGTATATGCCTGCTTATTAGGGCTTTCACACCCCCTCCCAAGCGGCATTATTACAAAGTCAGCTTATTGCCCCCAACAATCTGGGTCCTCATTTTACCTACCTGGGAAGGATGGAAGGCTGAGTCAACCTTGAGCCTGGTGGGACTCGAACCTGCACTAATTGCAGGCAGCTGGTGTTACTTAAGGAGGCATTAGCCCACTGCTCCACCAAGGCTGAAGGCAGGAAAAACCAAAGGTACAGACTAGGTGAGACTTGGCTTAAAAACAGCAACTGTGAAAGGGATCTTGGAGTCCTAGTGGACGATCACTTGGCCATGAGCCAGCCGTGTGCAGCAGCCGCCAAAAAAAGCTAATACAATCCTGGGTTATATAAACAGAGGCATAGAATCAAGATCACACGAAGTATTAGTACTGCTTTATAAAACCCTGGTAAGACCACACCTGAAGCCAATTTTGGTCACCGTACGACAAAAAAGATGTTGAGAGTTTGGAAAAAATGTAGAGAAGAGCAACTAAGATGATCAAAGGCCTGGAGGCTAAAACATATGAAGAATGGCTGCAGGAGCTGGGTATGGCTAGTCTAAAGAAAAGAAGGAATAGGGGAGACATGATAGCAATATTCCAGTATTTGGAGGGCTGCCACAAAGAAGAGGGGGGGTCACATTATTCTCCAAAGCACCAGAGGACAGGACAAGAAAGAATGGTTGGAAAGCATCACTGGAGATTTTTAAGAGGCTGGACAATCACTTGTCTGAGATGGAATAGGCTCTCCTGCATGAGCAGGGGCTGGACTAGAAGACCTCCAAGGTCCCTTGCATCTCTATTCTATTCAATGACGTGCCTATAGGAAAGCGTCAACAGGGACAGTTGTGATCTCCCCCTTCCAATCGGTGTCACCTGCCAGCAGGGATGGAATGGAATGGATGGAAACTAATTATTATTATTATTATTATTGAGCCTTGGTGGAGCAATGGGCTAATGCCTCCTTAAGTAACACCAGCTGCCTGCAATTAGTGCAGGTTCGCATCCCACCAGGCTCAAGGTTGACTCAGCCTTCCATCCTTCCCAGGTAGGTAAAATGAGGACCCAGATTGTTGGGGGCAATTAAGCTGACTTTGTAATAATGCCGCTTGGGGTGTGTGTGAAAGCCCTAATAAGCAGGCATATACATAGAATGAAGGCTACTGCTAAGCTTGTAAGCCGCCCTGAGTCTTCGGAGAAGGGCGGGATATAAATGGAATTAAAATAAATAAATAAATAAATAAATAAATTATTATTATTATTATTATTATTATTATTATTATTATTATTATTATTATTATTATTATTATTATTATTATTAATTTTATTTGTATACCGCCCTTCTCCCGAGGGACTCAGGGCGGTGAACAGGGCAAACATATAAAATACAAAGGTACCAAAGTTAAAAAGAATTAAACACAATGCCCAAACTAAAACAATAAATAGATATATTAAAAACAACAATAAAATCACAACCCATCCCCCATCAAGCCAGGCCGGCTTTTTCAAATAAGTGAGTCTTCAGATCGCGTCGGAAGGAGCGAAGGTCAAGCGCCATCCGGAGCTCAACCGGCAACCGATTCCATAAGTCCGGGGTGCCCACAGAGAAGGACCTCCCCCTGGGGGCCACCAATCGACATTCTCTGACCGGTGGCACCCGGAGGAGGCCCTCTCTGTGGTCACGCACAGGGCGGAGGGAAGTTGATGCTGGCAGCAGGTGATCCCTGAGGTACTCCGGACCCATGCCATGTAGGGCCTTGAACACCGTCTGGAATTGCAGCTGCCCCGCCACCTCACCCTGGAGCTCCCCAAGTCATGCTCTTGCATCCGTCACAGACTCATGGTGGATCCCCTCAAGGAGGTGTGCCCCAGAGTGGTGTGCCCACCCTTTCCGCCTCCACACCATCCTCCTACACATACATAGGGCACCACCAAGGTAAGACTTGTTATTTAAGAGCCTTGGTGGAGCAGTGGGCTAATGCCTCCTTAAGTAACACCAGCTGCCTGCAATTAGTGCAGGTTCGAGTCCCACCAGGCTCAAGGTTGACTCAGCCTTCCATCCTTCTGAGGTAGGTAAAATGAGGACCCAGATTGTTGGGGGCAATTAAGCTGACTTTGTAATAATGCCGCTTGGGGTGTGTGTGAAAGCCCTAACAAGCAGGCATATACATAGAATGAAGGCTACTGCTAAGCTTGTAAGCCGCCCTGAGTCTTCGGAGAAGGGTGGGATATAAATGGAATTAAAATAAAATAAATAAATAAATTACCAGTACCTTGAATCAAGGAGAGAAGCAACCCGGAACTAAGGAGAAACTTCCTAACAGTGAGGACAATTAACCAGTGGAACAGCTTGCCACCAGAAATCGTGGGCGCTCCATCACTGGAGGTATTTAAGAAGACTGGACAGTCACTTGTCTGAAATGGGGTAAGATCTCCTGCTTGAGCAGGGGGTTGGACTAGAAGACCTCCAAGGTCCCTTCCAACTCTGTTATTCTGTTAAATTTAACAAATGTTATAGGGACTCCCGGAGGCCTCTAAGTCAGTTTGGTTTCCTGCACATTGCTGTCGGTCAGCCAGATAGATAAGAAGTGACATTTTCCAAAAAGATTAGATTTCAGAATAGTCCAGAATGTTTTGAGATTGGGAGAAAGCCAGAAATAATAAAAACAACTAAAGGTCAGCTTTATTTCACTTGATGAAGACTGTGGCCAACTGATATTGGAAAGACCCAGGTCTGAGTTGCATAATCTGTATCTATGAAGGCATTTTGTCTGAATGATGATGATGTGATGATGAGTTGATGGCGGCGCCTGGAATGGCTGCGGCTGCATTGGCTCTTGAAGGCGAATAGTTTTGGGAGGGATAGTAAGGGCTATAGGCCACATGATCAGGAAGATTTTAATGTGTTTGAGCAACATGGTGGAACTAAGGTAACACACGACATAAGAGCGACAATCTTTGCTGGCCTGGCGAGTTTCTAGTTGTTTTGGAACTGTTGGTGAGACCGTTAAAAGTCGTTGGCGCTGTTTGAATTTGTTCTACCAGCAGCAAGATCTGACTGCTGGCCCAGTGATGGATTCTACTGCAAATCAGGGCTGTTTCCAGAGGAGGCAGAGAGGACCTGGAGCTTATGGAGCGAAGGAACTGGATGAGGCTGTCGGCAGGCCCAGAGGAAGAGAGAGAGGCTTTTGGAGGAGTTGGTGGCGGCGGCAGTGTGCTCCAGGGGTGAAAAGAAGCAAGGCCTCTTTAAGGAAAGGGTGGAAGAGTCAGGATCAGAAAAAGGAAAGAAGGCGAGGTTGTCAGAATACAAGCGAATTTGAGGGCTAATCCACATGGAGCCCCATTTCCATCTGTCCTGTTTGCTATCGTTCACTCCCTAGAGACTAAAATGGACAATGTGAAATTTGAGCGGGCCATGAACAAGAAGTATATATCGGAGGTGGTGACCCTTTGAGAGCTGTATGCAACGAAATTTCATTTTGATGTATGCCGATTGGTGTACATTGAAAGTGACAATAAAGTTATCATCATCATCAGTTGGAAGGGACTTTGGAGGTCTCCTAGTCCAACCCCCTGCTCAGGCAGGAAACCCTATACCATTTCAGACAAATGGCTGTCCAGTCTCTTCTTAAAAAACCCCAGCATTGGAGCATTCACAGCTTCTGGAGGCAGGTTGTTCCGCTGGTTAATTGTTCTCACTGTCAGGAAGTTTCTCTTTAGTTCTAGGTTGCTTCTCTCCTTGATTGGCTTCCATCTGCTGCTTCTTGTTCTGCCTTCAGATGCTTTGGAGAGTAGCTTGACTGCCTCTTCTTTGGGGCAGCCCCTGAGATATTGGAACACTGCCTGGCCGACGGAACCCTGAGGAGGCCGACTCTGTGGGAGCGAACCGGGTGATGGGAGGTTGACCTTGGCAGCAGGTGTTCTCGCAAGTACCCCGGGCCTAAGTTATATTGTTGTTAGTTGTGAAGTCGTGTCCGACCTATTGCGACCCCACGGACAATGTTCCTCCAGGCCTTCCTGTCCTCCACCATCTTCTGGAGTCCATTTAGGCTCACACCTACTGCTTCAGTGACTCCATCCAGCCACCTCATTCTCTGTCGTCCTCTTCTTCTCTCGCCCTCAACCTTTCCCAGCATTAGGCTCTTCTCCAGTGAGTCTTTCCTTCTCATTAGGTGGCCAAAGTATTGGAGTTTCAACTTCAGGATCTGGCCTTCTAAAGAGCAGTCAGGGTTGATCTCCTCTAGGACTGACCGGTTTGATCGCCTTGCAGTCCAAGGGACTCGCAGGAGTCTTCTCCAGCACCAGAGTTCAAAGGCCTCCATTCTTTGGCGCTCAGCCTTTCTTATGGTCCAACTTTCACAGCCATACATTGCAACTGGGAAGACCATCGCCTTGACTATACGCACTTTTGTTGACAGGGTGACGTCTCTGGTTTTTAGTTTGCTTTCTAGGTTTGCCATGGCTTTCCTCCCAAGGAGCAAGCGTCTTTTAATTTCTTGGCTGCAGTCCCTGTCTGCGGTGATCTTGGAGCCCAGGAAAATAAAATCTGTCACTGCCTCCATTTCTTCCCCATCAATTTGCCAGGAATTGAGAAGGCCAGATGCCATGATCTTGGTTTTCTTAATGATGAATGGTGAATAGAATAGAATAGAATAGAATAGAATAGAATAGAATAGAATAGAATAGAATAGAATAGAATAGAATAGAATAGAATAGAATAGAATAGAATAGATGGAAGGGACCTTGTAGGTTAGGGGTGTCAAACTCACCGCGTCACATACATGTCGCCACGTATTGCGACTTCTTTTATTTATTTATTTTTTATTTATTTTATTAAATTTATATACCGCCCTTCTCCCGAAGGACTCAGGGTGGAGCTAGGGTAGGCATTGCCGGAGCTAGGGTAGGCACAGCTTCCCCAACGCATCTAGCCCATGGTCCAGCAGTTTAACACTCCTGTTGTAGGTCATCTAGTCCAACACCTCCCCCGCCCAAGCAGTAGAGACTACACCGTTTCTGATGATTAGAATGCAGTGTTGCGGGCTAATTCTGCTGATTGCCAATTGCCACCAGTTCGAGTCTCACTAGCTCAAGGTTGACTCTGCCTTCCGAGGTTGGTAAAATAAGGACCCAGACTATTGGGGGCAATATGCTGACTCTGTAAACTACTTAGGGCTGTAAAGCACTATAAAGCAGTATATAAGTCTAAATGCTATTGCTATAAGTAGCTCAGGGCAGCAAACATATCTTTTTTTACTTCTTCCTCCTATTTTTTCCCCACAATTACAATCCTGTGAGGTGGATTGGGCTGAGAGAGAGGGATAGGCCCAAAAAGGCCCAGTTGGCTTTCGTGCTTAAGGTAGGACTAGAATTCACTATCTCCTGGTGATTTGCCCAAAGTCACCCAGCTGGTTTTCAGGCCTAAAAGGTAAAGGTAAAGGTTCCCCCGCACATGCGTGCTAGTCGTTTCCGACTCTAGGGGCCGGTGCTCATCTCTGTTTCAAAGCCGAAGAGCCAGCGCTTGTCCGAGGACGTCTCCGTGGTCATGTGGCCGGCATGACTAGACGCCAAAGGCCCACGGAACGCTGTTACCTTCCCACCAGAGTGGTCCCTATTTTTCTACTTGCATTTTTACGTGCTTTCGAACTGCTAGGTTGGCAGAAGCTGGGACAAAGTAACAGGCGCTCACTGTTACGCGGCACTCGGGATTCGACCCGCCAAACTGCCGACCTTCTGATCGACAAGCTCAGCGTCCTAACCCACTGAGCCACCGCGTCCCTATACTTCAACACTACTTCAGTGGAAAAGCCATTTTATATTAGAGAAGAAGGAGTTTTACTAGTTACGTAACAGATTGCTGAAGTGTCTTTTGCTCTTGGATGCACAAGGTAGTATTTTAAAATCATTCTCTTAAGGTTAAAAAAAATGGCTCTATTAGGAACTGTAACAGAAGCCAGCCATTAAATGAGCAGCTGTGGAGTGGAGGTTAAGATTCTTGGCTAGAAGCAGGAAGATTTGAGTTTGAGACCATCTTTCTCGCTTAAAACCTTGGCCCCCCCAACCTTTTATTTTTTATTTTTTTATTTTAATTCTATTTATATCCCGCCCTTCTCCGAAGACTCAGGGCGGCTTACAAGCTTAGCAGTAGCCTTCATTCTATGTATATGCCTGCTTATTAGGGCTTTCACACACACCCCCAAGCGGCATTATTACAAAGTCAGCTTAATTGCCCCCAACAATCTGGGTCCTCATTTTACCTACCTCGGAAGGATGGAAGGCTGAGTCAACCTTGAGCCTGGTGGGACTCGAACCTGCACTAATTGCAGGCAGCTGGTGTTACTTAAGGAGGCATTAGCCCACTGCTCCACCAAGGCTGCGGGGACTGGTTCTGTGGAGAGAGTTTTTTCTGCAGACTAGAAGGGTCTTGGTTTTGCGTGCTGCCTGCACCCCACGGATAGGGCTTTGCTTGTTTGCATGGTGCGGTTTCTGGCATGCCGCAGCCCAGTCCAGTCCACAGCTCGGGTTGGGGACCCTGTCCTCTAAAAGTTGCCTTTTCGTTTTAGAATCTCTTTCAGCCAAGTGACCTCATAAGATTGGTGGTCTATCTGGTCCCTTCCACAATTTTTTTTTTTATTCTATGACAGAATAAAAACCAACTCGAGGGAATGAATATAAACAATAGGAAAAGCTCGGGCAGGAGAACAGGAAAGGTACTTAATCCAAAGTATCACAAGCAAAAGTAAATACAGGTAGTCGTCAACTTACGACCACAACAGTTTTGGGAGTACTGCCCAAGTAAACACTCTTTTCTAAATAAATAGAAACAGATTGTGGTGTAATGAAAAATTGAGAATGTCCTTATTGCAGTGACATCAAGACCACAGTGGGGGAAAAACAACAACACCAAATTAATTGAAAACAGAAAACTGCCTGGGGAGGAAGTTCAGTACAAAGACTAAACAAACGCTAAAGAACAAAGATGTCAAAGGAGCTAAATTAATTGAATCAGGCTGCACTGTATAAACCTGCCTTGAAGTTGATTCCCTGTTGACTAGCAGAGACCTCTGTGCTGTTTTCTTGGCATGATACAAAATGGAGCTCAGCATTTCCTTTCAATTTGTTGAGTTGGTGCTGTAGAAATCTTAAAGTCGTTTTTGTTCACCAATAGTAATAGCACTTTAGACTTGAGACGCTTTACAGCTCTCTGTGGGTGGTTTACAGTGTCAGCATGTTGTTCCCCCAACAATCTGGGCCCTCATTTTACTGACCTCGGAAGGATGGTAGGCTGAGTCAATCTCGAGCCCGTCAGGATCGAACTCCAGACTGGGCAGAGTTAGCCTGCAATACTGCATTCTAACCACTGGGCCACCAGGCCTCTTTAGCTCTGGCTTTTGCCCAAATGTCAGTTTAGGAAACGGATACAAATGCCTTGTATTTGTCTGAATATTGATACATTTAATAACATGTTCACAATAAAATTGATTCCTTACAAGACTGAAAATATATATGAATTAGCCTCACTTTTCCAAGAAAAGTATATAAAACTAGATCTAACGGCTTAATGCTCCTTAACTAGTGATTTTTAAAAATTTATGGCGTGCCGTCAAGTCTTTGTTGACCCGTTCTTTGATGACAAGGACTTTCCGACTTTTGGTAAAAGGTAAGACTGTTCAGACTTTACTTCTGATTCCTAGTTGTTGGAGAGGAGCAACAACAAAACAGACCTATCTTATCTATGGAAAGTAGGAATTTGTATAGGGGAAAAGCAGATTCTTACAACTCTTTGAGGAGTTTCAGTCCAGCTATCTCACAGGATTGCTTTTAGGAGGGAAAAAAAACTATGAAAAGTCTGCCATGTACAGTAATTTGCCTTGATAAAACCATCTTAAGTAAAGGTAAAGGTTCCCCCGCACATGCGTGCTCGTCGTTTCCGAATCTAGGGGCCGGTGCTCATCTCCGTTTCAAAGCCGAAGAGCCAGCGCTTGTCCGAGGACGTCTCTGTGGTCATGTGGCCGGCATGACTAGACGCCAAAGGCGCACGGAACGCTGTTACCTTCCCACCGTAGTGGTCCCTATTTTTCTACTTGCATTTTTTACGTGCTTTCGAACTGCTAGGTTGGCAGAAGCTGGGACGAGTAACAGGCGCTCACTCTGCTACGCGGCACTCGGGATTCGACCCGCCAAACTGCCAACCATCTGATCGACAAGCTCAGCGTCCTAACCCACTGAACCATCTTATTTATTTGTAAATGCAATGAATAAGTAAGTGGATCTCTGGTCGTTTGAAAACTAGCTGTCTAATTCTTCCTGTAAACAAGATAATACGAGTGCAAAAGAATATGACTGCTGGGATAAACACACAAGCGTACAATTTCAAAAATTTATTTCAGAATTCAAAGAAAAAAAACCTCATTTCCATTTATGAAAAATAAGTTGTGGCACAAAAGTATTACAGATGAAACTAATAAGTGATCAGCTATATACCATCCAGTCGGTGTGGACTATTTAATGACCTAGTAGAAATATTTTCTCCCTTATAATTTGCCCATTAACAATTGTTCACAAATGAAATTCAGGTGGAAGAAAAGCAAAAGCATAATTCAGAGTAAGGTTTTTACCCTGCATAAATTACATCTTGATAAATTTTAGAATTGTGTAATACTCCAGATTCGAAAGGCAAAATGTGTTTCAGTGTACGAGTAGGTATGCACATAACCCTAATGTAACTGAGCTTGTGCAACTAACCACAAATCAGGAAAAAATGTGTTTTGATAAAGTATCCCCAATATGAATACCTGTTTAGTGGTTAATGTGTTGGCCTAGAAATCAGGAAACTGAATTCTGGTTCTGGATGAGGCATGAAAAACCAACTGAGTGACTTTGGGGTCAGTCCTTCATTCATAGCCCAACCCACCTCATAGAGTTGCTTTCTGTGGGGAAATAGGAAGAAGGAGTGTTGTGTATGTTCACTACCTTAAGTTACTTATAAAATACAATGATGAAAGCAGGATAAAACCTTAAAAAAATGTGTTACATATGCACCCATGCACTTTCCAAATCACACTTTTGCCTTTTGCTATGCACTTTCAAAATCACATTTTTGCCTTCTGCCAAATTTACAATCCTTCGCAATCCAAGAAACTTCATTTGTATATATATAAAAAGGGTAATAATAACCATAAAATGAAGCGGCCATATGTAATAATTATAACAGGCACAATTAATATTTTTTTTTTATTACCTGAAACTATTGTACTACTACTACTATTGTAAAGGTAAAGGTTCCCCCGCCCATGCGTGCTAATCGTTTCCGATTCTAGGGGCCGGTGCTCATCTCCGTTTCAAAGCCGAAGAGCCAGCGCTTGTCCAAGGACGTCTCCGTGGTCATGTGGCCGGCATGACTAGACACCAAAGGCGCACGGAACGCTGTTACCTTCCCACCGGAGTGGTCCCTATTTTTCTACTTGCATTTTGACGTGCTTTCGAACTGCTAGGTTGGCAGAAGCTGGGACGAGTAACAGGCACTCACTCTGTTACGCGGCACTCGGGATTTGACCCGCCAAACTGCCGACCTTCTGATCGACAAGCTCAGCGTCCTAACCCACTGAGCCACCGCGTCCCTACTATTGTACCACTACATAAACTACCAGTGCCATTTGTTAAGTAAGGCTCATTCTTTGGTTTTACAGCAGAGTACCCAAATGAATGAAACCAGAACTTAAAAGTAGTTAATTCTTAACAAATTTGGAGAAATTGATGGGGATGGACATTGTAAATATGTCAGTCGAGATATATAGAAAGATCCAAATAAAGTAATACCGTATAGAGCTGAAATAAAGTTTCCATTAGATAATATTATACAAACAATGAAATAAAGCTTTTAAAAAACAATAAACTCTAATATTGGCAGTTTAGGGACCAAATAGGCTGAGCTGAACTCAAAACTTACAAGTAGTCCTCTACTTACAATGGGTTGCTTAGCGACCATTCAGACTTATGAAAGATGCCCATAAAGTTCTTGCCACCCAATTTTGAAGTTACAACAGTCTCAGCACAAACACGTGCATTTATGTGATTACACTTTGTGTGCTTAGCAACCAGCTCACATTTACGGCTGTTTGCAGTGTGTCCCATGGTCACACAATCACAATTTCTGACATTGTTTGCAATTTTCCAGTGTTCACGTCCAGTTGCCAATAAAAATCTCCATTGGGCATGTTGATTTGGTTAATGATTGCTGCATTTGCTTAAGCACAGCGTTCGCTTAACAGCTGCTGCAAAATAGGCAAAGATGTGTCCAGTCATGTGGTGACCCACTTAATGTCCACATTTAACCTACAACCCTAATTCCAGATTCCAATTATGGTTTTAAATCAAGGACTACCTGTAATTTGAGGCTACGTCTAGACTTTTACTGAACTCTGCAAACAAGACATAGTCAAAAGAACAACGTCTTACCTACTTTTTCAGAGAAGGCAAAAGGAAGCTGCGGTTCAAAATGTTTGGTTTGGTTTTTTTTTAACAAAGAAGTTATGAATTGCAAAGATCAAACAAAAATATTAAAAGGGAGAGTCTACAGACACTTCCAAATATCCTGCTTCCAGGCTGTTTTTCCCTTGTCTCACTAAAACATTTGGTTCTGCATTCGTGGTTTCGGGGTGGGGTATCATCAGTACGCTGATGATACCCAACTTTTTCTTTCCACCCCGAACCAACCCAGTGATGCCCTCTCCGTGATGTCCCGGTGCCTGGAGGCGGTCCAGGTCTGGATGGGGAGAAACAGGCTTCGTCTGAATCCCGCCAAGACTCAGTGGCTGTGCATATCGGCATCTCGGGTCAACCAGACTATTCCATCTCTAACGATGGGGGGGGTGAGGTGTTACCCCCCATTGATAGGGCTCGCAACTTGGGCGTCCTCCTGGATTCACGACTCAATTTTGAAGACCACATAGGAGCCGTGACCAGGGGGGCTTTTGCCCAGGTTCGCCTGGTGCGCCAGTTGCGACCCTATCTGGACCGAGATGCCCTACGCACAGTTACTCATGCGCTCGTGACCTCCCGTTTGGACTACTGCAACGCTCTCTACATGGGGCTGCCCTTGAGGACCACTCGGAGGCTTCAACTGGTGCAGAATGCGGCCGCGCGAGTTGTAATGGGGGGTCTCCCGATACTCCCATGTAACACCTCTACTCCGCGAGCTGCTTTGGCTTCCGGTTGCCCTCCGGGTGAAATTCAAGGTGCTGGTTATCACCTATAAAGCCCTACATGGCTTGGGTCCGGATTATCTAAGGGAACACCTGCTGCCGGCATCAAGTTCCCTTCATCCAGTGCGCTCCCACAGGGAGGGTCTTCTCAGGGTCCCACCGGTAAGAGATTGCCGGCGGGTGACACCCAGGGATAGGGCCTTCTCAGTGGGGGCACCTGCCCTCTGGAACCAGCTGCCAGTGGAGCTGAGGACTGCCCCCGACCTCCGTTCATTCCGCCGGGGCCTGAAGACCTGGCTCTTTGAGCTCTCTGGCCCAGGCTGAGGATTAATTTATTTTAATTGGGGTTTTATTTGTACAGGGATAAATTTAATTTTTTTAAAACTGGTTTTAACTTTTGTATTTTTGGTTTTTTAATTCCCTGTAAACCGCCCTGAGTCCTCCGGGAAAGGGCGGTATGTAAATGTAATAAAATAAAATAAATAATAAAAATAAATTTATTTTTCTAATGGACAATATATTTTTAAAAAGATGAAACAGCATATCGGACCTAAATGTCATGTTGCAGGATAGGGGAGGAAACCCTACTAAGAAACTATTAGAACGAAAAAGGAAGAGGCAGCTGTATCCTTGGGGAATCTGTAAGCCTGGCAGACCGGAATTGTCTGCTAGATTCTTTTAATCCTGCTTACGTTACTGGAAGCAATCTTGACTCACAGCCTTGTTTTGAACACAAAACCAGCTTACAACATTTCTGGCAACGCCGGCGATAACGGCTTATACACCCGCACCTCCTTCCTAGCTCTTTCTTGGCTCCGTTGCTGGATATGAGACAAAGCTTCCCAAAATTTTCAGAACGACGCTTGCCCAATCTTCTCCTGGAGGCGACAGCCAGCTGTTAAAATAATAAATCGTCTTGCAGTGACTTAGACTTGACAATGGAACTAGGAGATTAAAGGAAAGGAAATTAAACGAGATGCCGATAGAATAGCTGTAAAGTGGACAATAAAGCTTTAAGCGGCTCATTATTGCCTTGGTTTGGCAGGGTTGTCCTGCTTTGGCACCCTAATCCAGGCATCCCTGCCAATTTACAAAAGAACTGTGGGAAATGGGATTTAATTGCTTGAAAATATAGTAAGCCCAGCTGAAAAACAAAGAGTTTGAAAGTTTCCTTTCCTGAAGTGGGAGGGGGAGCAGTGGGCTAATGCCTCCTTAAGTAACACCAGCTGCCTGCCATTAGTGCAGGTTCGAGTCCCACCAGGCTCAAGGTTGACTCAGCCTTCCATCCTTCCGAGGTAGGAATGAGACAGAATGTGATTTAATGAAATGAGACAGAATCACATGAGAGGCATATGAGGACCCAGATTGTTGGGGGCAATTAAGCTGACTTTGTAATAATGCCGCTTGGGGGTGTGTGTGAAAGCCCTAATAAGCAGGCATATACATAGAATGAAGGCTACTGCTAAGCTTGTAAAGCTGCCCTGAGTCTTCGGAGAAGGGCGGGATACAAATGGAATTAAAATTAAAAAAAATAAAAATACCAGAAAGCTCTGCCTTTTTCGTTGGTACAGATTTGGGAAGCTAAAAGAAGTCGAATTTGTTTCATCAGCTAAGTTAAAAAAAAAGTGATACGAAATTAGCTGAGCTGAAAACGTAATGGCTTTGAGGGAGAAAGCCTAGAGTAGATAGTAAACAGGACAAGTCCTCGACTTACAACCGAGTCCAACATTTCTGTTGCTAAGCAAGATAGTTATTAAGCGGGTTTTGCCTCATTTTACAGCATTGCCTTCCACTGTTAAGTGAATAACTTCAGCTGCTAAGTTTGGAACACGGTTGTTCAGTGAATCTGGCTTCCCCATTAACTTTGCTTATCAGAAGGTTGCAAAAA
This sequence comes from Vipera latastei, assembly GCA_024294585.1. NCBI lineage: Eukaryota > Metazoa > Chordata > Lepidosauria > Squamata > Viperidae > Vipera > Vipera latastei. The sequence continues at coordinate 5,064,088 of CM044354.1, read as the reverse complement.
GGTGATCCCATGATCCCGGGACACTTCAACCGACACTTCACAAGCATCTGAATTCTGATCACTTGATCATGGGGATGCTGCAACGATCGGAAGTTTAAAAAGTGTTGATGTCACTTTTTTCAGTGCTGTGGTAACTTCGAAAGGTCACTAAATAAATCGATGTAAGTCGAGGAATTCCTGTACATCATCTCCATATCTACCATGGCCAAGGACATCCGATGACCATTTGAGCAACATAGGTGAAGCGGATTGCTCCAAAAGCGGGACCAAAGCAGTCAAGTGATTTGTGTTAAGCTGGACTGAAAGCAGCTGAGCGGAAACAGGACTCTGCAGGATTGGACCCTGTTCAAAAGGGACACTGGAATTCTCTGCATGAAAGGAGGGTTCTGCAGTGGTCATTAATAGGTAAGTGAGAGATAGATAGATAGATAGATAGATAGATAGATAGATAGATAGATAGATAGATGAGAGAGAGCGATGACAGCAGGTTGGTAGATGATAGGTATGTAGATGATAGGTAGATAGGTACGTAGATGGATAATGGATGATAGGTTGGTAGATGATAGGTAGATGATAGATATGTAGATAGGTTGATGGATGATAGGTAGATGATCAGATAGGTAGATGATAGGTACGTAGATAGGTAGATGGATATAGATAGGTATGTAGGTAGAGATGGATAGTAGGTATGTAGAGATGATAGATGGATGGATGGATGGTAGGTACGTACATAGAGATACGATAGATAGACAGACAGACAGACAGACAGACAGACAGACAGATAGATAGATAGATAGATAGATAGATGAGAGAGATGACAGTTTGGTAGATGATAGGTACTGTATGTAGATGATAGGTAGATGATAGGTATGTAGATAGGTAGATGGATAATGGATGATAGGTTGGTAGATGATAGGTATGTAGATAGGTTGATGGATGATAGGTAGATGATCAGATAGGTAGATGATAGGTACGTAGATAGGTAGATGGATATAGATATGTAAGTAGAGATGGATGGTAGGTATGTAGAGATGATGGATGGTAATGGATACATACATAGATAGATAGATACGCACATAGATAGGTACGTAGATAGATAGATAGATAGATAGATAGATAGATAGATAGATAGATGAGAGAGAGCGATGACAGCAGGTTGGTAGATGATAGGTATGTAGATGATAGGTAGATAGGTATGTAAATGGATAATGGATGATAGGTTGGTAGATGATAGGTAGATGATAGGTATGTAGATAGGTTGATGGATGATAGGTAGATGATCAGATAGGTAGATGATAGGTACGTAGATAGGTAGATGGATATAGATAGGTATGTAGGTAGAGATGGATAGTAGGTATGTAGAGATGATAGATGGATGGATGGATGGTAGGTACGTACATAGAGATACAGTAGATAGATAGATAGATAGATAGATAGATAGATAGATAGATAGATAGATAGATAGATAGATAGATGAGAGAGAGAGATGACAGTTTGGTAGATGATAGGTACTGTATGTAGATGATAGGTAGATGATAGGTATGTAGATAGGTTGATGGATGATAGGTAGATGATCAGATAGGTAGATGATAGGTACGTAGATAGGTAGATGGATATAGATATGTAGGTAGAGATGGATGGTAGGTATGTAGAGATGATGGATGGTAATGGATACGTACGTACATAGATAGATAGATAGATAGATAGATAGATAGATAGATAGATAGATAGATAGATAGATAGATAGATGTAGGTAAGTAGAGTGAGCTACCTTTCCAAGATTGTTCAAGGACTCACCTGGTCTTTTCCTGAAGTGCCATAATGTCTCTGGTGAAATTTCTTGGGCTTGGGTGTCTGCTGAACGTCTGGCATTTGGGGAAAGCCTTGAGAAGCATTGTCGGGATCAACTGAATCAGGATGAAGACCTCCCATCATGCGATTAAATTCTTCATCAGTCTGAGAGAAGAGAAATTACATATCCTTTTGCTTAAAAGGAAGCTTTCTAGGGCTTAAAAGTACCACTTTATAAACCCTTAGTAAAGCCACACCTGGAATGCCGCATTCAATTTTGGTCACATTACAAAAAAGATGTTGAGACCGGAAAAAAAGTGTAGAGAAGTGTAGAGAAGAACAACTAAGAAGATCAAAGGCCTGGAGACTAAAACACACAAAGAACGGTTGCGGGAATTGGGTATGGCTAGCCTAGAGAAAAGAAAGACTAGGGGGGGACATGATGGCAGTATTCCAGTATATAAGGAGCTGCCACGAAAGAAGAGGGGGTCAAACTTATTTTCCAAAGCACCAGAAGGCAAGACAAGAAACGATGGAAACTCATCAAGGAGAGAAGCAACCTGGAACTAAGGAGAAACTTGCTAACATAGAGAACAATTCCCCAGTGGAATGGCTTCCCTCCAGAGGTGGGTGCTTCATCACTGGAGGCTTTTAAGAAGAGACTGGAGAGCCACTTGTCTGAAATTGTATAGGGGGTTGGACTAGAAGACCTCCGAGGCCCCTTCCAGTTCTATTCTGATTGAATTGATTGAGGCATATTTGTGGCGTATTTGCCTGATCCCTTCAGTCCCCTCCAATCATTCCTGTCTCAACTCCTGGAAGAAAAAAAATCCGGCAAGCCAAATCTAGGAAATTGTAAATGTCTCTCTGACCACTGGAGAAGAGCCTAATGCTGGGAAAGGTGGAGGGCAAGAGAAGAAGGGGACGACAGAGAATGAGGTGGCTGGATGGAGTCACTGAAGCAGTAGGCGTGAGCCTAAATGGACTCCAGCAGATGGTAGAGGACAGGAAGGCCTGGAGGAATGTTGTCCATAGGGTCGCGATGGGTCGGACACGACTTCGCAGCTAACAACAACTCTGACCACAAGACTTGGTCCCAGGCACTTCAGACCTATTGTAGTTGCTTGTTTACATATCTACCTCTCTTGATGTCATTACATTTGGCTTTACAAATTGGACAGCGAGAGTGACCCGTTTCAGGCTGATGGCGGCCCATCCCTCCGCTCTATTCTGAAGACGATTGCATCCTGCCATTTTAATGTCTCTCTAAAACCTGTTTGTGAGCGAGAAAAGTTGGTGCAGAATAATGCAACGGGGCCAGAGTGCTCAGGTAACAGGACAGGAGTTCAAGGCTGAAATAAACATCAAACACACGTCCCTGTCAGTTGCATTCCAAAAATTTGCCTAAAGGGTTCTGAAAAATTGGCCCTTGGGTCTCCCTGGATGAACTCCAGTCGCTCAGCCTGACCGATATCGTGTGATTTTTTTTGTGGAGAAAAACAGGAAGACGGGAGAGCTGCACATGCAGCTTTGATCTCCAGATAAACGGCAGGATTTTAATAACTAAATAAGGAAGGAAAGGAAATGCTAAATAAAACTTGGGCTTCGGGTCCCCATGACTCCTGTTTGTTTACAAAGAAAACAACTCTTGAGTGTAAGAGAAGGAGCAAAGAAAGAGAAGAGCCAGAAGACTGCAGCCAAGCCCACCCCAATTTTCCGGTGAAATACCACTGACAGATGTTTTCCCTTCTGCCTGATTGATCCCCAAAAGGAGGAGAACAAAACCAGAAAGTTTGAATCATCTTGCTTTGTCACATCAGACAATGTAGGAAAATCGCTATTCAGTACAGAACAGTCAAAAGAGGGTAGGACAAGAAAAGAGCGCAGAGAAGAGCAACAAAGATGATTAGGGGATTGGAGGCTAAAACAAGGAATGGTTGCTGGAATTGGATAGGTCTAGCATAATAAGCAGTAGGCGTGAGCTTAAATGGACTCCAGAAGATGGTAGAGGACAGGAAAGCCTGGAGGAACGTTGTCCATAGGGTCGCGGATGGGTCGGACACGACTTCGCAGCTAACAACAACAAGCATAATAATGGCAGTGAAAGCTGGACCATAAAAAAGGCCGAGCGCCAAAGAATGGAGGACTTTGAGCTCTGGTGCTGGAGAAGACTCCTGCGAGTCCCTTGGACTGCAAGGCGATCAAACCGGTCAGTCCTAGAGGAGATCAACCCTGACTGCTCTTTGGTAGGCCAGATCCTGAAGTGGAAACTCGAATACTTTGGCCACCTAATGAGAAGGAAGGACTCACTGGAGAAAAGCCTCATGCTGGGAAAGGTTGAGGGCAAGAAGGGGACGACAGAGAATGAGGTGGCTGGATGGAGTCACTGAAGCAGGAGGCGTGAGCTTAAATGGACTCCAGAAGATGGTAGAGGACAGGAAGGCCTGGAGGAACGTTGTCCATGGAGTCACGAGGGGTCGGACACGACTTCGCAGCTAACAAGCATAATGAAAAGAAGGACTTGGGGTGGCAGGATAACAGTCTTCCAATTTTTGAGGGGCTGACACAAGAGGAGGTCAACCTGTTCTCCAAAGCACCTGAAGGAGGACAAGAAACAATGGATAGAAACTAAGCAAGGAGAGAAGCACCCTGAAAATAAGGAGTAACTACCTAACAACGAGGACAACTAACCAGTGGAAGAGCTTGCCCTCAGAAGTTGTGGATGCTGTCTGAAATGGTATGGGTCTCCTGCCTGAGCATGGGGTTGGACTAGAAGACCTCCAAGGTCCCTTCCAACTCTGTTATTCTGTTAAAGACCTAGGACTAAGGAGAAACTTCCTGACAGTTAGAACAACTAACCAGTGGAACAACCTGCCTCCAGAAGTGGTTTAATGCTCCAACACTGGAAGTTTTTGAGAAGAGACTGGACAGCCATTTGCCTGAAATGGTATAGGGTTTCCTGCCTTAGTTGGACTAGATGACCTCCAAGGTCCCTTCCAACTTCTTCTTCTTCTTCTTCTTCTTCTTCTTCTTATTATTATTATTATTATTATTATTATTATTATTATTATTATTATTATTATTATTATGCTACTTAATTTGCTGACTCAAGAATGGGAGTAGAGCACTTCAACTTACCCAAGGGGGGGGGGACTTCTAAATAGCAATGGATGCATATGCATAAGTGTATGAAACATTTTCTCCACCATGCATGAGCTCCGAATCTGTGGTATACTCCTGAGTTTACTTACCAAATCACTAAACTGGTTCATCTTCGTCCAATAGGTGTGTTTCCCCTCGTCGGCCTCACGGTTGTGCTGCTCAACCATCTGCAGATTTTTTTCCCATGTGCCTCTCCGGGAGGCCTCTGTTTCCTAAGGAAGCCAAGAATAGATGTGCTATATTCTCCCCTATCTCAAAGCATCATCTGTGGATTGAAGAACAGCTTAAATCTTAGTGTCTCAAAATGGATCTGATTTATTCGATTTTTATCCCGCCTTTATTATTTTAGAAGTAACTTAAGGTGGTGGGCATACATAATACTCCAATAAGATGGGATAGGATAAGACAAGACAAGACAAGATAACTTTTATTGCCATATTGCCATAGGACCTATAAAGCCCTAAATGGCTTGGGTCCGGATTATTATTTTTTTAATTTTTTTTATTTTAATTCCATTTATATCCCGCCCTTCTCCGAAGACTCAGGGCGGCTTACAAGCATAGCAGTAGCCTTCGTTCTATGTATATGCCTGCTTATTAGGGCTTTCACACACACCCCAAGCGGCATTATTACAAAGTCAGCTTAATTGCCCCCAACAATCTGGGTCCTCATTTTACTTACCTCAGAAGGATGGAAGGCTGAGTCAACCTTGAGCCTGGTGGGATGCGAACCTGCATTAATTGCAGGCAGCTGGTGTTACTTAAGGAGGCATTAGCCCACTGCTCCACCAAGGCTCTTATCTAAGGGAACACCTGCTGCCGGCATCATCTTCCCATCGTCCTGTGCGCCCCCACAGGGAGGGCCTTCTTAGGGTACCGCCGGTTAAGGAATGCCGGCGGGTAACGGTCTTTAAAGCGGTCTTTAAAGCGGTCTTTAAAGCCCTTCATGGCGGGTAACGGTCTTCAAAGCCCTTCATGGCATGGGGCCGGAGTACCTTAGGGAACATCTGCTGCCGGCATCAAGCTCCCTGCGCCCTGTGCGTTCCCACAGAGAGGGCCTCCTCAGGGTGCCACCGATCAGAGAATGTCGATTGGTGGCCCCCAGGGGGAGATCCTTCTCTGTGGGCGCTCCGGAGCTGTGGAATCAGCTGCCGGTAGAGCTCCGGATGGCGCCCGATCTTCGCTCCTTTCGTCGCGATCTAAAGACGTTTTTGTTTGTACAAGCCGGCCTAGCCTGATGGGGATCGGTGGGGTTGTTTTATTTTTTGCTGTCTTAATTTTATTTTAGGGTTTTTAGAATTGTATTTTTATTGTTTTTACTTGGGCAATTATTTAATTTCTTTTTAATGTTTGTAATTGGTATTTTATTCTGCCCTGTGAACCGCCCTGAGTCCTCAGGGAGAAGGGCGGTATATAAATATTATTAAATTAAATTAAATTAAATTATTCCCAGGGGAAGGGCGTTCTCTGTGGGTGCGCCTGCCCTATGGAACCAACTACCCACGGAACTTAGGACTGCCCCCGCCGGGACCTGAAAACTTGGCTCTTCGATCTGTTTGGTCCAGACTGTGGGGTTGTTAATTTAACTGGGTTTTAGATTTACTCTTGGGGCTTAAATTTAATTTAATTGTTTTAATTGATTTTAATTTTTGTATTTCATGGTTTTAACTGCCCTGTAAACCGCCGTGAGTCCTACGGGAATAGGGCGGTCTACAAATTCAATAAAATAAATAAATAAAATAAATATTTTGCTGTGGGCATAACGACACACATCCAAAATGAAACTGAGTTGCCCACTCTCAAAGTGAAACACATACATGACACACACCTAAACACACTATATACAACATATATGTATCAAGCCACACCCCTACATATAAATAGCAAATAAATATTAAACCCTGTCCATCTTGAATATATAACGGAAGGAGGAAGCTTGAGAGTTCACCAGGTTAATGCTGTATGGAATGAAACTATGGCTGAATCTGGATGTTCTGCTTCGGATACCACGAAGCCCCCTCCTCCCAGAAGGGAACAAGGAAAACAGGTTGTGAAGAGGGTGTGTAGCGTCCCAGATAATCTTGCAGACCCTCCTCAAGCAACGCTTCTGTGCCACGTCCTGGATGGGAGGGAGGGAACTGCCAATGATCTTTTCGGCCGTCCTCACCACTCTCTACACAGCCTTCCTGTCCGAAGCAGGGATGCTTCCAAACCAGACTGTGATGCTGTATGACAGGATGCTCTCGATGGTTCCCCTGTAGAAAGTGGTCAGGACACGGGAAGGAAGATGTGCTTTTCTCATGCAACGCAGAAAATGCAGGTGCTTCTGTGCCCGCTTCACCATTGTCTCGCTGTTGAGTGACCAGGCCAGCCTACTCGTTAGCTGCACACCCAGGAATTTGATGCTGGTAACTGTCTCCACAGGTGAATCATTAATGCACAGCGAAGTGTGGCTGTGCCTGCCTTTTCTGAAATCGACAATGATCTCTTTGGTTTTTGTGCTATATAAAACTAGGCTGTTTTCCTTACACCAGTTCACCAACCCCTCCACCTCGTGGCGGTAAGTACCCTCATTGTCATCGTGAATAAGGCCCACTACTGTTGTATCATCCGTAAACTTCACAATATGGTTGGTGGCAAACCTAGCACAACAGTGGCTCTTTGAGCTGGCTCTTTGAGCTCTCCGGCCCAGGCTGAGAATTTTTAACTGAGATTTTTAGTTAAGGGATAATTTAATCTTTTTTAATTGTTTTTTTAACTTTTGTATTTTGTACTGTTTGATTTTAAATACCCTGTAAACCGCCCTGAGTCCTTCGGGAAAGGGCGGTATATAAATTTAATAAAATTAAAAATTAAATTAAATTAAAATTAATTAAATTAACAGTCATGAGTCAACAGGGTGAACAGCAGCAGACTTAGGACACAGCCCTGAGGAGAACCTGTGCTCAAGGAAATGGTATTAGAAGTATTTGTTCCAACTCGCATCTGTTGGTAAGAAAATCAAGAATCCAGTTGCACAAAGGAGTATTTAAACCTAAAAGGCCCAGTTTGTCTACTAGATGCTGGGGAATGATTGTGTTAAATGCCGAACTGAAGTCGACAACCAACACTCACGAGTATTTCTTTCCTCTCAGTGCTTCAAGCTCAGATGGAGAACGGAAGAAATAGCATCCTCTGTAGATCAATTTGGTTGGTAAGCAAACTGAAGTGGGTCAAATGCTGGCGGGAGGCTGGATACGATAATGTCCTTTATCAGCTTCTCAAAGCATTTCATAACGGTGGATGTCAGTGTAACCGGACAGTAATCATTGAGGCCTGTAATTGTGGACTTTTTTTGGCATTGGCAAGATGATGGCTGTCTTAAAACACAATGGGACCACTGCCTGCTGCAATGATAGATTGAAAATATCCGTGAGCACAGAAGCCAGCTCATCTGCGCATTCCCTAAGGACAAGTCCAGGGGTACTATCAGGGCCTGCTGCTTGTTGTGATTCAGGGTCAGCCTGTGGGTTCGGCAGTTGGGTCGGACGACTCAGAGGAGGAGGAGGGGAGTGTTGAAGAGCTTGCTGCTGATGGCTTTGAGGCTCCGCAGAGCCCTCAGCCAGGCCCCTCCCACCTGGTGGAGACCCAGCTGTGTGAGCCTGACAGCGTGGATGAAGATGACCCACAGCTGGCCCTGTTCAAGGACGCCCGACGCAGGAGGCAGTCAATCAGGAGTAAACAGAGGAAGGCAATGGGGCACCTCAGAAGGAGGCAGAGAGAGGCCACGCCCTGAGCTGTATTTAAGGGGAATGTGTGGGAGGGCTGGTTTGCTGAAGGCAATCGCTTGGATAGTTCCTGTTTCATAGCTTCTGTTTCATGGTTGGTGTATGTTTTATGTTAATAAATTTGGCAGGCTTTATTCCAGCCTCTTGCCATTTGTAAAGGGGTTGTCCCTGCCTTTTCTGCAGGGCCGGTAGCAGGCTGGTACAGAACACTGCTTTCCGAATGTTAACTTCCTGCAGTGTTTTCCGGACAGACGTGACATCAAAGCTTAGCACTTGCTCGTCAGGATGGGGCACAGCTTTCCTAGCAGGAGTGCTGTTTGATGCCTCAGTTCTTCCATAGAATGTATTCAGCTTGTTTAGGAAATCTGTGTCGTCCTTGCATCTCGATGGAGTCACCTTGTAATCCGTAAGGGCCTGGATCCCTTGACACATTCACCTGGTTGTTTGTTGGGTCCTGAAAAAAGTTCTGAATTTTCTGGCAATGGGTTTGCTTTGCACTTCTGACGGCACTTTTCAGATTTCTAAGTGCCGGCATGTCACCAGATTGAAAAGCCACCTTCCGTGCCTTCAGCATCTTGCGGACCTCATAAGTCAGCCATGGTTTTTCATTCGCCCTCACGACAATCTTTTCAGGACACAGACATCCTCTATGCACTTTTGTATATACTGTATGCAGACACCGTGGTGGCCTACTCCTCAACGTTTGTATGTTGGTTATCAGTAGCTGCTTCCTTAAACATGCCCCAATCCGTGCGCTCAAAGCAGTCTTGTAATGCTTCTATAGCTCCCTCTGTCCAAACCCTCGCCTGCTTTACTGTAGGTTTCACTCTGGCTAATAAAGGTTTATATGCTGGAATAAGCAGCTCTGAGTGATGGTCAGCAGAGCCCAAGTGAGGGCAGGGGATAGCTTTGAATGCACTCTTGATGTTGGAATAAGCAAGATGCAGTGTATTGTCCCCTCCGGTTGCAAAGCCCACATATTGATGGAAATGTGGCAGGGTAGCTTTCAAATCCACTTGGTTAAAGTCTTCCACTGCAATAAATGCACCCTCTGGGTGAGTAGTTTGTAAGTCACTGATGGTATGATTGAGAACATTCAGGGTGTTCTGTACCAGCCTGCTACCGGCCCTGCAGAAAAGGCAGGGACAACCCCTTTTACAAGAAGGCAAGAGGCTGGAATTAAGCCTGCCAAATTTATTAATACAAAAACAAACGGAACAAAACACGAACCAAGAAACAGGACCTTTTCAAGTGGTTGCCTTCAGCAAACCAGCCCTCCCAGGGCGTGGCTTCTCTCTGCCTCCTTCCGAGGTGCCCCATTGCCTTCCTCTGTTTACTCCTGATTGACTGCCTCCTGCGTCGGGCGTCCTTGAACAGGGCCAGCTGTGGGTCATCTTCATCCACACTGTCAGGCTCACACAGCTGGGTCTCCGTGGTGACCAAGTGGGAGGGGCCTGGCTGAGGGCTCTCATCAGCAAGATCTTCAACCCCCTCAGCAAGCTCTTCAACACCCCCCTCCTCCTCTGAGTCGTCCGACCCAACTGCCAAACCCACAGGCTGACCCTGAATCACAACACAGGGCCTCCTGGTCCCGATGGTGGTGAGATTGGTGTTCAGCGTGAGAGTAGAAGGCCACCAAGTACACACACAGCGTTTCTCCCCGCTCTACTTATCTGGGTGTAAGATGAGTTCCAACTTCTCTATCTTCTGTACGTTGGATGGATACAGCATGGATTGAAATACAGCATGGATTAAAATAGAATTGTAGGACCCTGAGTAAAGCCCACAACAATCTGGAAAAGGATGCAGGAAAATTGAAGAAAGCCCTTCAAAGAGTAAGTTTGCACCTTCCAAGAGCAAGTTTGCACCAGGTCTCTTTGGGTGCCGTTGGCAATAAGAAACTTTCTTTTTTTAAAAAAAAAAGGAGAAGAAAAAGCAGAAAGAAGGAGAGGAGAAGAAGAAGCGGAGTCTTAGTGCTTCTAAGGCAATTCCCGATGCCTTAGAATTACTAAAAACATGAATTAGACATTCTTCTCTTTGAGGCCGAAACAAACTCACTTCGGTGTATACTTTGCCATAGGTCGTCTTCCAGTCTCTCCAGGCTTCTTCCAGGGCCGAATCCTGCGCTACGGAAAACATCTTCAGAGAAATCAGCCCAGTCAACACCATCACCCAGCTTGGGAGCATTGTCTTCTTCTAGAAAGGCAAAGAAAGCTTTTCATCACCTATTTCAAATCAGCCAAATCCGCCCCGCCGCCCCCATATCACCAGGTAAAATCCCTGCCGTGAAATTTATCACAGCTGGCAGTCCCTTTCCAAACCCTTTCCGATCTCCTGGACAAACCAGCATTTAGCTTTAATCCTTCAGCCGCGTTGCTGTAACCGCCTCCACGAAGAGACTTTTGGAGTTGTAAAGTCTGCCTTCTGATCTGGAGCTGCTGCTCTGCGTTTAAAAGGGCTCTTACTAAGACTCTGAAAAGTTCCAGAGGGCCTTTATGTGCCCTGGTTCAACCTACCTGTCGGGATAAGGGCACAGGCAATTTTAGGACTGTGTTGCGTGCCCCGCTTGTGGCTATTTCACCAACTTCTCTCTGCTTCTGAGGATGGGAAGATCGGGAGGAGGGTGTGAGAGCAGCCAAATTGTTCGTTGTCTTGGTTAGCCAGCTGAAAATCCTCCTCCCATTGGACTGGGATATTTGTTGGAATTTGGGGTCGAAAAGGGAAAAAACAACAACGACGACGACAACACAGCTTTCCCTGCGCCGCTCCTGGTTAACATCACAAAAATGAATGGACTGGCCAGCAATCTTGTTTTTTTTCTTCCCCTGCCTTAACTCCTGTGAGTTATGGGTTTTTCTCTCGGACAGAAACTGCAGCCCGGAGAATTGGCAAGGAAAGACCTACGATTAGGGATGGGAAATCGAGGGATGTTCAGTGAGAGGATGGATAAAACGTGTGACAGATGGAGAGGCTGATTAAACAAACTTCATGCAGGGAGGAATTCAAAGGAAGTTCGGGGAAAGAATGGAAGGAAACGCTCCTGCTCCTGCAAGGGGGGAATACACGCAGCGCAGATCTTTGGATGAGGCCACCAATGGGGGGGGTGAGGGAGAGAGAAAGAGAGAGAACAGAATTGGAAGGGACCTTGGAGGTCTTCTAGTCTAACCCCCTGATCAAGCAGGAAGCCCTATACCATTTCAGACAAATGGTTGTCCAATCTCTTCTTAGAAAACTCCAGTGCTGGGGAACTCAAAACTTCTGAAGGCAACTTCTTCCACTGGTTAATTGTTCTCCTGCTTGAGCAGGGGGCTGGACTAGAAGACCTCCAAGGTCCCTTCCAGCTTCTCTTCTCTTCTCTTCTCTTCTCTTCTCTTCTCTTCTCTTCTCTTCTCTTCTCTTCTCTTCTCTTCTCTTCTCTTCTCTTCTCTTCTCTTCTTTATTTCTATTCTATTCTATTCTATTCTATTCTATTCTATTCTATTCTATTCCATTCCATTCCATTCCATTCCATTCCATTCCATTCCATTCCATTCCATTCTATTCTATTCTATTCTATTCTATTCTATTCTATTCTATTCTATTCTATTCTATTCTATTCTATTCTATTCTATTCCATTCCATTCCATTCCATATTTTCTATTCTATTCTATTCTATTCTATTCTATTCTATTCTATTCTATTCTATTCTATTCTATTCTATTCTATTCTATTCTATTCTATTCTTCCATTATTCTATTCTATTCCATTCTATTCTATTCTATTCTATTCTATTCTATTCTATTCCATTCCATTCCATATTTTCTATTCTATTCTATTCTATTCTATTCTATTCTATTCTATTCTATTCTATTCTATTCTATTCTATTCTATTCTATTCTATTCTATTCTATTCTTCCATTATTCTATTCTATTCCATTCTATTCTATTCTATTCTATTCTATTCTATTCTATTCTATTCTATTCTATTCTATTCTATTCTATTCTATTCTTCCATTATTCTATTCTATTCCATTCTATTCTATTCTATTCTATTCCATTCCATTCCATTCCATTCCATTCCATATTTTCTATTCTATTCCATTCCATTCCATTCCATTCCATTCCATTCCATTCCATTCCATTCTATTCTATTCTATTCTATTCTATTCTATTCTATTCTATTCTATTCTATTCTATTCTATTCTTTCATTATTCTATTCTATTCTATTCCATTCTATTCTATTCTATTCTATTCTATTCTATTCTATTCTATTCTATTCTATTCTATTCTATTCTATTCTATTCTTCCATTATTCTATTCTATTCTATTCTATTCTATTCTATTCTATTCTATTCTATTCTATTCTATTCTATTCTATTCTATTCTTCCATTATTCTATTCTATTCTATTCTATTCTATTCTATTCTATTCTATTCTATTCTTCCACTATTCCATTCTATTCTATTCTATTCTATTCTATTCTATTCTATTCTATTCTATTCTATTCTATTCTATTCTATTCTATTCTATTCCATTCCATTCCATTCCATATTTTCTATTCTATTCTATTCTATTCTATTCTATTCTATTCTATTCTATTCTATTCTATTCTATTCTATTCTATTCTATTCTTCCATTATTCTATTCTATTCCATTCTATTCTATTCTATTCTATTCTATTCTATTCTATTCTATTCTATTCTATTCTATTCTATTCTATTCTTCCATTATTCTATTCTATTCCATTCTATTCTATTCTATTCTATTCCATTCCATTCCATTCCATTCCATATTTTCTATTCTATTCCATTCCATTCCATTCCATTCCATTCCATTCCATTCCATTCCATTCCATTCCATTCTATTCTATTCTATTCTATTCTATTCTATTCTATTCTATTCTTTCATTATTCTATTCTATTCCATTCCATTCTATTCTATTCTATTCTATTCTATTCTATTCTATTCTATTCTATTCTATTCTATTCTATTCTATTCTATTCTATTCTATTCTATTCTTCCATTATTCTATTCTATTCTATTCTATTCTATTCTATTCTATTCTATTCTATTCTATTCTATTCTATTCTATTCCATTCCACATTTTCTATTCTGTTCTGTTCTGTTCCCCTCCACTTCACATTTTCCATTCCATTCCATTCCATTCCATTCCATTCCATTCCATTCCATTCCATTCTATTCTAGTTCCCATTGTCAGGAAAATTTCTCCTTATTTCTAGTTTGGTTCTTGTTGTTATTGCTTCTTGTTGTGTCTTCATGTGCTTTAGAGAAGAGATTGACAGCTTCTTCTTTGTGACAGCCGCTCAAATATTGGAATACTGCTATCCCGTCACTCCTGGTCCTTTGCGTTAAACTAGCTCTAGCTCTATTCTGATTGATTGATTAATTGACCACAAGGGAATGTCACTGCTAGATCCTGTCTGGGCAGCATTTTCTCTCATAGGGTGGCCCACCGAATCCATCTCAGAAGCCCACAGATAGAAGATTACGGTAGATGTCTCATGTTAGATAAGATAAGATAATCTTTATTGTCATTTTTTTTTTACTGCGGGCACAATGGCACACATCAAAAATGAAATTTAGTTGCCTGCTCTAAAAGTGAAACACATAAATGACACACACCTAAAACATACAATATTGCCATCTGTGGTTTGGTCTTCCCGATCTAGAAACTGGCATTGTTTCCTTTAGAGGCCTTTGGAGCTAGCAGTAAATATGTGGCATCATCTTCCACGGATTGATTATCTGCTTCATAGAGAAACACATTTTCCATCAGGCTCAATCCTACTTCTTGTGAAAATTGCCTATTTTTCCTATTCTATAAAGGTAAAGGTAAAGTTTCCCCCGCACATGCGTGCTAGTCGTTTCCGACTCTAGGGACCGGTGCTCATCTCCGTTTCAAAGCCGAAGAGCCAGCGCTTGTCCGAGGACGTCTCCGTGGTCATGTGGCTGGCATGACTAGACGCCAAAGGCGCACGGAACGCTGTTACCTTCCCACCGGAGTGGTCCCTATTTTTCTACTTGCATTTTTACGTGTTTTCGAACTGCTAGGTTGGCAGAAGCTGGGACGAGTAACAGGCGCTCACTCTGTTACGCGGCACTCGGGATTTGACCCGCCAAACTGCCGACCTTCTGATCGACAAGCTCAGCGTCCTAACCCACTGAGCCACCGCGTCCCTTTCCTATTCTATAGGAGTATTGAATTGAAGCCTTTGAACTCTGGTGCTGGAGAAGACTCCTGCGAGTCCCTTGGACTGCAAGGCGATCAAACCGGTCAGTCCTAGAGGAGATCAACCCTGACTGCTCTTTGGAAGGCCAGATCCTGAAGCTAAAACTCAGATACTTTGGCCACCTAATGAGAAGGAAGGACTCACTGGAGAAGAGCCTAATGCTGGGAAAGGTTGAGGGCAAGAGAAGAAGGGGACAACAGAGAATGAGGTGGCTGGATGGAGTCACTGAAGCAGTAGGCGTGAGCTTAAAGGGACTCCAGAAGATGGTAGAGGACAGGAAGGCCTGGAGGAACGTTGTCCATGGGGTCGCAATGGGTCGGACAGGACTTCGCAACTAACAACAACAACATAAGAGTGTTGGGGGGGGTTGTTTTTGGATTTTTGGGTGTATGTGTGTGTGTGTGTGTTTTTTGGTAAACCAGACACCAGCCCCACAGAGGGCTCAATCCTCTAATCCTATGATGGCTCAATTCACTCAAGAAGCTTGAATGAAAAGCTTCATCGGAAGCTTTTTGAAAAACCAAATATACGTCAACAGAGTCACTTCCACCTCATACCTGTCGACATCTTGAAAGAACTCAAGTTAATGAGGTAGGTCGGACCTACCTTTGCACAAAACTTTGCTGATTCTTCCTGACTTTTTCCTCTTCTGGTGAGGGACAGTTGGCTGTCCCTCTTCACTCATCACTTTCCTCAAGCTGGAGATTATTTGCCTGAGATGAGAGAGATGATAACTGAAAGAGATGGACCTGGGTCAGGGACCTGGGATCTTCTGCCCTTTCAGGAAAAAGAGAAGGGCGTCAAAGCTGCCGATCTGGCCATGTCTGAAAGCCCTGGTCAGATCCTGCCAGTAACTCGTTCTTTTCCTGTCTAGGGAGGTTGAGAGGCATATTTAGAACATGGAACATAGAATCATAGGGCTGGAAGGGACCGTGGAGGTCTTCTACTCCAACCCTCCTGCTCAAGGCAGGAGAGTTTATTTATTTATTTTATTTTAATCCCATTTATATCCTGCCCTTCTCCGAAGACTCAGGGCGGCTTACAATTTAAGCACAAACCAATGTGCTTAGCTTACACTATCTCAGTCCAGTGGCTGTCCAATCTCTTCTTGAAAGCCTCCAGTGACGGAGCACCCTCATCTCCAGGAGGCCAGCCATCCCACTGATGAAATATCTATGGAGATTCTCAGTCATCCAGGTCATGGTTATCACAAAGGTGCTTTTGCAAAAGGCAGCTGGACTTTGTTTTTCCTTGAAGACATTTTATCTTCTCATCTAAGAAGCTTCTTCAGTTCTAACTGGATGGTGTGTGTGTGGGGGGGGGGGAAATGGATGGAAGGATTAGTTTTGACTGGACAAAGTAATGAGCCAATCAGAAGTAATCCTTCCATTTCCACACACCCCTACCCCCACCCCCACACACCACTCAGTCAGAACTGAAGAAGCTTCTTAGATGAGAAGAGAAATGTCTTCAAGGGAAAAAAAAACCCTAGTCCAGTTGCCTTTTGAAAACGCACCTTTGAGAATTAAGGTGAACAATTATGTTCACTGTCAGAAAATTTCTCCTTAACTACTTATTCTTCTTCTTCTTCTTCTTCTTCTTCTTCTTCTTCTTCTTCTTCTTCTTCTTCTTCTTCTTCTTCTTCTTCTTCTTCTTCTTCTTCTTCTTCTTCTTCTTCTTCTTCCTTCTTCTCTTCTTCTTCTTCTTCTTCTTCTTCTTCTTCTTCTTCTTCTTCTTCCTTCTTCTCTTCTTCTTCTTCTTCTTCTTCTTCTTCTTCTTCTTCTTCTTCTTCTTCTTCTTCTTCTTCTTCTTCTTCTTCTTCTTCTTCTTCTTCTTCTTTTGGTGCAAAATTTTAATGTAATTTACTTGATTTCAGTGCCAACTCACAATACAAAAGATAAAATGTACCAGAAATTAGAAAAAAAAATCAAAATCAAAATGGTGAATCTGACCAACAATATACAAAACATACAAACATACAAACACACCTAACAAGGATCTCTGCCCACTGGAGAACTGCCAGATCTTGAAGGCAGTCTGGAATACCATAAAACTGGCAGCCAGCTCAATTTTAGGAGAAACTTCATTCCATAACCCAACTTGGGAAGGCTTACTGAATATGTAAAGCAGGGATGTCCAATCTTGGCGACCCCAAGACCTGAGGACCCCAACTCCCAGAATTCCCCAGCCAGCCATGTTGGCTGGAATTTCTCCTTAACTTCTAAGTCGGATCTTTCTTCCACAAGCTTCCATCCGCTGCTTCTTGTCCTGCCCTCTGGTGCTTTGGAGAAGAAGACAATCGCCTCTTCGCTGTGACAGCCTCTTCCAGTACTGGAAGACAGTGTAGAAAGTCAGCACCCACCCACCCTCCTTGAGAATGAAATGTTTTGGGGAATATTTTAAAAAGGCAGGATAGAATATTTCCTCTAAAGGATGGTGCCTAAAGATCTCGCCAATTCTAAACGTATGGATGCAATGAGTCTGTGGGGATATTCCTGAACATCACAAGAACAGGAGGAGGAACATCGTAGCCTCTCCTTAATTAACTGCAGTTCTGGTCATTATCTTTTTGTTTTGTTTTTACAACATCTGCGTGTTCAGAACCAGGAAACCTTGATCCATGTTCTAGTTTAGCTTGTTGATCAAATTGTGGTAAGAACGCACGCACGCACACACACACACACACCACTGAGAATGAAATATTTTGGGGAATATTAAAAAGGGGCAGAATATTATATTTCCCCAAAGAAGAAATGGAGAAAAGTCTTAACAAAGGCAAAAAGCAGCCCCAGTCTTTCTTAACAGCCTCAACCAGAGACCTCAAGAGATGGATATTTTGTACCTGTTAAGAAAGACTGGGCCAATCTATTCATAAAGAAAATGCCTTCAGCCCCCACGGCGGATGGGATTAAGAATTTACATTCCCCCACCCAAATTCTAAGGACAGGACATGATGTTTAGGACAGGGGTAGGCAACCTCGGCTCTTTTATGACTCATGGACTTCAACTCCCAGAATTCCTGAGCCAGCTGGCTCAGGAATTCTGGGAGTTGAAGTCCATGAGTCATAAAAGAGCCGAGGTTGCCTACCCCTGGTTTAGGACATAACAGGATTAACCCACCAACATTAGACTAGCAAAAGGCACAAGGATACATTGCACAATTCCCTGGAGTGTCTCAATCGGAACCCTATAAAGGTCCATCCTCTCACTCAGCCATTTTGTCAGCTGTTCTAGAATACGTGCTGTTGCTGGTTCTGTTCATCAATAAACAGACCTTTCAAAAGCAGCAGCCATTTTATTCCCAGCTCGGAACTGGACCTGGTTTGCGGTTCTATCACTTCTCATGATCTTGATGCTATCCCTTTGTTCATGTGAAGCCCAGGATTGCATTGGCTTTTTTGGCAGCTGCGGCACACTGGGGCAGGCTTCCACATCTGGAAATGGACAAGGCTATTCTCCAGCGGCAAATAAAATAGAGGCAATTCGGATTTGCAGAGAGGATAACAAAAGCTATGGCTGTTTCGTTGTCTGCTCTGAGATCTCAGAGGCCCGGTAATTCGTTTTTAAATCGATCTCAGATGTGCATTATTTTCTTTTGCTGAGAACGCAAATGTGTTTCCAGAACGCCAGTATCAAAATAAGACCTTTATTAAGATGGCTGTAGTAACAGAATCTTACACGTCTGATTATGCAGGGGGGTGGATTGGAAGACCTTCAAGGTCCCTTCTGTTATTCTGTATTCCACTTGTCTTCCTCCCCCTTCTTATATTCCAGTGAATTAAAGAAGTGTTTGTTTGAGCCACTTCCAAATGTTATCTCACTCTTCTGGACTTTTAAAAATAGAAATAGCGTGGATATCCTACACCAAGATGTACTTACGTTGCAGAGAAAACGTGTAATTTACAATTTCCCTTTCTCTTCTCAACTCTAGTACAGCAGCATTGATCCCAGTCCATTTGTTGTGATTCAGGGTCAGCCTGTGGGTTCGGCAGTTGGGTCGGATGACTCAGACGAGGGGGAGGAGGGGGTGTTGAAGAACTTGCTGATGATGGCTTTGAGGCTCTGCAGAGCCCCCAGCCAGGCCCCTCCCACCTGGTCACGACAGAGACCCAGCTGTGTGAGCCTGACAGCGTGGATGAAGATGACCCACAGCTGGCCCTGTTCAAGGATGCCCGACGCAGGAGGCAGTCAATTAGGAGTAGACAGAGGAAGGCAATGGGGCTCCTCGGAAGGAGGCACAGAGAAGCCACGCCCTGAACTCTTTATAAAGGGAATGTGTGGGGAGGGCTGGTTTGCTGAAAGCAACCGCTCAGATAGTGTTTCAAAGCTCCTGTATCTTGGTTCGTGTCTTGTTTGTTTTTGTAGTAAATAATTTGGCAGACGTAAATCCAGCCTCTTGCCGTTTGTAAAGGGGTTGCCTTTTCTGCAGGGCCGGTAGCAGGCTGGTACAGAACACCATTTATCTATTAAGATAATAAAGCCAACATTGATTTCCAAATACTGGTAGTCCTTGACTTACAACCACAATTGAGCCCCAAACCTCTGTTGCTAAGTGAGACATGTGGGAAGTCATCCCCCGCCCCAGAGAAAGAAATATTTTTGGAAATATTTAAAAGGCAGAATATATTTTCCTAAAGTATTTTAAAGGGAGAAACCAACCCCCCACCCCCCTCCACAAGTCTCTCTGTCCCAAATAGAAACCAAATCTGCAGAATTGGAAATAATCTTGTCAGACTGGAATCAGGAAACTGGGATCAGGAAGAAAGATCCCTAGAATCAAGACCAAAAATCTAAGAGTCATCAGCCACAGCCACAGGGAAGCAGGATATGACCCTTGGGACATAATAGGATTAACCCACCACCATCAGAATACCAGAAAGGCACACTCAGACTCAGGTCAGAATACGTGACACAGGAAATACAAAGCCTCAAACAGGAACAGGAAACAATCCAAACAAAAGGCTCCAGAGGGTATAAAAACCCACTCCCTACATGTGCTCAGCTCTTCTCTTTTTCTTCCAGAGCCATCTTCCTGTCTGGTTCTCCTCTAAACTGCAACCTTCTTTCTAAAACAGTCGCCATGTTGTTTATTCCCGGCTTGGACTGAATCATGAAGACTTTTCCTTCCACAGACATTTGTTAAGTGAATTTTGCCCCATTTTACGACCTTTCTTGCAACCGTTGTTAAAGTGAATCACGGCAGTTGTTAAGTTGATAACCCGCGCTTGTTAAACGAATCTGGCTTCTCCCATTGATTTTGCTCGTCAGAAAGTCGCAAAAAGATGATCACGTGACACACACCCCCGGGCCACTGCGACCGTCACAAATATGGGTCAGTTGCCAATTGTCTGAATTTTTGATCAGGTGACCACGGGGATTCCGCTGTTCTGTTCCGGCCTACAACCGGCCCTGTTTGAATGTCAGGGACAACCCCTTTTTATAGTCAACAGGCTGGAAAAAACCCAACCAAATTTATTTACAAAGAGTTCAAACAAGAGTTAAATGAAAAGTTCAAACAAGAGTTAAACCAAAAGTGCAAACAAGAGTTAAATGGGAATAACAGACCAGGACTCTAGCAGAAGATCTTCAAATGGTTGCCTTCAGCAACCAGTACCTCCCACACCTTCCCCTTTTATCAGCAGTCCCAAGGCGTGGCTTCGCATTGCCTTCTCCCGAGTTGCCTCATTGCCTTCCTCTGCTCTGCTCTGCTCTGCTGGATTGCCTTCGGCTCCTAGCGTCTCTGAACAGATTTAGCTGTGACTCCTCTGAGTCCGACCCCTCCTCCTCACCCAGCTGAGCCTCGTGAGGAACACGACTGGAGGGGCCAGGCTGAGAGTCCTGCAGTGCATCAGAGCCTTCCTCCGACACCAAAGGCTCTCCAAACCACTCCTCCTCCTCTTCTGAATCATCAGACGCAGCTGCCGATATTACAGGCTGACGCTCAATCACAACATCCGCAGTGGTCTTAAGTGTGAAAAAGCGGTCATGTCACTTTTTTCCCAGTGCCATTGTAGCTTCGAGCGATGACTAAATGAACGGTTGTAAGTCGAGGACTACCACTAATTATTTGTAAGGGTGTGCAGAACCTGTTCAGTCACCCAAGGCAACGCTGCCAAGCTGGAAGAGCCTCTCCCAGCGCTGAACACAATTGTGTTTACTTTGCAGGAGCATAAAGACTCAAATTGCCGACGATTGAATGCGAGGCAGGTGTCAAATGACTTCGCCACCGTAGGATATAGATCAAGTCGTGATAAGGTAAATGTGGGTATTGTGTCCCAGAAAAATATGCACTGTGTGGTTTCTTGCCTCTACTATTATTATCTGCTTAATTGTGCGTAACTGGAACTACGGAAAGCAAAAAACATCTCTGCTTTGCATGAGAAATGGGTATGAAAGCGCAGATTTTATTGTCTGAAAATATAACATTGTAGGATACTATAGGGACGCAGTGGCTCAGTGGGTTAGGACGCTGAGCTTGTCGATCAGAAGGTCGGCAGTTTGGCGGGTCAAATCCCGAGTGCCGCGTAACAGAGTGAGCGCCTGTTACTCGTCCCAGCTTCTGCCAACCTAGCAGTTCGAAAGCACGTAAAAATGCAAGTAGAAAAATAGGGACCGCTCCAGTGGGAAGGTAACAGAGTTCCGTGCGCCTTTGGTGTCTAGTCATGCCGGCCACATGACCACGGAGATGTCCTCGGACAAGCGCTGGCTCTTCGGCTTTGAAACGGAGATGAGCACCGGCCCCTAGAGTCGGAAACGACTAGCACGCATGTGCGGGGGAACCTTTACCTTGACCTTTTAGGATACTAGAGATTCTAAAATTCTCATTCTAGAACACAGACTGGCTGCAATGAGAGTACGATATGGTGAAGCGGAAAAACGCAGGAAAATCTGTTAAACTACGTCCCTGATTTTGCAGTAGTGTTGCCCTGTTGAACGTAAACAGGGCATGCCTTATTATAATAACAGATTGAAATATAGCTAGTCCTCGTCTTACAACAGTTCATTTAGGGACCATTCAAAGTTACTACAGCACCGGGAAAAAGGCGACTTGGGATCATTTTTTTTCCTCCTTAAGACCATTGCAGCCTCCCCCTGGTCTCGTGATCCAAATTCAGACACTTGGCAACGGACTCGTACTCATGACGGTTGCAGTGTCCTGCGATGCGATCCCTTTTCGAAACCTGGCAAGTCGACGGGGAAGCCAGCTCCACTTCACGGCCATCTTACTTAGTTAACAACTGCTGCCATTCACTTCACAACTGTGGCGAGAAAGGTCGTAAAACGGGGCAAAGTCACTTAATATGTCTCGTTTATCAACAGAACTGTCAGGCTCAGGTGTGGTGATAAGTTCAAAGAGACTCTAGAAAGGGTACAGGGAAAAGCAACAAAGGTGATTGGGGGGCTGGAGGCTAAAAGATATAGGGAACAGTTGCTGGAATTGGGAATGTCTAGTTTAATGAAGAGAAGGGTGAGGGGTGACATGATAGCAGTGTTCCAATATGTCAGGGGCTGCCCCAAAGAAGAGGGAGTCAAGCTATTTCCCCAAACGCCTGAAGGCAGGACAAGAAGCAACGGAAGGAAACTAACCAAAGAGAGAAGCAACCTAGAATATAAGGAGAAACTTCCTGACAGTCAGAACAATTGACCAGTGGAACCACCTGCCTCCAGAAGCTGTGAATGCTCCAACACTGGAAGTTTTTAAGAAGAGACTGGACAGCCACTTGTCTGAAATGGTATAGGGTTTCCTGCCTGAGCAGGGGGTTGGACTAGATGACCTCCAAGGTCCCTTCCAACTTATTATTATTATTATTATTATTATTATTATTATTATTATTATTATTATTATTATTATTATTATTATTATTATTATTATTATTATTATGTGTATTGGATGAAAACTGGATTATTTTGCATCGTGCAGGCTACTTGAAGCCACTTAAAAGGTCAGCTTCCACCTGTCTGCCCGGCTTTGCAAACACAATTCTCGCATATGTTTACTCCAGAGGAACACTCACTCCAAAAAGAGGCACACATGCCCAAAACAGCCTAGCGGCTATCCTAAATCTCTTCATTAATTCCCAAACAGCTCAATGGGACTTTCCTAAACAGGATGCCATTCTGATGAATGGATAGTACAGTGATGGTGAACCTTTTAGAGACCGAGTGCCCAAACTGCAAGCCCAAACCCACTTATGTATCGTCGGGTGCTGGGTGGGTGTGGCCCATTGGGTGGGTGTGGCCCATTCAGTGGGTGTGGCCCATTCGGTGGGTGTGGCTGTAGCGGTAATGGCAGACTGGGTGGGACTAAAAAGTTCAATCAATCAATTCCAATTTTGCGAGAACTTTGTTTTCCCCGCGAGAAGTTGAAATTGATTGATTGAACCTTTTTTTTTTTGCACATGGCGGTGGAAGCCTAAAGCGAAAAGGTTTTATAAAACCCAGCTGAAGGCCTAGAACTGGGGTGACGGCACGCGTGCCCGCAGAGAGGGCTCTGCATGCCACCTGTGGCACCTGTGCCATAGGTTCGCCACCACACGTATAGGATTTCCTGCTTGAACAGGGGGTTGACCCTGAATCACAACAGACTGGAGGACCTCCAAGGTCCCTTCCAACTCTGTTAACATTCTGTAATTCTCCTCTCACATGTTATCCCTCCAAGTTAAGGTAAAGGTAAAGGTAAAGGTTCCCCCGCACATGCGTGCTAGTCGTTTCCGACTCTAGGGGCCGCTCATCTCCGTTTCAAAGCCGAAGAGCCAGCGCTTGTCCGAGGACGTCTCCATGGTCATGTGGCCGGCATGACTAGACGCCAAAGGCGCACGGAACGCTGTTAGCTTCCCACCGGAGTGGTCCCTATTTTTCTACTTGCATTTTTACCTGCTTTCGAACTGCTAGGTTGGCAGAAGCTGGGACGAGTAACAGGCGCTCACTCTGTTACGCGGCACTTGGGATTCGACCCGCCAAACTGCTGACTTTCTGATCGACAAGCTCAGCATCCTAACCCACTGAGCCACCGTGTCCCTTTCCCTCCAAGTTAAAGGACCCCAAATATTTTTGCCTTTTCTCCAAGGGAAGATGTTTGAAAGCCCCCACCCCCTTTCCCTCCCAATCATTCAGTCTGACATCTTCCAGGCTACTGCCGGCAATATAATAACCCCTTTTCAAATGGGGCAACCAGAGCAGAGGGGAAACGGCCTGGAATGTATTGTGGCTTAATCATGCCTTAAAAGGGTCTTGGAAAACTAAGCTAGCGGGAAGGAGTGAGAAAATAACATGATTTGGTTTGGATGCTAATTGTCCTCTGCTCCGGGGAAGTGGATTTTAATGAATGTTTTTCTTAAACCTTCCTGCTGTTCGAGGCAGGCATGCTGTGGCTTTAAGCAGGCAGAAATGCTGTTTTCTGTCTCTTTCCTCTCCTGTTTTCCTCCTGTCTTTCCTCTCTCCACAGGGATCTAGCAGAATAATAGAAGGGCAAGACACTGGAAGCTTTTAAGAAGAGACTGGACAGCCATTTGTCTGAAATGGTATAGGGTTTCCTGCCTGAGCAGGGGGTTGGGCTAGATGACCTCCAAGGTCCCTTCCAACTTGATGATGATGATGATGAGTTGGAAGTGACCGGCTTCCGGTTTTTGTGTTCGCAGCACACGGCTGCGCGAGAGCGGTCCTCTGCTCCCCACAGCTAGTTTCTTCCTGCTGGGGGGATCGTAGATGGATCCAAAATCACCCCAGAGAGGTGACTGTGAAGGAGGGGCGTCCGGTCGATCACAAAGCAACGGCAATCACTTCGTTTGATCCAAAGAAAGCCCTCTGAACCCGACGGGAGAAAGGCTAGCGTGAGATCAGTGCCTAGCCCAAGCTGCTTGCAGCCGAAGTCCCAGAGCATGAACCTAAACATCGGTGAACAGCGTGCTTGCAATGGGTGAGAGTACAGATCTTTTTTCTTCTTTCTACTATTTAAATCCTTGAAAAGATTCCCCCAAGAAAGAAAACCTCCAGAAGTGAAGGGAGGGGACTATATCCCCATTCCCTTACAGACAGAAGTGGCGAATTAACATAAAAGGTGAAACGAGATATACAAAAATTTGATTTAAAATATTTCAGTCTGGACAAATCTAGGAACTAAAAAAACTGTCAAGATTATGCCTTAAAAAAATGTCTGATGGAATTATAAAAAAGATATAACAAAAAATAACTTTTCGATGGAAAGAAAAACCGAAAAAAATAACTGCTGACATCTAGTGGAGAATCAGAGAATAGAACACAAACAAATAAGGACTCAGAAATTGGCAGAATGCCCAGAAACAAAAGAAAAAGTTGTTCCTTTGAATTGCAAATAACCTTGAAGAGAGTTGGGAACAAGGGAAGAGCCAGCAATAAGATTAAAAAGAAAAACAACAACACCTGGACTGTTGCTTAAACTTAAGAACTGTTTATGGAAGAAGAAAAAAAAAACCTTGGCTTTTTGGCTAATCTTGTAGAGGAGAATTTGCAGGAAGGATGTAAAGTGGCTTAATATACTGAATCAGTCGTTTTGACTGACTGATAAAATTGACTTTTGAATTAAAACATTGATGAAAGATTATTTGAAGGGGGAAGACAACATGGATGTCACATAGGTATCAAAAAAGGACAGGACGCCACATTCAATATTTTCTCCTGAAGGACTTAGCCTGGAAAATCAAGGGCCTCCAGAAGCAATAATCATAATCATAATCATAAGTTGGAAGGGACCTTGGAGGTCATCTAGTCCAACCGCCTGCTAAGGCAGGAAACCCTATACCATCTATCCCCTCATCCAAATCGTTGATGAAGATGTTGAAGAGCCCTGGGCCCAGAACAGAGCCCTGGGGCACCCCACTACACACTTCTCTCCATGTAGATGCAGTTCCATTGAGGACCACAGGCTGAGTACGGCCGGTCAGCCAGCTATGAATCCATCTGGTGGTGAGGCTATCTAACCCAC
The DNA here is from genome assembly GCA_024294585.1 of Vipera latastei. Taxonomy (NCBI): domain Eukaryota; kingdom Metazoa; phylum Chordata; class Lepidosauria; order Squamata; family Viperidae; genus Vipera; species Vipera latastei. Next base: position 5,038,178 of record CM044354.1, on the reverse strand, counting down.
ATTTGTTTATCTTATCAAGTAGTCGGTTGTGATCTACTTTATCAAATGCCTTACTGAAATCCAAGTAAATTATATCTACAGCATTCCTCTGGTCCACTAGTTTTGTCACTTGGTCAAAGAATGCAATAAGGTTTGTCTGGCATGATCTGTTTTTGATAAACCCATGTTGGCTTTTAGTGATGACTTTGTTCGCATCAAGGTGTTCGCTGATTTGTATACTTCAAGGCAAGATAAATACTTTCCCAGAGGAAATGTATGTAATGTTAGGACAAATACAAATGACAATAAATTCAAACCACGACGAAATTCGAAACAACTTTGAGGATTCAAATAAGCATATTTCCAGTCTAAATCTACAATTGAAAAAAATATCCAGGAAATAACAACAAAGGAACAAACAAAACAGACAGCAGATTACAAACTAGAAGAGTATGAGCAAATGGATGAAACAACAAAGGGAAAGAATTACAATTTGACACAAACAGGAAATAATCTACCAGGTTCTGATACAACAAGAAAAATGGAATTATTAGGAGAACTATTAAAGTTTGGGGGACGGAAAGGATTTATCTTACTTACTTCATCTTTTGTATTCCCCACAACGTTTGTAAAAATACAGGAACTGTTGGGTAAGCGGATTATATCAACTTGGCAAAATAATAATAATAATAATAACTTGGAAGGGACCTTGGAGGTCATCTAGTCCAACCCCCTGTTCAGGCAGGAAACCCTATACCATTTCAGGCAAATGGCTGTCCAGTCTCTTCTTAAAAACCTCCAGTATTGGAGCATTCACCACTTCTGGAGGCAGGTTGTTCCACTAGTTAGTTGTTCTCACTGTCAGGAAGTTTCTTCTTAGTTCTAGGTTGCTTCTCTCCTCCATGAGTTTCCATCCGTTGCTTCTTGTCCTGCTTTCAGGTGCTTTGGAGAATAGCTTGACTCCCTCTTCTTTGGGGCAGCCCCTGAGATACTGGAAGACTGCTATCATGTCACCCCTCACCCTTCTCTTCATTAAACTACACATACCCAATTCCAGCAAAAGAAGAATATCAGAGACATATACAAGAGATTTGACTCATCCTACCAGATGGACTATTAGATGAATAAACATTTGTTTGAATATGGCTAAAAGAACAGAGAACTTCAAACATGCGGCCTTAGAACAAGAAGGATAATTTGATTTAAGTAATATAGTATGTTTTATAATATATCAAATGTTAAAATAGTAGGTTGATGTAACTTTTATTAATCTATAAGTAAAATATAAACTGATTAAAAAGGATGTTATATCTAGATACTATAAGACATAAAAAGTACAGTATTTTTATAACGCATGACATAAAATATTGGGATGATGTACCTAAATGGGAAAATTTAGTCAGTGAGATCGACTAATATGAAGAAATTATGACTGATAAGAATTGGATTGAATATCAGGGAATCTAAGCCAACAAAAATTATAAAAATCAGATGTATGCTGAACTAATGAGATGATGGTTATGAGAATAATATAAGCTGAAAAAATGTTATATAGATTATTATTATTTGTATAAATATAAAAAATGCCTATACCTAATCATTTATATATTGAAAATATTAAGAATTATATTTTGCCTAAGGCTGAAGAAGGAAAATACAAATGGGAGAAGGGAAGATCAAAGACATGTATTATTAATTAATGTATTAATTATGGAATTATCAAATTTCATCATTATTGACTGTTAATTATTACTGTCCCTTTTTTTTCTTGTTAAAATATAAACCAAGACAACACGCTGTACACCAGGCACTGGAGATTGTTATAGTTACAAAATATCTATTTTTAAAAAAAGAGTTGGAAGGGACCCTGGAGGTCATCTAGTCCAACCCCCTGCTCCGGCGGGAAACCTTATACCATTCCAGACAAATGGCTGTCCAGTCTCTTCTTAAAAACTTCCAGTCTTGGAGCACCCACAACTTCTGGAGGCAAGCCGTTCCTTGGGTTATTTGTTCTAATTGTCAGGAAATGTCTTCTTAGTTCTTGATTCTCTCATTTCTAGGTTGTATTTCTGCTTGATGAGTTTCCATCTGTTGCTTCTTGTCCTGCCTTCAGGCTCTTTGGAGAATAGGCTGACACCCCTGTTCTTTGGGGCAGCCCCTGAGATATTGGATAACTGCTATTACGTCACCCCGAGTCCTTCATTAAACTAAAGGTAAAAAGTAAAGGTTCCCCCGCACACGCGTGCTAGTCGTTTCCGACTCTAGGGGCCGGTGCTCATCTCCGTTTCAAAGCCGAAGAGCCAGCGCTTGTCCGAGGACGTCTCCGTGGTCATGTGGCCGGCATGACTAGACGCCAAAGGCGCACGGAACGCTGTTACCTTCCCACCGTAGTGGTCCCTATTTTTCTACTCGCATTTTTACGTGCTTTCGAACTGCTAGGTTGGCAGAAGCTGGGACGAGTAACAGGCGCTCACTCTGTTACATGGCACTCAGGATTCGACCCGCCAAACTGCCGACCTTCTGATCGACAAGCTCAGCATCCTAACCCACTGAGCCACTGCATCAAGGACCGTGTCTAGTCATTAAACTAGACATACCCAATTCTTGCACCTAATCTTCATATGTTTTAGCCTCCAGCCCCCCTAATCATCTTTGTTGCTCTTCTCTGTACTCCTTGTAGAGTCTCAACATCAACATTTTTTTTACATCGTGGTGACCCAAACTGGGTGCCGTATTCCACACCTGGCCTTACCAAGGCGTTGTAAAGCAGTACTAACTCTTCACGCCATCTTCATTCCATCCCTCTAGCCTCGACCTCAGAGCTGTCGAAACAGGCCCATCGAACCTGTCAGATTTTGCAGAGTGTGAAAATATTCGAAACAGAGCGAAGGCAGATGTTTTTTATTGCTGTGGATTGTGAAAAGAAAGGCAACGACGCAGTGCAATTTTCGGTGCAGATCCTTGGCTTAACCATGCAAGGGAATGATTAACCAAGCGTGTTCCCCTCTTGCTTTACCTTATGAGGCCCCCACCTGTCTAGAAACCAAGTTAGAGGTACAGAATTTCTTCTTGCATCCTGCTTCAAACAGTGGGTTTTTTTTAAAAATAATAATAATGTGGGGATGAAAAAAAAATGCAGTTTGCCAACATTCCTTCTGTCCCCACCCAGAATTGCTAGAGCTAACAAATTCCATTGTGTCTTAAAGATGCTTATGAAAGCCAATTCACACCCTTTAAAACTCCGCGCCCCTCCAGAAATGCTTTCGTTACCCAGCCACTGTTGACATCCAGTCTCCACAGGCTACCCTGACCTAGGTTGGCCCTTCAGACAACGCATGCAGGCTTAAATACAAAAAAAACGACTCACCTTAAGGTTTGGAAGCAGCTGAGCAACTTGTTTCCAATGGATTGGGTGGGCGGCAGGGAGGGGGGGGTTTCTATGGAGGTCTACGGAGATCGTCAGTCATCCAGATGACGGCTGTCCCCAAGGGGCTTTATCAAAAAGCCAGCGGCCTTTCTTTCTTTCTTTCTTTCCCCTTGAAGACGTTTCGCTTCTCCTCCAAGGAGCTTCTTCCGTTCTGACCGAATGGTGGAGGGTGGATGGAAATATATATACATATTTCAAATAAGTTTGAAATAGCTATATCAGTCTCCCTTTAATTCCTTTGTTAGCAATGCAAAAAGTTTACATATGTGTGTGTGTGTATGTATATGTGTATGTGTATATGTATATATGTATGTATGTATGTATGTATATATATATGTATGGATATATGTGTGTTTGTGTAAAAAAAATTTTTGGATTGCTAACAAAGAATTAAAGGGAGACTGATATAGCTATTTCAAACTTCTAAATACTTAACAAACACTTAACAAATACTTAACACTTAACATATGTGTGTGTGTGTGTGTGTGTGTGTGTGTATTCATTCATTCATTCTCCACCATTCGGTCAGAATGGAAGAAGCTTGGAGGAGAAGCGAAATGTGTTTAAGGAAAAAAACAAAGAAAAGTCCATCACTGGAGATTTTTTTCAAGAGGAGATTGGACAACCATTTGTCTGAAATGGTATAGGGCAGGGGTCGGCAACCTTGGCTCTTTCGTGACTCGTGGACTTCCACTCCCAGAATTCCTGAGTCAGCCACGCTGAGGGTAAAGGGAGAGGTTTCCAAGCTGAGCTCTGCTGGCTCAGGAATTCTGGGAGTTGAAGTCCATGAGTCATAAAAGAGCCAAGCTTGAAGACCCCTCCTCTAAAGGTACAAACCAGTAGTTCCACCGGATGTAGAGTTGGTCTATAGCAGGGGTGGGCAACCTTGGCTCTTTTGTGACTCGTGGACTACAACTCCCAGAATTCCTGAGCCAGCATGAGGAAACTATGGCCCCTTCATGACTTGTGGACTTCAACTCCCAGAATTCCTCAGCCAGCCTGGCTCAGCTTGGAAACCTCTCCCTTTCCCCTCAGCATGCCTGGCTCAGGAATTCTGGGAGATGAAGTCCACGAGTCATAAAAGAGCCACGGTTGCCTACCCCTGTTACAGTTTCCTGCTTGAGTAGGGGGTTGAACTAGATGACCTCCAAGGTCCCTTCCAACTCTGTTATTCTATATTATTATGATGATTATATTATTCTATATTCTGAATACAGGAAGTCCTCGACCTACAACAGGCCACTTAGTGACCCATTTGAAGTTACAACCACCTTCCCAAAAGCTACTTGCAACTTGGTTTCAAAGTTACAACACTTTTACGAACGACCGCAGGGATGCTCCAGGACTCACCCACTTATCCCGCTGGGTGCCGGGGTACCTTCATCCACCCAGTGGAAATGGTGCAAATCAGCTGGAGTTCGGAAGCCGAAGAAAGGGAGGAGAAATTGGGGAGGGGGGGGCAGCTCAGAAGCCCCAGAAACGAAGGGGAGATTCCCACGCAAGCAGGCTTCCTCCAGGGCCCAGCTAACTTGCCTTTTTGATTTTTAAGCTTCGCCGAGAGAGAGACATCCGGCCCTGCAGGATCGGTTTTTTGTTTTGTTTTTTTAGCACTGTGGCAAACGTCTGTAGTATTTTGCAAGATCAAATGACCCTGTTGCAAAATACTATAGGAGTCAAATGTTTATGAGCCGTTGCAAAATTTCTGATCCTCCGATTCTCACCAATTCTTCGACTCTTGTAAGTCGAAGATTACCTGTACTGTGGCTTGACATCTTGATTTTTGTTAAAACCAGACACAGAAGGGAAGGAAGCCTGGACAATATCTAACTCTCTGCCCAGTGCAGGAAGAAATTCTTTTTTTTTACTTTTCAGCACAGATTACTATAATTCATTCCAACTCATCCGGAAAGGTTGTTGCATAATTTCTCTGGAAATCTTATTTGCAGCACTATCCTATTTGCACCCTGACGCAAGCGTGAAGACACCAAGGTTCATTCTAAAATGCATGGTAATGTTATGGAAGACTACAACTGCGTTTGTTTGGGGTTTTTTGTTGTTGTTGTTTTTCTGGCTAGTAAAATTTTTCCCAGCTTTGGGCATTTCATCCCAGTCATTTCACTTTTAAAAGACAGCACCGTTAAACAATTAGCGGCGATTAATTGTGAAGAACTGAAACTATTTGCTCATTTGCCTAACGCAGGAGTAGGCAACCTTGGCTCTTTTATGACTCGTGGACTTCAACTCCCAGAATTCCTGAGCCGGCCTGGCTCAGCATGGAAACCTCTCCCTTTCCCCTTAGTGTGGCTGGCTCAGGAATTCTGGGAGTTGAGGTCCATGAGTCATAAAGCAGCCTAGGCCAGGGGTAGGCAACCTTGGCTCCTTTATGACTCGTGGACTTCAACTCCCAGAATTCCTGAGCCAACATGGCTCAGCTTGGAAACCTCTCCCTTTCCCCTCAGCGTGGCTGGCTCAGGAATTCTGGGAGTTGAAGTCCATGAGTCATAAAGCGACCTAGGCCAGGGGTAGGCAACCTTGGCTCTTTTACGACTCGTGGACTTGCCTACCCCTGGCCTAACGCAACATCTTGATGGGTAGTTCTTGTTGTTGTTGTTTTCACATCTGTAAAATTTCAGCAGATACAGTCACTTGCTTTCAGATCCCAGACGCCCAAGACAGGTAGTCCTCAACTTACGACCAAAATTGAGCCCAGAATTTCTGCTTCTAAGCAAGACAGTCGCTAAGTGAGCTTTGCCTCATCTTATGACCTTCCTTGCCGCAGCTGTTAAGCGAATCAGCGCAATTGTTAAGCTAGTAACACCGTTGTTAAGTGAATATATCTCCATTGACTTTGCTTGTCAGAAGGTCGCAAAAGGGGATAATGTGACCTCGGGACACTGCAACCGTCGTTAACGTGAGTCAATTGCCAGGTGTCTGAATTTTGGTATGCTGCAACAGTTGTATGAAAAACAGGTCCTAAGTCTCATTTTTTTTCCACGGCTGGTCATTAAGTGAACTGTTTGTTGTAAGTCGAGGATTACCTCTAATTAACTTTGCCCTTTCCCCGTTGTCGTTTTTTTTTAAAAAAAAAAATACTGCATTTCTATCTCACTGCTTCTCTGCAAAGCAGGGAGGTCGGGGGAGGGCAAAAAAGCCAAGATGGCAGTCCCGCTCCTTTCCTGCATGTGTTGCAAAGCGTGTTAAAAAGAGACGCGGCTTCGATTATCCAGATGTGACCTCCTCCCCCACCCCCAACTCAACCCTTTTAACATACACTCACACACTGACACCCTGGCACAGAAATCCAAGCTACCTATTTCCCCCCCCCCCCCGTTTTACCAAAAACGACAACCCTGCAGGTAGTCTGTGATCAGAGAGACCGAATGGCCCGAGATCCCCCAGTAAGGAAGAATAAGAGGTTTTTTTTGCCATTAGACACAGTGGAAATAAACATCTCTAACCACTATGGGTCACACCCTTGTCTCACTCTAGGTCTGTCATCTACTCATTTCCACCCCCAACCCACCCCCGCAATGACCCTGTAGCCTTTATCATTGTGATGGCAGGCGGAAACTCAACCGGGAGTGCTTTGGCCGTCGTGGACGCGCCGAGGCGAAGCGCGAGGATTTCCCGCCGGCTGTGAAGCATTTGGGTTCCAGCCGGTCTTCCTCCCATCCTGGCTCAGCGTTGGTGTGACCTTCGTGTCCTCGTTCCCCCCAGGAAATTGCCCAGCCTGCCCACCCCACCCCGGGTTCGAGTCTGCGACCCGTCGCCTCGTCTCATCTGCCTTGCTCCTGGAGCCTTTGCATCTTCAAAATCTGGAAGAGGATTCTCTGGACGTCTGCATCCATGTGGCCCTGGAAGGAGCAGAAAGGGAAGGGGGGTGAAATAGAGATCGTGAACATCTGGAGGCGATGTTCCTCGGCGTTGAACCAAGCGTTTTGGCTGGCGGGGCTTTCGCCTCTGTCCCTGCCAGAGGACCGAGGTCCAACAGCAGATCTCTTAATCTCACTCTTCAAGGAGACCGATTGTGCTTGGGGGGAATCCCTGCAAGATCAGCGGTCGTGATCTGTCCGATATAAGAGAATATTTACAGCTCAGGGTTGAAAGGAGCTCCCGGGGGGGAGGGGCTTCTGAGCTTGGTAGGTTTCTTGCAGACGTTTCATGACGCAAACTGGGTAACGTCGTTAGTGCTAGTCACCCTAGCACCGATGTGGTTGCCTAGTTGGGTCATGAAATGTCTGCAAGACAACAAGCAAGCTCAGAGAGCACCAAGAACCCCAGTCCTCCCCTTCCTCCTCCTCCTCCCCCTCCCCCTCCCCTTCTTCCTCCTCCTCCTCTCTTTGTAAACCCCACTCCCTTCTAGCACTGATGATGTTACCTAGTTGGGTCATGAAACGTCTGCAAGAAACCAGCCTAGCTCGGAGAGCACCAAGGACCCCACAGTCTTCCTCCTCCTCCTCCTCCTCCTCCTCCTCCTCCTCCTCCACAAACCCCACCTCCCTCTAGTACTGATGACATTCCCTCGTAGGGTAATGAAACGTCTGCAAGAAAACCACCCAGCTCAGAGAGCACCAAGGACCCCACAATCATCCTCCTCCTCCCCACAAACCCCACTGACTCCCTTCTAACACTGATGATGTTACCTAGTTGGGTCATGAAACGTCTGCAAGAAACCAGCCTAGCTCGGAGAGCACCAGGGAACCCCCTCACGGCCTCTCTCCTCCATAAGTTGCACTGGTTGCCACTCAGCTTCTGGGTTCAACTCCTGGTGCAGGTTATGACCCATAAGGACCTATGTGGCGTGGGGCTGGGTCATCTGAGATATCTCCTCTCCAGTTATATCGACCCATCCCGTCAGGTCTGGCAGAAGAGGCACGTTACGGGCCCCGTCCCGTTCATCTGGCAGGACCAAGGAAGACAGCCTCCTCGTCCGTAGGCCTGGAACATCGTCCCCCTCTGGGGTTAGATTGGCCCTGAGGCTTCCAGCCATTCAGACAACCCTGAAGACCCGGGTTTCGCACCAGCCACGTGTGAAGCCTGTGAGGTGGCTGCACTGTTCGCAAGTCACACTTTCTGGTTAATTGATTTAACTTCCTTTCTTTTCTTTTCTTTGTAATATTTTATTGATTTTCTAATTTTTTACATTTACGTATTTAAAAAGCAACGTGGCGGCTCGGTTAGTCAATCATTCAATGACGTGCATAAATCTTTTAACTTCTTTTTCAATTGGTTTTTTTCGCGATTGTGGTTTGGCCGGCCGGGGAATTCTGGCAGCTGAAGTCCACATATGTTTAAAATTGCCAAGGTTGAGAAATGTGGGCCTAAAGGACTGGGGAAGCACTTTTTGTTGTTGTTGTTGTTCGTTTCCATACTTCGGCTGGAAAGATAAGAATGTATTCCAGGAAACACTTCAGGACCTGAAATGCACTATCTTGCTCAGAGGTTCTCATGCTGACCAGTTGGACATCGGCCTGCATAGTTTATTCCTAAGGTGGCCCTATGAAAAAAGTCAAAATAAATCAAAATACTGCCATACAAGTAGTCCTTGACGTACAACGGTTCGTCTAGTGACCGTTCGGCACTGAAAAACCTGACCGATGACCATTTTTCACACTTACGACCGTTGCAGCATCCCTGCGGCCACGTGATTTACATTCGGGTGCTTGACAACTGACTCACATTTGTGACGGTCAGGGGATCTCCTTTTGCAACCTTCCGACAAGCTAAGTTCCATGGGGAAGTCACGATTCACTAAACAGCTGTGTTACTAGTTTAACAGCCGCAGTGATTCACTTCACAAAGGTGGCGAGCAAAGTCGTAAAATGGGGCAAAAGGCATTTAACAAATTTCTCACTTGGCAACATAAATTTTGGGCTCGAATGTGGTCGTAAGGGGAGGACTACCTGTGTGCTCTAGCACGAAGAGTAGCTAATTCCTGATGCAAAGTTGTGTTGTTGGAACAGGACTCTTAAGCTAAGCTGGACGTGTTACTTATAAGGGATGGACAACTGTTCAGCTCCAAAGCCAAAAGCAGCCTTGGAACAAACATGGGTGTGCGTGCGTGCGTGCACATATCCACGCAAACGCAGACAGACCTCCAAGTAGATGTTCAGCCAACACCTCTGCACACTTCTCACATTCAGACACGCAATTTGCCCTAGAAACAGGAGAGAGGGGAAGCCTAGGAGAAACGGGATTTTAAGGAGCCGTCGATGGACCATGGGAATCAAGGTCACAAAACCAGATGTCTTGACGGAGAAGTGGTCTGTTCTCATAACAAACCAAAGAAATACGATTGGCCAACAGGAAGACTTGGCGGGTGGGGGTTAAGGAGAACGATTGACTAACCAGACTAACCAGATTTTCGAGCAGGAAACTTAAAGAGCTGATTTTGCTTCTTCGGTACCCAAGATGGGTATTCCATAAACTTTAGCTTTTATGGCACCCTCAGAGGCGTAGAGTTTCTCCTCAATGTTGAATTCACTTGTCGGACTGTTGACACTGGCTCCACGTCACTAGCTGTGTCTCCACACTCAAACAGCAGTTCAGTACTCTAGCCCAGGGGTCCCCAACCCTCAAGCCACACACCAGCGCTGGCTCGCGGCATGCCGAAAGCAGATCCGCGCAAACAAGCGAAGCCCTGTTCGCAGGATGCAGGCAGCACGCAAAACCACGCCTTCTCCGGTCCACGGAAAAACATCTCTCCACAGAACCGGTCCCTGGTGCCCGAAAGGTCAGGGACCTCTGCTCTGGCCCCCTCCTTATCCCAGCTTTGGGTCCCTGCAAACATATTCCAGAATCTTCTTTTCCCACCCCCGCTGTGAAATATTTCTAATTATGTTCCCTAGCCTGGTAGCGAAATGTCCTTCACCCTCCTATTTCTAACCCACTGTCAGGAATGAAGACCTGAACAACTCACCTGGATAGCGTAGAGAAGGTGTCCCCTGTATAAAGAGATGATATTGCTATGGCGTCGCTCAGATTCCTAGCACGAAAGAGAATAAAAACAAGTAAATAAAAAATAAAATAGCGGAAATGGCTCGGCTAAGATTATTTCAGGTGGCGCCACCAGCAAGATTAGCAAAAATGTTTTAAAATGTGTCAGATAGATGCTGGAAATGTCAAGGTAACTCAGGCACGTATTCTCATGTTTGGTGGACATGTGGCAAAGCCAAGGCCTTTTGGGGGAAAAAAGATACACGCTTGGTTAGAAAAAACGTTGGGAGTTCAAACCTGCACTTTTCTTATTACGTATAATGCCAGAAAAGATTAATTAAACAAAGTCCATACTTGATTTTACACGTCACAATAGCAGCAAGAATAATTTCTGCGCAATATTGGAAAAATGAAGGACTACCACCAGAGGACGAAATAATAATAATAATAAAAATACTGGAATGCGCAGAGAATGGACAGATTAACTGTGAGATTGGAAGATAAAGAAGAAACAGAATATTACCAAATCTGGGATTCTTTTTACAAATGGCTAGAGCAGGGGTAGGCAACCTTGGCTCTTTTATGACTCGTGGACTTCAACTCCCAGAATTCCTGAGCCAGCATGAGGGAACTATGGCCCCTTCATGACTTGTGGACTTCAACTCCCAGAATTCCTCAGCCAGCCTGGCTCAGCTTGGAAACCTCTCCCTTTCCCCTCAGCTTGGCTGGCTCAGGAATTCTGGGAGTTGAAGTCCACAAGTTATAAAGCAGCCTAGGCCAGGAGTAGGCAACCTTGGCTCTTTTATGACTCGTGGACTTCAACTCCCAGAATTCCTGAGCCAGCCACACTGAGGGGAAACGGAGATGAGGCAAAGCTCACTTAGCGACTGTCTTGCTTAGCAGCAGAAATTCTGGGCTCAATTTTGGTCGTAAGTTGAGGACTACCTGTCTTGGGCGTCTGGGATCTGAAAGCAAGTGACTGTATCTGCTGAAATTTTACAGATGTGAAAACAAAAACAACAACAACAACAACCCATCAAGATGTTGCGTTAGGCCAGGGGTAGGCAAGTCCACGAGTCATAAAAGAGCCAAGGTTACCTACCCCTGGCCTAAGCCGCTTTATGACTCGTGGACTTCAACTCCCAGAATTCCTGAGCCAGCCACACTGAGGGGAAAGGGAGAGGTTTCCAAGCTGAGCCATGCTGGCTCAGGAATTCTGGGAGTTGAAGTCCATGTGTCATAAAGGAGCCAAGGTTGCCTACCCCTGGCCTAGGCTGCTTTATGACTCGTGGACTTCAACTCCCAGAATTCCTGAGCCAGCCACGCTGAGGGGAAAGGGAGAGGTTTCCAAGCTGAGCCGTGCTGGCTCAGGAATTCTGGGAGTTGAAGTCCACGACTCATAAAAGAGCCAAGGTTGCCTACACCTGGGCTAGAGGAAAGAACCAAGGATTAGGAATTGATTACATATTAGCGTTTTTGAATCCAGACAGCACAGTGTTTGAAAAATTAATGTATGTATGCAAGAGAAAATTAATTAAAATCTTTAAAAAAAATTATTTCAGGTGGAGTTCACTGCGGTCAGAAACACCTCCGTGGTGGCACTTTTTCCTTGACTGAGGGGAGCTTACATTGGGTCTGTCTGCCTGTTTACAGCCCCTCACTCTGAACGTACCAGAGTGGTTATTTGGTTATTATTTGGTTATTAATGGGATTCCCCAATTAGCTGTTCTCGATCCTATGAAGAGTCTGAGGGTTAATTTCAAAATTCCTTACAGGACATTGGGGTTTTTCAGAGGCGTTTAGCTAACCCATCCTAGCTTCAAGAGTTGAACCCATCTCATCTAATCAGTCCCATCTCCTGCAAAGTTCTTCCTTTTATTCTGGTAAGGGACCGTCGCAGTCAGGAGCTTTTGATGGGTGGGTTGGTTGGATACTGTGTGTGCCATCAAGGTGTCAAAAGAACGGGGCAAATGCATGGAACACAGGTCATCTGCATCTCATCCGGAGGTGGGATTTGAACAGAATAACAAGAGATGGAAGGGACCTTGGAGATCTTCTAGTCCAACCCCCTTACTCAAGTAGGAGAACTTATATCATTCCAGACAAGTGGCTGGCCAGTCTCTTCTTCAAAACTTTCAGTGATGGACCACCCACAACTTCTGGAGGCAAGGAGTTCCACTGGTTAATTGTTCTCACTGTCGGGAAGTTTCTCCTTAGTTCTAGGTTGCTTTTCTCCTTGAAGAGTTTCCATCCATTGCTTCTTGTCCTGCCTTCAGGCGCTTCGGAGAATAGCTTGACTCCCTCTTCTTTGGGGCAGCCCCTGAGATACTGGAACACGGCTATCATGTCACCCCTGGTCCTTCTTTTCATTAAACTGGACATTCCCAATTCCAGCAACCATTCCTGATATGTTTTAGCCTCCAGTCCTCTGACCATCTTTGTTGCTCTTCTCTGCCCTCTTTCTAGAGTCTCAGCATCTTTTTTGTATCGTGGTGACCAAAACTGGATGAAAGTGCCGTGTTGGCACGGTGTCTAGAATGCACTATTGCAGGCTGACTCTGCCGACTGCCAGGAGTTCGATCCTGATCAGCTCAAGGCCGACTCAGCCTTCCATTCTTCCGAGGTCGGTAACATGAGGACCCAGATTGTTGGGGGGCACTAAGCTGACTCTGTAAACTGTTTAGAGAGGGCTGCAAAGCACTGTGAAGCGGCACGTAAGTGCTACCGCTATTCCAAATGGGGTGTTACCAATGCATTACTCCTTGTTCATTTTCCAAGGAACACCTGATCCATCTCAGATGGAAGAAGCCAGACAGTTAGGCTTGAGGGATCCTCCTAAAACAACCTTTAGAGTCTCTCCTTAATTCTCCTTCCTTTGTAAGATACTCACGACCAATTGTTGCTCCAGATCTTGAATTCTGCTCTGGAAAGTAGCTACGTCCAGATCACCGTCCGCCTTTGGTGAGAAGATCCCTTTAGGAGAGGCCCCACTAGAAAGCTCTGAAAGATCCTTCAGAGCTTCTTTCAGTTTGAAGACCTCTTTGGAGAGCTCTGTGATCTGCCAAGAAGGAGGGGAAATAATGACACCAGGGCAACAATTGTGTTTCACATTCGGTAAGCCATGGCTTTTCAACCTTTTCACCCACTGTACCACTTTTAGGCTATGGAAACATCCGAGGACCGCCAGTCGCCTAGCAAGGTGTCAAAAACTTGATGACCCAAAAAAGAAAGAAAGAAAGAAAGAAAGTGATGAAGTACAGGTAGTCCTCGACTTACAACAGTTCGCTCAGTGACTGTTCGAAGTTACAATGGCACTGAAAAAAGTGCCCCCCAAGCCACAGCCGAGCAAGACCCCTGCCTGCCCGCCCGGTGGCGCTCTTCCTCCTGTCCGAGGTTTTCATCGTTGTGAGCATTTCTGTTCAGAATTGGGAGTGGGGATGGGGTCGGGGGGTGTTTGGTTTTTTATTCCCCCCCCCCCACTGTCTGCTGGGTGGTTGCAGCAGGTTTTGGTGACTTCACATGACCCTGGGACACTGTGACAGTCATAAATATGAATCAGTTGCCAAGCATCTGAATGTAAATCACAAGAGCCTGGAGATGCTGCAACATTCCAGCTGATCGGTGCTTCTTCTGGGCTCAGAAGCGCCAGGATCAGCGCTGAGCTCCAGCTGGATCCTGGCGCTGATCCTGGCGCTTCCGCTGAGCCCCGACAGCCCTGCAGCTCCAGCTGTCTCTCGCTCAAGCTTATGCGGTGCTGCCACCGGTTCAGTTCATTCCCCTCCCTCGCTACCACTTTTCTAGGATGGTCGCGTACCACCTGCCAGGTGCCGATGTACCACAGGTGGTACCCGTACCACTGGTTGAAAAGCCCTGCAGTGAGCAACAAATGACAGTCTGGATTCTTCTGCTTGATGCCCAATTGATCCCTCTACCAGAGGGCACAGGTGCATATTTGCATCGGTCCCCACCCTTTTGAGGTAAGCAACAGTAGGCAAAGCCAGAAAAGAAGTAAGAAATAGTAAGTCAAGGAAATTAAGGCCCAAGGTAAGAAAAAAGAATAGATTTCAGCTAATATCAGTTTACACCAGGAGTGCCCAACCTTGGCAACTTTTAAGATCTACGGACTTCAACGAATTTCAGTTTACACCAGGGGTAGTTGCAGTTTACACCCGGGACGTCCGACCTTGGCAACTGTGGACTTCAACTCCCAGAATTCCTCAGCCAGCCAACCAACTTCTGGGAGTTGAAGTCCACAAGTCTTAAAAGTGGCTGAGGTTGGACATTCCCGTTTTACACCAACCGAATAACATTGCGGGAAGGGACCTTGGAGGTCTTCTAGTCCAACCCCCTGCTCAGATAGGAAACCGTCTGCTATCTTGTTCTCCTAGCGAGCTATCCTTTCCACCACATCCCTCCACAATTTCATACGTGAAATTTGGTCTTCAGATTCTTCTAAATAAAATATCCCAAAATCCATATGGGAAGAAAAGCGTGAACGGGCTCAGAGGGAGGAGGCGACGAGAAAGTCGTGGTTGCCAAAGAGAAGCTCAGTCACAAGTATGTAAGCCATAACTCATATGGCAACTTTAGAAGACCTGAAGGCCAAATTTCATTCCCATACTTAGCTACATACTTAGAGCCTTGGTGGAGCAGTGGGCTAATGCCTCCTTAAGTAACACCAGCTGCCTGCAATTAGTGCAGGTTCGAGTCCCACCAGGCTCAAGGTTGACTCAGCCTTCCATCCTTCCGAGGTAGGTAAAATGAGGACCCAGATGGTTGGGGGCAATAAGCTGACTTTGTAATAATGCCGCTTGGGGGGGGGGGGGGAAAGCCCTAATAAGCAGGCATATACATAGAATGAAAGCTATTGCTAAGCTTGTAAGCCGCCCTGAGTCTTCGGAGAAGGGCGGGATATAAATGGGGTTAAAATAAATAAAAAATAAAATATATACTTAGGACTGAGCTGTCATATTTCTCTTTCCCAACCACCATGTTCTCATCTTCTCCTTCCTCTCGATCCATTCATGCTTTTCTTCCCGTATTTCTTGGGGGCTTCCATCCTCATTTCTTGTCTCTGGAGGACCCAGCTAATAATGGTAGTAAAGTTGGAAGGGACCTTGGAGGTCATTTAGTCCAACCCCCTGCTCGGGCAGGAAACCCTACACCATTTCAACTATCTCAGCGCATTTCTTTCAAAGCGCTCAGTTCTATAGTCAGTCCATATTGATTGGTTGATTGGTTTGGGGTTTTTTAGGCCACTCCAAGCCATATGACTGAGCAGCTCATAAAATGTAACCGTAAATCACAGAATAGTCCACAGGCAGGAAAAAGAAGCAACGGATGGAAACTCATCAAGGAGAGAAGCAACCTAGAACTAAGGAGAAACTTCCCGACAGTGGGAACAATTAACCAGTGAAACCACCTGCCTCCAGAAGCGGTGAATGCTCCATCACTGGAAGTCTTTAAGAAGAGACTGGACAGACATTTGTCTGAAATGGTATAGAGTTCCCTGCCTGAGCAGGGGGTTGGACTAGATGACCTCCAAGGTCCCAACTTTATTATTGTTGTTGTCCTTGTTGCTGTTGCTGTTATATCATCCAGAAGGGAAAACAAACCGGTGGTTTTTATGAATAGACTGGACAGCCATTTGTCTCCTCCTTGCGCAAAGGTGGACTAGATGACCTCCAAGGTCCCTTCCAACTTTATTATTATTATTATTATTATTATTATTATTATTATTGTTGTTGTTGTTGTTGTTGTTGTTGTTGTTGTTGTTGTTGTTATTATTATTATTATTATTATTATTATTATTATTATTATTATTATTATTATTATTATTATTATTTTGGTATAGGGTTCCCTGCCTGAGCAAGGGGTTGGACTAGAAGACCTCCATGGTCCCTTCCAGCTCTATTATTCTACGTACTAACTAAACGGAGAAAATCAACTGTCAATAAGATAACCAGAATATCCCACAAGGGGTTCCCCACTTACTTGAAGCCAGTGCCTGGAGACAAGCCCAGATTTTAAAGATGCGGGCTTTGTGACTCCTGGATATTCCAAAGGACAGGTGCCGTAACGCCTAAAATGGCACTTCCTGGGTCAACAACAGGTAACAGCGCTACCTGAAGCATGCTGAACCAGACAAATGGTTATTTGATGCCAATTCCACTGTGTTTGGAATGTAATACAGGTAGTCGTCGACTTACAACCGCAATGGAGCCCAACATTTCTGTCGTTGAGCAAGACAATTGTTAAGTGAATTTCGCCAAGCGTGCAAATTCTGTTCATGCACCTGGGGACAGTGCAACGGTCGTAAGTGTGAAACAGGCTCCTAAATCACTTTTTTTTCCAGGGCTGTTTGTAACGTTGAACGGTCGCTAAATGAACTGTTGTAAGTCAAGCCCTATCTGTAGTTTTAGGAAAGCATGAAAAAAGTCACGGAAAGGGTTGAGGTCGTAGTTAGGGTTCACCCCAAAAGCTAACCCTTTCTTATAGAGACGTGCATGAAAATGAAAGAAGAAACGCAAAAAATAAAATGCAGGACTTTCTTCCTGGGGGGAAAAAAACAAAAACCAGTATTGACTTATATGTCGCAATAAGGAAGGCTAAAATGGCATTTTAGCCAGAGTGTTTTATATAGTTTGACAGTTTGCTTGGAAAGTCTAGGAAACGGGTGAAATATTTAAGAGTTTCGTAATTTGACTTTCCATTTTTTTGGCCTTCTATAATTTCCTAGGCCTTCTATAAAATGCCTAATTTCAGACACTGACGGTGACACCTACAAAGCCAGAATTGATAAGTTAATCTCCTCGTAAATAATAATAATAATAATAATAATAATAATAATAATAATAATAATAACAATAACAATTATTATTATTATTATTATTATTATTATTATTATTATTATTATTATTATTATTATTATTATTATTATTATTATTATTTAATTTCTATACCGCCCTTCTCCCGAAGGACTCAGGGCGGTATACAGGGCAATACAATAAAAAATACAATGTACAAAATTTAAGAAAGAATTAAATAGTGTAGCCCAAATTACAATAAAAATTAATAAAATTAATATTAAAATACCCCACTCCCATCAGACCAGGCCGGCTTGTTCAAATAAGTAAGTTTTTAGGTCACGGCGGAAGGAGCGAAGGTCAGGAGCCATCCGGAGCTCAACCGGTAAACGGTTCCAATGGTCTGGCGCGCCCACAGAGAATGCCCTCCCCCTGGGGGCCGCCAGTCGACACTCTTTGACCGGTGGCACCCTGAGGAGACCCTCTCTGTGGGAGCGCACTGGACGAAGGGAGATTGACGCCGGCAGCAGGTGCTGCCGTAGGTAATCCGGACCCATGCCATGTAGGGCTTTATAGGTCATCACCAGCACCTTGAATCTCACCCGGAGGACAACTAGAAGCCAATGCAGCTCACGGAGCAGAGGTGTAACATGGGAGTATCGGGAGACCCCCAACACCACTCGCGCGGCCGCATTCTGCACCAGCTGAAGCCTCCGAGTAGTCCTCAAGGGCAGCCCCATGTAGAGAGCGTTGCAGTAGTCTAAACGAGAGGTCACGAGCGCATGAGTGACCGTGCGTAGGGCATCCCGGTCCAGATAGGGCCGCAACTGGCGCACCAGGCGAACCTGGGCAAAAGCCCCCCTAGTCACAGCTCCTATATGATCTTCCAAGGAGAGCTGTGCATCTAGGAGGACACCCAAGTTGCGAGCCCTATCTACGGGGGGTAATATCTCACCCCCCCATAATTAGAGATGGAATAATCTGAATTTCCCGAGATGCCGGCACATACAACCACTCAGTCTTGTCGGGATTGAGCCGAAGCCTGTTCCTCCCCATCCAGGCCCGAACCGCCTCCAGGCAACGGGACATCACGTCGAGGGCATCACTGGGGTGGTTTGGGATAGAGATGAAAAGCTGGGTATCATCAGCATATTGACACATCCAAAGTCATTTACAATCAAATCAAACCTTAGACGAAGAATTACTGCTTTCTCCGTGCAGAGGAGATAGCAAAAGAAGATCCGCAAAAGATTTTCTCCGGCTAACCTGACAGAGGGAACAATTAACCAGTGGAACGACTGGCGTCCAGAATTTGTGGATACACCAAAACTGGAAGCTTTTAACAAAGGACTTTTAAGAAACCATTTGTCTGGAATGGTGTAGGATTTCCTGCTTGAGTAGGGGGTTGGACTAGAAGATCTCCGAGGTCCCTTCCAACGCTGAGAATAACGGAATAACAGAGTTGGGAGGGACCTCGGAGGTCAGCTAGTCCAACCCCCTGTGCTCAAGCAGGAGACCCCCATATACCATTTCAGACAAATGGTTGTCCAGTCTCTTCTTAAATAATAATAATAAACCTTTATTGTCAAAGTACAACATGTGTACATTGAGATTAGCTGAGCCTCCCCCCGTGCTCTCTCCCCCCAACACACAGTGACAACAAACCCTCCATCCCACCACACCATGTGAACCAACTACACCACACACCGGCCTCCCAAGTCAATTCTGCATAAGTTCACAGAGATTATGTCCCATTTAAAAGCCTAGCAGCCCATGGATAAAAGCTATTTTTCAGCCTGTTGGTACGGCTGGCTATATTCCTATATCTCCTACCGGATGGTAGGAGAGTAAAGAGATACCGTCCAGGGTGTGAGTCATCCCTGAGAATCTTCCTCACTCTTCCAAGGCAACGAGCCCTGGCAAGGTCATCCAGTGGGGTCAGGGAACAGCCCACAATGTCTTGTGCTGTGCTCACCACCCTCTGTAATACTTTCCTGTCCGCGGCTGTCAGACGAGCATACCAAACCACAATACCATACGAGAGGACGCTCTCTATAGTAGACCGGTAAAAGAGGGTCATTAGCCATTGTTCTACCCTGTTCTTCCGCAAGACCCTGAGAAAGTGAAGCCTCTGTTGGGCCTTTCTAGCCACCTGGGTTGTGTTGACTTTCCAGGTCAGATCTTCACAGAGGTAGACTCCCAGAAATTTAAAGGAGGAAACTCTCTCCACACAGTCCTCCCCGATGTAAAGTGGGGCAGGTTCCTCCTTTTTTCTCCGGAAGTCTAACACCATCTCTTTCGTCTTGCCGATGTTTAGGTGCAAGTTGTTCCACTGGTTAATTGTTCTAACTGTCAGGACCCTCTTTTACCGGTCTACTATAGAGAGCGTCCTCTCGTACGGTATTGTGGTTTGGTATGCTGGTCTGACAGCCGCGGATAGGAAAGCATTACAGAGGGTGGTGAGCACAGCACAAGACATTGTGGGCTGTCCCCTGACCCCACTGGATGACCTCGCCAGGGCCCGCTGCCTTGGAAGAGTGAGGAAGATTCTCAGGGATGACTCACACCCTGGACGGTACCTCTTTACTCTCCTACCATCAGGTAGGAGATACAGGAGTACAGCCAGCCGCACCAACAGGCTGAAAAACAGCTTTTATCCATGGGCTGTCAGGCTCTTGAATGGGAAATAATTTTATAAACTTTATGCAGAATTGACTTGCGAGGCCGGTGCATTGTGCAATTAGCTCACATGGTGTAACAAGATGGAGGGTTTGTTATCACTGTGAGTTGTGTGGGGGGGGCACGAAGGGAGGCTCAGCCAATCTCAATGTATACATGGTTGTACTTTGACAATAACGGTTCATTCATTCACTCATGTTTCTCCTTAGTTCCGGGTTGCTTCCCTCCTTGCTTAGTTTCCATCCGTTGCTTCTTGTCCTGCCTTCAGGCGCTTTGGAGAACAGCTTGACTCCCTCTTCTTTGGGGCAGCCCCTGAGATATTGGAACACTGCTATCATGTCACCCCTCATCCTTCTCTTCATTAAAATAGACATTCCCAATTCCTGCAACCGTTCTTCATATGTTTTAGCCTCCAGTCCCCCGATCATCTTTGTTGCTCTTCTCTGCGCCCTTTCTAGAGTCATTTATTTTATTTTTTTTACATCGGGGTGACCAAAACGGGACGCAACAGGACAAATCCGAGAGCATCTTTTCGGACCAAGCCCAAACCTGACTCACTTTCTTGTCTTTCTCTTGGACCAGCTGGGCCGAGTCCTCGATGTGGCTGTGCAGCTCCTGCAGACGTGCGGACTCGGCTCTCAGGCTCTGCAGCTGCTTCTCGGCGGCGGCCAGCTGGGCCTCGGCGGCGTGCTTCTCGCTCTTCATGAAGAGGGCCTCGCGCTGCACCTGGAAGACTTCGGTGCAGGTCCGCTCGTGCTTGCAGCCCAGGTCGCTCAGCTTCGCCTTCAGGGCCTCGATTTCGGCCCGCGAGGCGGCCCGCAGCTGCTCGTGGGCCTCCTGGGAGACGGCACCCCGACGGACCTCGTCCAGGTCAGCCTGGAGTCGAGAGGCCTCCAGAGCTTTGGCTCTCAGCTCCTGCTCCGCCAGCTTCGCTTTGGCCTTCAACTCCCACAAGGTGCCTTCCAAGGCCTCCTTGGCCCGGGTGTGCTCGGCCAGGGGCACCGACTCTTGCCTGTAGACCTCGGCGGTCTTCTGAAGTTCGGCCAGCTCGGTCCGAGCGGAGGTGTACTTCTCTCTCATCTCCAGCAGCCTTTCTTCGGCATCGGAGAAGGAGGCCTTCAGCTTCTCCACCGTCTCCTCGTGCTCCGCTCTAGAGACATAGCGAGAGGCCAACATCTCCTTGGTTGCTCGAAGCTCCTCTTCCAGCTTCTCCCGGCCTTCGCGGAGGTCCTCGACGTGACCCTTCACTTCCTGGTGTCGCTTAGTCATGGCTTCCAGCTCTCCTCGCAACTTGCTGGTCTCCTCTTGAAGGGCCTGGCTGATGGAAGACTTTCTTTCCAGCATCTGGTGGCTGTTCTTCTCCTCCTCCTCCTCCTCCTCCTCCTCCTCCTTCTTCAAGGAGGCCCTCAGTTCTCTTAGCTCCGTTTCCGCAGAGGTGCATCTCTTGAGAAGAGCCTCTTTCTCCTTGGAGACGGCATCCAAGGAAGCCCCAAGGGTGGCTTTCATCTCCTCGTAGGCCTCGGCGGAGCAGTTTGGGGCCCCTCTTTCTTCGTGAACCCCGAGCAGCCCTTCCAACTCCTTCACCTTCTGCTCTTGTTCCTTCAGCTCCTCCTGAGACTGGCGCAGAGCGGCCTTCACCGTCTCCAGTTCGATACTGGAACTCTCGGCAGCTTCTTTCTCCTCTACGGATAAGATGCCCAGCTCAATCTGTTCCTGGAGAAGCTTGACCTCTGCCAAAGCTGCCTGATGTTTCTCCTGGGTGTCTCTCAGCTCCTTCGTCAGCTCCTCCACCTCATCTCTCCTCCCCCTCTTGAGTATGCTTTTTCCTTCCGGCTCTAAGTCAGCTTGGTTTTCCGTCGCTTGGTTCGGCCCGATCGGATCATCCGGGCAGTTGGTCTCCAAAGCTGCCTTAAGGGCTGCGATTTGCTTCTTGTAATCGTCCTTCAGCCGTTCGTAAGCCTCGGCCGAGATGAGTTGAGGGGGGCTTCCATCTGCTCCGTGGCTTTCCAGGGACTTCAGGAGCTCCTGAGTTTCCAGCTGCCGCCCTTTCAGCTTCTCGAACTCGGATCGGAGCGAGTCGTACAAAATGACAGGGATGAAATTCCCGGGAGGGTCGGCCTCGTCCTTCTCTAAAACCTGCACAAAAGAGAAAGTGACTTGATACACCAAAGAAAGAGAGACAAAAAAAAACAACACCCCAAAAATGATCAGGAGAGAGTTTAACGCGGCGTCTGAGCGGTTGTGTTGCGTGCGTGCAAGCAGTCCTTGACTTCTGACGGACGCTTTTTGTGTTTCTTCTGCGCCTTGGCCTTTCCTAAAAGGGAATTTATTGCTATTTCCGGGTAGTCCTCGGCTTACGACCACAACGGGGCCCCCCAAATTTCCACCGCTTAGCGAGACGGTGGTTAAGGGAGCTTTGTCCCATTTTACGACCTTTCTTGCCGCAGCCGTTTAGCGAGTCGACGCAGCTGCTGAGTTAGTAACACGGTTCTTAAGTGAATCGGGCTTCCCCCTCCACCTTGCTTGTCAGAAGGTCGCAAAAGGGGATCGCGTGAAACCCCCACCCCCCCACCCCCACCCCAGGACATTGCAACCGTCGTTAAGTACGTGCCGGTTGCCGATCGTTCGAATTTTGATCACAGGACCACAGAGATGCTACAACAGTCGTTAAGTGTGACAAAATGGTCGTCAGTCACTTTTTTTTCGGGGCAGTTGTAACTTTGGTCACTAAATGAACAGTTGTAAGTCGAGGACTATCTGTATTCCGACTCTGTCCTTGTGGGGGAGAGGGTCTCCAGCCAAAGGATCCCCCCAGCTGCACGTGACTGCAACTCCAGGAGACCACTGCAGCTGGTCCTCAACTTACAAGCATTTCTTTAGTGACCGTTCCAAGTTACGACGATACTGACTTATGACCGGGTTTCACACTTACGACCCTTACAGCCTCTCCACGGTGACACGATCAAAAGTCAAGTCGCTTGGCAACTGGCACGCACTTATGACGGCTGCGGCGTCCCGGGGTCACGTGATCCCCTTTTGCGACCTTCCCAGCCGGCTTCTGGCAAACAAAGTCAATTGGGGGGGGGGAGCCAGATTCGCTTAGTGTCCGTATGGTTCACTTAACAACTACGGTGATTTGCTCAGCGACTGGGGGCAAAAAAAAAGAAGTCCTAAAACGGGGCAGAACTCACTTAACAACTGCCTCACTTAGCAATGGAAATTTTGGGCTCGATTGCGGTCGTAAGTCGAGGACTACCTGTCTGTTATTCCCGGTCCCGACGTCCCATGGGGTTCTTGACCATCTTCTCTTTATGAAGCTTAACCCGGCTATCGTGTCTCTCTTCCACCTCCTATTAGGCCCTGCTTGTATGGATGGATTAAAAGTATTGTAACGCTGCAGTAAAATCTGGAAAAGTACCGTATTTTCCGGCGTATAAGACGACTGGGCGTATAAGACGACCCCCTACATTTCCTGTTAAATTATAGGGTTTGGGCTATACTCGCCGTATAAGACTACCCCTCTTCCAACGCACACTAAATAAAAATTAAAAAACATCAGATTTGATTTTAATATGGTAATTTTAATTCAAATGCTTATGACATGCAGGTGCTTAGTAGGAAAACTGTCACTTATAAACATAAGGCTGTTTGTCATCAAACATGTAAACATAAAACAGTGCAAGTGGAAATAATAATAATAATAATAATAATAATAATAATAATAATAATAATAATAATAATAATAATAATAATAATAAGTTGGAGGGGACCTTGGAGGTCATCTAGTCCAACCCCCTGCTAAGGCAGGAAACCCTATAAACCCTGTAAAAAATCACAGACTGCAGCTTCTTCTCCAATTGGTCCCACTTTCCCTGCGCAGACTAAATGGGAGATCCGCTCCAGATTTTCCAGCCAGCCCTGTCCCTAAATTTTCAGCACCCGACCCCTGACTTTTGAGAAGATTTTCATGGGTTAAAAAGTAGTCTTATACGCCAGAAAATACAGTATCTCCGCGGCAGGGGACCAGATTGTGGTGACGCTCTCCGCCAGAGTTTCTCAACCCACAACAGCCACGTGATGGTGGCGATAGTGGCTAGTTGCCGAGAGCCAGCGGCTTCATTCTGGCGGGTTGCAGATCTGCAACCGGCCACAACCAAGTTGCACTATCCAGCTGCACACCCAGTTAGTTTGCACTCTGCTCAACAGCCAATTCCCACAGACGAGAGAGAGAGATCACCATCCACACGTCGCGATGCGGGTGGTCCTCGACCTACGACCGCAGCTGAGCCCAACATTTACGTCGCTAAGTGAAACGTCTGTTAGGTCAGTTTGCAACTTCAATTCACCTTACCACACACTTGTTATAAAGGGAATCCCTGCGGTTGCTAAATTACTAACCCGGTCGTTAAGGGAATCTGGCTCCCTCCCCCCCCCTGGTTGACTTTGCTTGTCAGAAGGTCACAAAAGGAGATCAAGTGCCCCACCGGAGACGCAGCAACCGTCGTAAATATGAGCAGTGGTAGTGCAGTGGTTAGAATGCAGCACTGCAGGCCTGCCTGCAGTTTTGACGGTTCGATCCTGACCGGCTCAAGGTGGACTCAGCTTCCCACCCTTTTCCTTCGTTCCTTCCTTCCTTCCTTCCCTCCTGCCCTTCCTTCCCTCCCGACCTTTTCCTTCTTTCCTTCCTTCCCACCCTTTTCCTTCCTTCCTTCCCACCCTTCCTTCCTTCATTCCTTCCTTCCTTCCTTCGTTCCTTCCTTCCTTTGTTCCTTCCTTCCCTCCTGCCCTTCCTTCCCTCCCGACCTTTTCCTTCTTTCCTTCCTTCCCACCCTTTTCCTTCCTTCCCTCCCTTCCACCCTTTTCCTTCCTTCCTTCCTTCCTTCCCACCCTTTTCCTTCCTTCGTTCCTTCATTCCTTCCTTCCCTCCCCTTCCTTCCTTCCCTCCCTCCCGCACTTTTCCTTCCTTCCTTCCTTCCTTCCTTCCTTCCTTCCTTCCCTCCTGCCCTTCCTTCCCTCCCGACCTTTTCCTTCTTTCCTTCCTTCCCACCCTTTTCCTTCCTTCGTTCCTTCATTCCTTCCTTCCTTCCTTCCCTCCTGCTCTTCCTTCCTTCCCTCCCTCCCACCCTTCCTTCCTTCCCTCCCACCCTTTCTTTCTTTCTTTCCTTCCTTCCTTCCTTCCTTCTTCCTTCCTTCCTTCCTTCCTTCTTCCTCCTTCCTTTGTTCCTTCCTTCCCTCCTGCCCTTCCTTCCCTCCCGACCTTTTCCTTCTTTCCTTCCTTCCTTCCTGTCCTTCCTTCCTTCCTTCCTTCTTCGTTCCTTCCTTCCTTCCTTTGTTCCTTCCTTCCCTCCTGCCCTTCCTTCCCTCCCGACCTTTTCCTTCTTTCCTTCCTTCCCACCCTTTTCCTTCCTTCCTTCCTTTCGTTCCTTCCCACCCTTTTCCTTCCTTCCTTCTTACCTTTGTTCCTTCCATCCCTCCTGCCCTTCCTTCCCTCCCGACCTTTTCCTTCTTTCCTTCCTTCCACACTTTTCCTTCCTTCCTTCCCACCCTTCCTTCCCTCCCGACCTTTTCCTTCTTTCCTTCCTTCCTACCCTTTTCCTTCCTTCCTTCCTTCCTTCCCACCCTTTTCCTTCCTTCCTTCCTTCCTTCGTTCCTTCCCACCCTTTTCCTTCCTTCCTTCCTTCCTTTGTTCCTTCCTTCCCTCCTGCCCTTCCTTCCCTCCCGACCTTTTCCTTCTTTCCTTCCTTCCCACCCTTTTCCTTCTTCCTTCCTTCGTTCCTTCCTTCCTTTGTTCCTTCCTTCCCTCCTGCCCTTCCTTCCCTCCCGACCTTTTCCTTCTTTCCTTCCTTCCCACCCTTTTCCTTCCTTCCTTCCTTCCTTCCTTCCTTCCTTCCTTCCTTCCTTCCTTCCTACCCTTTTCCTTCCTTCCTTCCTTCCTTTGTTCGTTCCTTCCTTCCTTCCTTCCCACCCTTTTCCTTCCTTCCTTCCTTCCTTTGTTCCTTCCTTCCCTCCTGCCCTTCCTTCCCTCCCAACCTTTTCCTTCTTTCCTTCCTTCCCACCCTTTTCCTTCCTTCGTTCCTTCATTCCTTCCTTCCCTCCCCTTCCTTCCTTCCCTCCCTCCCACCCTTTTCCTTCCTTCCTTCCTTCCCACCCTTTTCCTTCCTTCCTTCCTTTGTTCCTTCCTTCCCACCCTTTTCCTTCCTTCCTTCCCATCCTTTTCCTTCCTTCCTTCCTTCCCACCCTTTTCCTTCCTTCCTTCCTTCCTTCCTTTGTTCCTTCCTTCCCTCCTGCCCTTCCTTCCCTCCCGACCTTTTCCTTCTTTCCTTCCTTCCCACCCTTTTCCTTCCTTCGTTCCTTCATTTCTTCCTTCCCTCCCCTTCCTTCCTTCCCACCCTTTTCCTTCCTTCCTTCCTTCCTTTGTTCCTTCCTTCCCACCCTTTTCCTTCCTTCCTTCCTTCCCATCCTTTTCCTTCCTTCCTTCCCACCCTTTTTCTTCCTTCCCTCCTTCCTTTTTTCCTTCCTTCCCTCCTGCCCTTCCTTCCCTCCCGACCTTTTCCTTCTTTCCTTCCTTCCCACCCTTTTCCTTCCTTTGTTCCTTCCTTCCTTCCTTCCTTCCCTCCTGCTCTTCCTTCCTTCCCTCCCACCCTTTTCTTTCTTTCCTTCCTTCCTTCCTTCCTTCCTTCCTTCCTTCCTTCCTTCCTTCCTTCCTTCCTTCCCTCCCACCCTTTTCTTTCTTTCCTTCCTTCCTTCCTTCCTTCCTTCCTTCCTTCCTTCCTTCGTTCCTTTCCTTCTTTCCCTCCTCCCCTTCCTTCCTTCCTTCCCTCCCTCCCACCCTTTTCCTTCCTTCCTTCCCTCCTGCTCTTCCTTCCTTCCCTCCCTCCCACCCTTCCCTTCCTTCCTTCCTTCCCTCCCACCCTTTTCTTTCTTTCCTTCCTTCCTTCCTTCCTTCCTTCCTTCCTTCCTTCCTTCCTTCCTTCCTTCCTTCCTTCCCACCCGTCTGCCAGCAGTTCGATCCCGACTGGCTCAACGTTGACTCAGCCTTCCATCCAAGATCGGTAAAATGATCAGCGTATCATTCTGAGCGCCACTATTGCTATCAGAATTTTGATTATGTGAGCGCGGGGACGCTGCAATGGTTGCAGAGAGGGAAAAAATGGTCCTAAGCCATGGTTTTTTTCAGCGCCATCGTAACCTTGAACTAAACGAACTGTTGTAAGTCGAGGATCACCGGTCCTTTAGAGTCGGTTAACTCAAGCAATCTTTATATCCACAGAACAGGGGAGGAAATGCCCAGGGTGGACAAAGGCTGCCATTTACCTGTATTTTTTCCATTAATTTTTTGTTCTTCTGGGTCAGGGACTCGATCTGCCTCTGCAGGGTGGCTAAGAGCTCTTCGGTCGAGGCGCTTAAGCTTTTTTTGGAGAGAAGCTCAGCTGTGGCTAAAAAAAAAGAGAGGAAGAAGAAAGGAAGGAAAAAGAAAGAAAGAAAAGAAGGAAGGAAGGAAGGAAGGAAGGAAGGTGGAGAAAAATAGATCAAAGCCGGTGGAGAAGGCCCCACCTGCGCCCAACACTTCTGCGGTTCAGTCAGGTGTTTGTTAAGTGAGTTTTGCCCCGTTTTACGACCTCTCTTGCCACAGTTGTTCAGCGAAACGTGGCAGTTGATAAGTCAGTAACCCCGGTCGTTAAGCAGATCCGGCTTCCCCCACTGACCTTGCTTGTCAAAGGAGATCGCGTGAGCCCGGGACGCTGCAACCGTCATAAACACGAGCCAGTTGCCAAGTGTCCCAATTTTGACCACGTGACCATGGGGATGCCGAAATGGTCGTAAGGGTGAAACACGGTCCTACGTCCCTATTTTCGCTGCCGTTGTAACTTTGAACGGTCGCTAAATGAACCGTCGTAAGTCAAGGTCTACTTGTATTCCCCTCAGATACACCTGTTGTGATTCAGGGTCAGCCTGTGGGTTCGGCAGTTGATTCGGACGACTCAGAGGAGGAGGAGGAGGGGGGTGTTGAAGAGCTTGATGAGAGCCCTCAGCCAGGCCCCTCCCACCTGGTCACGACGGAGACCCAGCTGTGTGAGCCTGACAGCGTGGATGAAGATGACCCACAGCTGGCCCTGTTCAAGGACGCCCGACGCAGGAGGCAGTCAATCAGGAGTAAACAGAGGAAGACAATGGGGCACCTCGGAAGGAGGCAGAGAGAAGCCACGCCCTGAACTGTATAAAAGGGGAATGTGTGGGAGGGCTGGTTTGCTGAAGGCAACCGTTTGAATAGCTCCTGTTTCATGGTTCGTGTTTTGGTTTTGCTCTGTTTTATGTCAATAAATTTGGCAGGCTTAGTTCCAGCCTCTTGCCTTTTTGTAAAGGGGTTGTCCCTGCCTTTTCTGCAGGGCCGGTAGCAGGCTGGTACAGAACAACACCCTTGAGATACCCTGTGGTGGTGGTCACTGCGTAACACAGGTAGTCCTCGACCTACGACCGCAATTGGGGGGGGGGGTGTTGTCTGAATTTCCGTTGCCAAGCAAGATGGCCGTTAACTGAAGCGCGCCGGACTTTCCGACTTTTTAATGCCACGATTCTTAAACGGTTGTTGTTCAAGGGCACCACACGGTCGTTAAGCGAGTCCAGCTTCCTCCATTGACCCTGCTGGTCAGGAGTTCTCTGGGGAGGTCGGAAACGGCCATTGGGTGACCCCAGAATCCGGCAACCGTTACAAATACATACAGAGGGACAAGTGGCTGGATTTTGATCGCGGGACCTTAGGGATGCTGCAGTGGTCGTATGTGCGTGGACTGATTGTATGAAGTCGCTTTTTTCACTGGGGTTGTATTTCCGAACGGTCAGTAAATGAATGGTGGCAAGTAGAGAGCTATCTGTGTTTAGACGGGGCCTCGCCAACAGATCTGCTCAGTTCTGAACATAATAATAATAATAATAATAATAATAATAATAATAATAATAATAATAATAATAATAATAATAATAATGATGATGATGATGATGATGATGATGGTGGTGGTGGTGGTGGTGGTGGTGGTGGTGGTGGTGGAAGGGACCTTAGAGGTCATCTAGTACAACCCCCTGCTCAGGCAATGTCCAGTCTCTTCTTAAAAACTTCCAGTATTGGAGCATTCACTGCTTCTGGAGGCAGGTAGTTCCACTGGTTAATTGTTCTAACTGTCGGAAAATTTCCCCTTAGTTCTAGGTTGCTTCTCTCTTTTATTAGTCTGCTTCTTGTCCTGCCTTCGGGCACTTTGCAGAACAGCTTGACTCCCTCTTCTTTGGGGCAGCCCCTGAGATACTGGAACATGTCTCCCCTCGTCCTTCTCTTCATTAAACTAGACACCCCCAATTCCAGCACAATTGTGTTCCCGACTTAACAACTGCAAGTGATTCCCTGAACCGCTGTGGCCAGAAAGGTCGTAAAACAGGGTCAAACTCACTTCACAAATCTCTCGCTTCATGACCTGAAACGTTGGGCTCGGTCGCGGTCGTAAAGTCGAGGACGGCCCGTATTCTGACGCAAGAGCCTTGGTGGAGCAGTGGGCTAATGCCTCCTTCAGTAACACCAGCTGCCTGCAATTAGTGCAGGTTCGAGTCCCACCAGGCTCAAGGTTGACTCAGCCTTCCGTCCTTCCCAGGTAGGTAAAATGAGGACCCAGATTGTTGGGGGCAATTAAGCTGACTTTAATTTAATTTAATTTATTAATACTTCTATACCGCCCTTCTCCCAAGGGACTCAGGGCGGTGTACAGGGCAAGAATAAAACAAGAGTTACAAAAATTAAAAAATAATTAAATACATGCCCATAAAAACAGTTAATACATTAATAAAAACCCCAATAAAATGATAATAAAAAACCCCACCAATCCCCCCTCAGGCCAGGCCGGCTTGTTCGAACAGATATGTTTTCAGATCGCGGCGAAAGGAGCGCAGATCGGGTGCCGTCCGGAGCTCAACCGGTAGCTGATTCCATAGCTCCGGGGCGCCCACAGAGAAAGATCTCCCCCTGGGGGCCACCAATCTACATTCTCTGACCGGTGGCACCCTGAGGAGTCCCTCTCTGTGGGAACGCACAGGGCGGAGGGAAGTTGACGCCGGCAGCAGGTGTTCCCTAAGGTACTCCGGACCCCTGCCATGTAGGGCTTTAAACACCATTACTAGTACCTTGAATCTCACCCGGAAGACAACTGGCAGCCAATGCAGCTCACGGAGCAGAGGTGTGACATGGGAGTATCGGGAGACTCCCAACACAACTCTCGCGGCTGCATTCTGTGCCAGTTGGAGCTTCCGGGTGGTCCTCAAGGGCAGCCCCATGTAGAGAGCGTTGCAGTAGTCTAGACGAGAGGTCACGAGCGCGTGAGTGACTGTGCATAAATCATCCCGGCTTAGATAGGGCCGCAACTGGCGCACCAGGCGAACCTGGGCGAAAGCCCCCCTAGTCACAGCCACCATGTGCTCTTCCAAGGTGAGCCGTGAATCTAGGAGGACTCCCAAGTTGCGAGCCCTATCTACGGGGGGTAATAATTCACCCCCCATAGCGAGAGGTGGAATGTCCGAATAAACCCGGGATGAAGGTATGCAAAGCCACTCGGTCTTGTCGGGGTTGAGTTGAAGTCTGTTCCTCCCCATCCAGACCCGAACCGCCTCCAGGCAACGGGACATCACGGTGAGGGCATCACTGGGGTGGTTTGGGGTCGAAAAGAAAAGTTGGGTATCATCAGCATACTGATGATACCCAACTCCAAAACCACGAATGATCTCACCCAGCGGTTTCATATAGATGTTGAACAGGAGAGGCGAGAGGACCGACCCCTGAGGGACTCCACAAACGAGAGACCTCGCGGTCGACCTCTGCCCTCCTGTCAACACCGACTGCGAGCGTCCCAGGAGATAGGAGGAGAACCACTGAAAAACGGTGCCTCCCACTCCCAATCCCCTGAGACGCCGCAGCAAGATACCATGGTCGATGGTATCGAAAGCCGCTGAGAGGTCTAATAGGACCAGAACAGAGGAATGCCCCCTGTCCCGAGCCCTCCAGAGATCATTCACCAGCGCGACCAATGCCGTCTCCGTGCTGTACCCGGGCCTGAAACCCGATTGGCACGGGTCTAGATAATCCGCTTCATCCAGGACCAGAGGGAGCTGATGTGCCACCACACTCTCAACAACCTTCGCAAGAAAGCGAAGGTTGGAGACAGGACGAAAGTTGTTCAATACAGCTGGGTCCAAGGCAGGCTTCTTGAGGAGGGGCCTCACCACCGCCTCTTTCAAGACGGCGGGGAAGCTGCCCTCACTCAAAGAAGCCGATATAACTGCCTGGAACCAGCTGCGTGTCCTCTCCCGGGCTGCATAGACCAGCCAGGAAGGGCACGGGTCCAATAAACATGTGGTGGTACTCAGCCTCCCCATGATCCTGTCCACTTCCTCCGGAGTCACAGAATCAAACTCCTCCCAGGTGATATCGACAAGACCGCCCGTGTCCTGCTCGACAGACTCTGCCCAGTCAGAGTCCAGACCGGTCCGAATCCGAGCGATTTTGTCCGACAGATGCTGGTTAAACTCCTCGGCACGACCCTGCAAGGGCTCCTCCCTCACCTCCTGATTCAGGAGGGAGCGAGTCACCCTAAACAGGGCGGCCGGGCGATTATCTGCGGACGCGATAAGGGTGGCGAAGTGGTTAGACCTCGCCTCCCTTATCGCAGCGAGATAAGACCTAGTATAGGTTCTTAACCGCAATCGGTCGGATTTGGATCGGCTGGATCTCCAACCGCTCTCTAGGCCCCGTCTCTTTGTAATAATGCCGCTTGGGTGTGTGTGTGAAAGCCCTAATAAGCAGGCATATACATAGAATGAAGGCTACTGCTAAGCTTGTAAGCCGCCCTGAGTCTTCGGAGAAGGGCGGGATATAAATGGAATTAAAATTAAAAAAAAAGATTAAGGGCCGGCCTTACCTGGAAGCTCCAGCAATTCCCCTTCTTCGTCCGGCAGGGTTTCCACGTCGTAGCTGGTATTTTCCTTGTCGTTCTGCACAAAGAGAAGGCGAGAGTTTTCCAGAATGTGGGAATCTAAAGCAAGTTCTACGGAGCTGCTCTCGGCTGGGGGAGAAGGTAACTATTTTGGAAAAAAATGGACTTTATGCAAATGCCAGTAGGTGCGTTTCTCTCTCCTGGATGCTGTCCAGGTGTGATGGAAGATGGCCCTGCTTCTCAAGAGGGAGGGAGGAGGGGGCCCTCCCCGAGTTTAGTTGCTTCCTTGCAGACGTTTCCTAAGCCTTCTGGGTAACATCATCAGTGCTGGACCAGAGTGGGGTTTGGGGACAGGAGGAGAAAAACTGTGGGCTCCCTGGTGCTCTCTCGAGTTTGATCATTTTCTTGCAGACATTTCATTACAAGACTAGGTAACATCGTCAGTGCAGAGTGAAATGTCTGCAAGAAAGCAGCCAAGCCCAGAGGGCACTAAGGACCCCACAGTCCTCCTCCCTCTCCTCCTCCTCCCCTTCCTTCCTTCCTTCCTTCCTTCCTTCCTTCCTTCCTTCCTTCCTTCCTTCCTTCCTTCCTTCCTTCCTCCCAGCACTGATAATGTTCCCTAGTTGGGTCATAAAACGTCTGCAAGAAAACAGCCAAGCTCAGAGATCACCAGGGACCTCACAGCCCTCCACCTCCTCCTCCCCTTCCTTCCTTCCTTCCTTCCTTCCTTCCTTCCTTCCTTCCTTCCTTCCTTCCTTCCTTCCTTCCTCCCTCTCTCCCTTCCTCCCTTCTAGCACTGATATTGTTCCCTAGTTGGGTCATAAAACATCTGCAAGAAAACAGCCAGGCTCAGAGATCACCAGGGACCTCACAGCCCTCCACCTTCTCCTCCCCTTCCTTCCTTCCTTCCTTCCTTCCTTCCTTCCTTCCTTCCTTCCTTCCTTCCTTCCTTCCTTCCTTCCTTCCTTCCTCCCTCTCTCCCTTCTAGCACTGATATTGTTCCCTAGTTGGGTCATAAAACATCTGCAAGAAAACAGCCAAGCTCAGAGATCAACAGGGACCTCACAGTCCTCCTCCTCCTCCTCCTCCTCCTCCTCCTCCTCCTCCTCCTCCTCCTCCTCCTCCTCCTCCTCCTCCTCCTCCCCTTCCTTCCTTCCTTCCTTCCTTCCTTCCTTCCTTCCTTCCTTCCTTCCTTCCTTCCTTCCAGCACTGATATTGTTCCCTAGTTGGGTCATAAAACGTCTGCAAGAAAACAGCCAAGCTCAGAGATCACCAAGGTCACACACACCTCCTCCAGTTCAACCCTGCGCTACAAATATTCTCCTCCATCGGGAGGGGGGGGCGTATTCCCAAGGAGCAAGAAGAGAGCCCCTCCGTTCGGGTAGTTTGTGTAAGGAGAAAGAAGCTGCAGGCAGCTCCTCCCAAACAGTTCCCCGAGCACAGGTGTTACCCACTCAATTATTATTCATTCAATTCCGTTTGGCACCCGGTGACGCCTTGCGGGGACGTCAGCTTGCTTTTGTCAGGCAAGATCCCGTGTGCAGGTGAGGAACGGCAATGAAACCTCCTTGGGGAGAAAAAAATCACAGCGTGCCTTTCGTGGGTTTCGCGGCCTGACACCCCTGCTTTAAACTTGACCGTCGAGAGGGCTGGACGGCTGGGCCGGGCGCTCCCTCTGGAGCGCGACAACGTACCCCGAGCTCGTCTTAAAGGAACGACTGGATGTTTAAGCCTTCCCTTCGGTACCTCACAGAACGAAAGCCGGCTTCGCAGCACGTCCAGTTCCTTCTTGAGACTTTCCTTCTCGTTGGCCGTCTCCGCCAGTTGGCGTCGAAGATCCTCTAACTGGGAAGACGACAAAAAAAAACAACAGCAGCAAGATTTTATTCCAAGTGTGACACTCGCCTGTTCGGGTATCTGGCGAATTCTTTTGAACGGAGAGGAACGTCCTGGAAACGGAAGGGAAGGAAGGGAAGGAAGGAAGAAAAAAGAGGAAGGAAGGAAGAAAAGAAAGATAGAGAAAGGGAAGGAAAGGGAAGGGAAGGGAAGGGAAGGGAAGGGAAGGGAAGGGAAGGGAAGGGAAGGGAAGGGAAGGGAAGGGAAGGGAAGGGAAGGGAAGGGAAGGGAAGGGAAGGGAAGGGAAGGGAAGGGAAGGGAAGGGAAGGGAAGGGAAGGAAGGAAGGAAGGAAGGAAGGAAGGAAGGAAGGAAGGAAGGAAGGAAGGAAGAAAGAAAGAAAGAAAGAAAGAAAGAAAGAAAGAAAGAAAGAAAGAAAGAAAGAAAGAAAGAAAGAAAGAAAGAAAGAAAGAAAGAAACTCACCTGCTTCTCCAGAACAGGCAAGGAGCCGTTTTGGATCTCCAGCTGTTCCCAGAGGCAAAAGTGGGAGGGGGGGGAAAGAGGTAAAGTTCATTGCCGGGAAAATGTCTGGTTTATTGGCCGATCTCTCGAAAGCACCCTTCCCAATTCTGGATGACCAGAAGGCAAAATAAAGCCCGAAATTAAACGCAGGGACCAAACATCACTAATCAAGGCAATCCCTGCGGGATTGATTTATTTAACGGTACGCTTGGAAAGGGGGGTGGTGGTGGTCCCTTTCCAAAGATTAGCCGGGGGGGATGGGGGGGGTGGGGACACACAGCTGCTGCCGAGATGCACCCATTTCAGAAGAGCGAGTAGGAGGTCTTCGTACACGAGGAATGTGTCTGTGAAGATGCTCCCAGGTCAGGATTGTCCCAAAGCGGCTTTTTCAGGAGGCCGCTGGACTTCCTTTGTTTTTCCTTCGAAGACCTTTTGCTTCTCTACATGGGGCTTCCCTTGAGGACCACCCGGAGGCTCCAACTGGTACAGAATGCAGCCGCGAGAGTTGTGTTGGGAGTCTCCCGATACTCCCATGTTGCACCTCTGCTCCGTGAGCTGCATTGGCTCCCAGTTGTCTTCCGGGTGAGATTCAAGGTACTAGTAATGGTGTTCAAAGCCCTTCATGGCAGGGGTCCAGAGTACCTTAGGGAACACCTGCTGCCGGCGTCTACTTCCCTCCGCCCTGTGCGTTCCCACAGAGAGGGCCTCCTCAGGGTGCCACCGGTCAGAGAATGTCGATTGGTGGCCCCCAGGGGGAGATCCTTCTCTGTGGGCGCCCCGGAGCTATGGAATCAGCTACCGGTTGAGCTCCGGACGGCGCCCGATCTCCGCTCCTTTCGCCGCGATCTAAAAACATACTTGTTCGAACAAGCCGGCCTGGCCTGATGGGGGATTGGTGGGGGTTTTACTGTATTTTATTGGGGTTTACTATGTATTAATTGTTTTTTAGTGGGCATGTATTTAATCATTTTTTAACTTTTGTAATTTCTGTGTTTTTTATTCTTGCCCTGTTCACCGCCCTGAGTCCTTCGGCAGAAGGGCGGTATAGAAATATTATTAAATTAAATTAAATTAAATTCTCCTCCCAGAAGCTTCTTCAGCTCTAACTGGGATGGTGGGGGAAGGGAAGGATTTATACTCCTTGCAGACAGCCGGTCATTCGCATCCTTTTTTTTTTTAGAGAGTCCTTGAGGCCACTGGGAGGCTTGTCTGTTTTCCTCGGGGTCACCACCGGAGTGGGGGCAAATGGGTGCGGAGCCTTCTCGGAGCTGCAGAAAGGATGTCCGTGAAGGCTCCACACCCATTTGCAGCTGATCTTCAGAAGCGGTGGGCGCTCCACCCCTGGAGGCCTTTTAAGAAGAGACCGGACAGCCACCAGTCTGAAGTGGTACAGGGTCTCCTGCTTGAGCAGGGGGCTGGACTAGATGACCTCCAAGGTCCCTGCCAGCTCTATACTGATCGACTGAAATCTTTATCCAGGGTGGTCTTCAAACACTCACTTCCTGTTTCTGTTTGTCCTGGAGCTGCTCCAGTCCCTGGATCTTTTGAAGAAAGTGGGCCCTCTCCTGTTGTAGCTTCGCAATCTCCTCATAGGCGTCCCGATCCTCCTAGGAGTAAAAAAGGTAGTTGGGGAACCTTCAGCCAGTCCCCTCGTCCCTTTCTCTCTCTCCTTCTCTCTCTCCCCTTTCTCTTTCTCTCCTTTTCTCTCTCTCTCTCTCTCTCTCTCTCCTTCTCTTTTTCTCTCTCCTCTCTCTCTCCCCTTTCTCTTTCTCTTCTTTCTCTCCATTTCTCTCTCTCTCTCCCCTCTTTCTCTCTTTTTTTTCTCCTCTCTCTCTCCTCTCCCCTCTCTCCCCTTTCTCGCTCTCTCTCCTTTTCTCTTTCTCTCTCCTCTCTCCCTCTCTTCTTCTCTCTCCCCTCTTTCTCTTCTCTCTCTCCTTTTCTCTTTCTCTCTCTCCACTCTCTCTCTCTCTCTCTCCTTCTCTTTCTGTCTCTCCTTTTCCCTCTTTCTCTCATGAAACGCCTGCAAGAAAACCACCAAGTTCAGAGACCACCAAGAACCCCACAGTCCTCCTCCTCCTCTTCCTCCTCCTCCTCCAACCCCCACATTCCCTTCTAGCACCGAAGACATTGCCTAGTTGGGTCGTGAAACGTCTGCAAGAAAAACCACCCAGTTCCGAGAGCACCCAGGACTTCATCATTCCAGCCTGAGCTCCAGAGATCCTCTTCTGTTGGGAATACTCGAGCCATTTCCGGAAGGATTTCCCCCTTTTGAGTTGAGCCAAGAACCCTGGATATCCCGGTCAGCCCCCCCCCCCAAATGCCAGAATGGTCCCTTTTCAGGCCAAGGGACTGGTGGGGGCCCCCAAATCTCTTTCTTCAGTGGACAATCTGGGCACGCGAGCCCATCGGCCACCGACCTGGTTGGGGTTGCTGGCGGGCGGCTGCGGTGCCTTCCGCTTCCTCGGACTGTGGCTCTTCTCCTTGCAGCAGAGAGACTGTCGAGAGGAAGAGGCCTGAGGGAGGGAGGGAGGGAGGGAGAGGAGAGGAGAGGGAGAGGGGAGAAAAAGGAGGGAGGGAGGGGAGGAAGAAAGGGGAAAGGGAGGGAGAAAGAGGAAGATGGGAGAACGGACGGAGGGATGGGGAGAAAGAGGGGAGGGAGGGATAAAGAAGGGAGAGGGAAAGAGAAGGGAGGGGGAGAGACGAAGGGAGGGGAGGGAGAGAGCAGAAAGGAGGGAGGGAGAAAGTGAAGGGAAGGGGGGAGGGGGAAAGAGAAGGGAGGGGGAAGAAAGAGAGAGGCAGGAAGAGAAAATGGAGGAACAGAGGGAGGGAGGGATGGGGAGGGAGGGGAGGGAGGAAGAAAGAAGAGAGAAAGAGGGGAGGGAGGGGGGAGGGACGAAGGGAGGGGAGGGAGAGAGCAGAAAGAAGGGAAGGAGAAAGAAAAGGGAAGGGGAAGAAAGAGAGAGGGAGGGAGAAAGAGAAGATGGAAGAACAGAGGGAGGGAGGGATGGGGAGGGAGGGGAGGGAGGAAGGAAGAAGGGAGAAAGAGGGGAGGGAGGGGGGAGGGACGAAGGGAGGGGAAGGATGGAGAGAGCAGAAAGGAGGGAGGAAGAGAAGGGAAAGGGAGAGCGGGGGAGGGGAAAAAGAAGGGAAGGGAGGGGGAGGAAGGAAAGAAGGAAGAGAGGACCAGGGAGAGGGAAGAGGAAGGATGAAGGATGAAGGGAGGGGAGGGACGGAGAGAGGAGAAAGAGAAGGGTGGGAGGGAGGGAGGGAGAAAGAAGAGGGAAGAAGGGAGAGAGGGAGGGAGGAAGGGATGGGGAGGAAGGGGAGGGAGGAAGAGAAGGGAGAGAGGGAGGGAAGAGGGGAGGATGAAGGAGGGGAGGGATGGAGAAGGGAGAGAAGGCAGAGAGGGAGGGGAGGGGGACGAAGGGAGGGGAGGGACGGAGAGAGGAGAAAGAGGAGAAAGAAGGGAGAGAGGGAATGAGAAAGAGAAAGGAGAGAGGGAAAAAGAGGAGGGTGGGAGGGAGGGAAAGGGGGAGGGAGGGGAGAAGGGGGAAGGGGCGTTAAGACTTGACCCCCCCCAACTGCTGCTGCCGCCCATCAGCCCTTTTGGAAGGGTCGGGGTTACCTGAGAAGACAGGTCGGGGGATCGTTCCTCTGCAAAAGAGACAAAAACATCAGGGTAGACGGAGGGAAGGCTGGCAAGCAGGCCTCCAATTTTTTTTTTGGGGGGGGGGTTGACCCAGGGCCCCTGGGAAACAGCCCCCAAACAGCCAGATGACCAAACTAGGGGAAGGGGCTTAGGGAGACACCCCCCCCTCATTACCGGGAGGTCTGTCAGGGCTCTCCGGCCACCAGGCCATTTGGGATAGGAACATACCAGGGCTTATTCCAGCTTATTACGGGTAGGGGAGGGGCTGGAAACCTGGTTAGTTAAGAGGCTGGTTAGTGTCACTTGCCGAGGAGAAGATGGGCAACAGGCCAGGGGTTGAACTGCTATACAGGTGGTCCTCGACTTACGACTACAACCCAGCCCAAAATTTCCGTTGCTCAACGAGACGCTCGTTAAGTGAGTCGTGCCCCACTTTACGACCTGCCTTGCCGGAGACTTTAAGCAAATCTCTGCAGTGGTTAAGTTCGTGAGGCGGTTGTTAAGTCAATCCGGCTTCCCCCATTTGAAGGTCGCAAAAGGGGACGCCGCGACCATCGTAAGCATGAGCCAGTCGCCCAACGGCTGGCATTTTGATCCCGGGAGCCCGGGGGCCGCCGCAACGGTCGTTCAGTCTGAAAAAACGGTCATAAGTCCCTTTTTTTCAATGCCATTGTAACTTCGGTCGTAAGTCCGGGACGGCCTGAACAATGCAGGTTGTTCTTGTTCTCTCCCACCCTTAGAGGGCAGAGAAAGACTTGAAACTAGGCTAGTCCTCAACTCACAACCGTAACTTGAGACCAGAAGTTTAATCATAACTCGTGACGGCCGTAAGTCAAGGTACCCGGAGCCGATTTTACCACCCCTTTTTTAAATGCATGCATGAAACGAACTGTGTGGTCGAAAGTCTGAATCAGTTTTCCATAAAAGCGTCAGACAAACATCGCCTATCGCAGTTTCATCAAAATGGCCGACTGAGGAATTCTGGGAGTTGAAGTCCACAAGTCATCAAAGGGCCAAATTTGAAGACCCCTGGGGTGGAGAGTCCTGACAGTAGAAACCGCCAGCCAGTAAAATGCAGCTAGTCCCCGCCTTATGACAGTTCATGTAGTGACCGTTCAAAGGTACAACGCCATTGACTTAGGAGCATTGTTCACACAACGCCCGTGGCAGCGTCCCCACGGCCACCGTTTTCAGACACTTGGCAACTGACTCATATTCAGGACAGGTGGCAGCGTCCCGAGGTCTGAGACCTGGGGGCGCAGTGGTTAGGATGCAGTATTGCAGGCGAATTCTGCGGAGTGCCGACTGCCAGCACTTTGGCAGTTCGATCCTGATGGGCTCAAGGTGGACTCGGCCTTCCGTCCTTATGAGGTCGGTAAAATGAGGACCCAGATTGTTGGGGGCAAATAGTCTGGCTCTGTAAACCACTTAGAGAGGGCTGGAAAGCACTGTGAAGCGGTATATAAGTCTAAGTGCCTATTCTATTCTATTCTATTTTTTATTTTCTATTCTATTCTATATTCTATTTTCTATTCTATTCTATATTCTATTCTATTCTATTTCTATTCTGTTCTATATTCTATTTTCTATTCTATTCTATATTCTATTCTATTCTATTTTTTATTCCGTTCTATATTCTATATTCTATTCTATATTCTATTTTCTATTCTATTCTATATTCTATTCTATTCTATTTTCTATTCTGTTCTATATTCTATTTTCTATTCTATTCTATATTCTATTCTATTCTATTTTCTATTCTGTTCTATATTCTATTTTCTATTCTATTCTATATTCTATTCTATTCTATTCTATTTTTTATTCTGTTCTATATTCTATATTCTATTCTATATTCTATTTTCTATTCTATTCTATATTCTATTCTATTCTATTTTCTATTCTGTTCTATATTCTATTTTCTATTCTATTCTATATTCTATTCTATTCTATTTTCTATTCTGTTCTATATTCTATTTTCTATTCTATTCTATTCTATTTTCTATTCTGTTCTATATTCTATTTTCTATTCTATTCTATATTCTATTCTATTCTATTTTCTATTCTGTTCTATATTCTATTTTCTATTCTATTCTATATTCTATTCTATTCTATTTTTTATTCTGTTCTATATTCTATATTCTATTCTATATTCTATTTTCTATTCTATTCTATATTCTATTCTATTCTATTTTCTATTCTGTTCTATATTCTATTTTCTATTCTATTCTATATTCTATTCTATTCTATTTTCTATTCTGTTCTATATTCTATTTTCTGTTCTATTCTATATTCTATTCTATTCTATTTTTTATTCTGTTCTATATTCTATATTCTATTCTATATTCTATTTTCTATTCTATTCTATATTCTATTCTATTCTATTTTTTATTCTGTTCTATATTCTATTTTCTATTCTATTTTCTATTCTATTCTATTCTATATTCTATTTTCTATTCTATTCTATATTCTATTCTATTTTCTATTCTATTCTATATTCTATTCTATTCTGTTCTATATTCTATTTTCTATTCTATTCTATATTCTATATTCTATTCTATTCTACTATCTATTCTATTCTATTCTATTCTATACTATACTATTTTCTATTCTGTTCTATATTCTATATTCTATTCTATTCTACTATCTATTTTATTCTATTCTATTCTATACTATTCTATTTTCTATTCTATTCTATATCTATTCTATTCTATTTTCTATTCTGTTCTATATTCTATTTTCTATTCTATTCTATTCTATTCTATTCTATTCTATTCTATTCTATTCTATTCTATTCTATTCTATTCCATATTCCAATTCCCATTCCAATTCCAATTCCAATTCTATTCTTTTGGATTCATTTCTAATACTATTCTTTTTATCCCATTCTACTCTAGAGTCATGGTGACGCAGTCATTAAAATACAGTATTGCATGGTGACTCTGCCCACTGCCAGCAGTTCGATCCTAACCAGCTTGAGGTTGACTCAGCCTTCCATCCTTCCGAGGTCGGTAAAAGGAGGACCCAGATTGTTAGGGAGCAATAGGCTGACTCTGTAAATCGCTTAGAGAGGCCTGTAAAAGCACTATGAAGCAGTGTATAATTGCTGTTGCTAACTTATCATCTATCTATCATCTATCTCTCTGTCTACTTATCTCTTGTCTTCTGTCTATCTACAATATCTATCTGTCACTGTCTAGAGGCCAAACCTGACTCGGCTCCATCGCTGCCTACGCCTGCTTTTGCTCACAGCTTTGCCAAACACTGGCGGGAGGAGGCAGGTGAATTCCTAACGGTGGGGGGGGGGGGTGAGGTGGGAAGGCTATGGAATGTAAGTGAACCGTCAGTTGTCGGGGAGATGTTATCTACCAAGGCCGAGTGAGGAAGGATGTTTTGATTGGAGCAGACCGTTTTCCCCAAAGCAATAGAACTTGCTGGCTTCTTGCAGATGTTTCATGACACACACACACACACACCCAGTGCGCCAATGATGTTACCTAGCTGGGTAACATGACGTCTGCAAGAAAACAGTCAAGCTCAGAGAGCAGCAAGGAGCTTGGATGTGAAAAAGGCCCTTCAAGTAGTCAACACAAGGGGACAAAAGCCCACCTGCCATCCAGCTGAAGGACATTGTGAGTCTCTTCCTGGCCAATCCAGACTGAAGGAACCCCCGTCCCAATTCCTCCGAGGAAGGCCAGTAAACCCTCTTCCTTCAACGGGACTAGCCAGCATCAGGGAAGCAGAACTGGGGGGGAAGGGGGGGTGTCTTACCGCTGGCCCAAGAGTGGCGCTGGGCTGCCTCTTGGAGATAATGTTGAATGAGGGCATTGTCCAAGGCGGCTCCGTAGTGTGCGGCATCACGGCCCGTGGCATCGATGAGGCCGACCCGTGCGCCCCCGTGGATAAGCGCCTCGACGGTCTCCACACTGCCATTCTCACAAGCCACCATCAGGGCTGTTCTGAAGCAAAGAGAGGCACCGTCACTCCGAGGAGACGGTCCCAAGGTTAATATGAGGGAAGTCACTCTCGAAACGCCACCAAGTGTCAGTTAATTGGGACCCTGATGGCCTACCAAGATGGAATGTTAAAAAAAAATAACCAGGGCAGGTATGAACGAAAAATGATTGACAAAGGTCAGAGAGCTCTTTTTATTCAATTGACGTAATAAGAATGGTATGGGTTTGAAGGTGAGACCGTCAATACTAAGGGGAACAGAGAGGAAATGTGTCACGTGGGAGTTTGAGACTTGTCCTAACGATGCTCGCAGGTTATTGAATGATCGTTTAAGCCAGCCGCCACGTTGCTTTTTTAAATATTTAAATGTCAAATTAGAAAATCGATAAAACTTTTAAGCTTGGTGCATTTTTTATTTTTATTTTTATTTTATTTTAATTCCATTTATATCCCGCCCTTCTCCGAAGACTCAGGGCGGCTTACAAGCTTAGCAGTAGCCTTCATTCTATGTATATGCCTGCTTATTAGGGCTTTCACACACACCCCAAGCGGCATTATTACAAAGTCATCTTATTGCCCCCAACAATCTGGGTCCTCGTTTTACCTACCTCGGAAGGATGGAAGGCTGAGTCAACCTTGAGCCTGGTGGGACTCGAACCTGCACTAATTGCAGGCAGCTGGTGTTACTTAAGGAGGCATTAGCCCACTGCTCCACCAAGGTTCTCTGTTAGCATGGGGTCCTTGAATACTTTGAAAACTTTTTGAGACTGTCCAGTTTG
This sequence comes from Vipera latastei, assembly GCA_024294585.1. Lineage (NCBI taxonomy): Eukaryota > Metazoa > Chordata > Lepidosauria > Squamata > Viperidae > Vipera > Vipera latastei. The sequence continues at coordinate 4,995,649 of CM044354.1, read as the reverse complement.
TTATCGAGTTTGGTAATGAAATGTCTGCAAGAAAACCACCAAGCTCAGAGAGCACCAAGGACCTCACAGCCTTCCTCCTCCTCCTCCTCCTCCTCCTCCTCCTCCTCCTCCTCCTCCTCCTCCTCCTCCTCTTCTCTCCTCTCTACAATCCCCACTCCCTTCTATCAATGATAATGTTACCTAGTTGGGTCATGAAATGTCTGCAAGAAAACCACCAGGCTCAGAGAGCACCAAGGACCCCCATCCTCCTCCTCCTCCTCCTCCGCCTCCTCCATTCTGCAAGTGTTCTGTACCAGCCTGCTACCGGCCCTGCAGCAAAAGCAGGGACGACCCCTTTACAAACGGCAAGAGGCTGGAATAAAGCCTGCCAAATTTATTCACATAAAACAAGAGCAAGACAAGACACCAACCATAAAACACGAGCTAAGAAGCAGGAACAATCCAAGCGGTTGCCTTCAGCAAACCAGCCCTCCCACACATTCCCCTTATATAGAGTTCAGGGCGTGGATTCTCTGTGCCTCCTTCCGAGGTGCCCCATTGCCTTCCTCTGTTTACTCCTACTTGACTGCCTCCTGCGTCGGGCGTCCTTGAACAGGGCCAGCTGTGGGTCATCTTCATCCACGCTGTCAGGCTCACACAGCTGGGTCTCCACCAGGTGGGAGGGGCCTGGCTGGGGGCTCTGCGGAGCCTCAAAGCCATCATCAGCAAGTTCTTCAACACCCCCGTCCTCCTCCTCCTCTGAGTCATCCGACCCAACTGCCGAACCCACAGGCTGACCCTGAATCACAACAGCAAGCTCCACTCCTATTTAGCACTGACAATGTTACCTAGTTTGTTAATGAAACGTCTTCCCAGAAAACCACCATCCGGTTATTGTGTGAGCTGTATAGAATCTCACAGCTGCGATGGATGTAAACACAATACTGTCAATAAGTACAGGTAGTCCTCAACTTTCGACCGTTCCTTTGGTGACCGCTCGGAGTTACGACGGCACTGAAAAAAAGTGACCGAGGACCGTTTTCCACACTTACGACCGTCGTTGCAGCATCCGCGTGGTCACGCGGTCGAAACTCAGACATTCGGTGACTGTGTTTGCTGGTGGGAAGGTCGCAACATGGGATCACATGACTCCCGGGGACACGGCCACTGTTGTAATTACGAGCCAGTTGCCCAGCGTCCGAGTTATGATCCCGTGACCGTGGGGGGACACTGCAACAACGGTCGTAAGTGTGAATAAAGGTCCTAAGTTGCTTTTTTCACTGGCGTTGTAACTCCGAACGGCGACTAAATGAACTGTTTTAAGCCTGAGCAAGGGGTTGGACGAGATGACCTCCAAGGTACCTTCCAACATCATCATCATCATCATCATCATTATTATTATTGTTATTGTTATTGTTATTATATCATTGCAAAGTCAGCCAGATGTTCAGACTGGATCTGGCATTTTTGTCTACCTATCGACTCCTTACCAAGGACCTGGGATAGGCAGATGTGGATGTTGGATGGTATTCCAGATCTCGTCGCAGGATGGAAGCAGTTCCTAGTAAGGCCGCCTTTTGCAATTGACTAATGGCGAACTTGTCAATGCCGATGACGGTGTTCAAGTGGTGCTCCAGTTGTTTTGGGATTGCACCCAGGGCGCCTCTGACTATTGGTACCACCCTTGCTTGCCTTTGCCACAGTCTTTCTATTTCTATTTGTGGGTCTTTGTATTTTGTGATCTTCTCCAGTTCTTTCTCCTCTATTCTGCTGTCTCTATTATTATTATTATTATTATTATTATTATTATTATTATTATTATTATTATAATGAGGGCAGAGCCTCGTGTCACGTGGAACAAGAGAGACAAACTCCTGGCCGCCCGCCGGTTTCCTCACCGGCCTCTCTGGTCTCTGGCGTTAACAGCTGCTCCACGGTGTAGTAAGTAGTGGCAGAGCTCCGAGTGGTTCATCCTGGCTGCCAGCATGAGAGGGGTGACTCCATCCTGCCAGGAGAAAGCGGGGAGCACAATGCCCGGTCAGTTAAAAACATCCGCGTCTCCGTTGTAGCAAGTTCATCACCACTTTCCTTCCTTCCTTTGAAGGCTTAGGGCAGACATGTCAAACACAAGGCCCGGGGGCCGGATCTGGCCCGCGAAGTGGTTTCATGTGGCCCGCGAAGCCATCCTGGAAACAGTGAGGGAACGGCCCCCACTGCCTTGGCCCTGGCCCAGAAACCCTCCTTCTGCCAGAGACCCTCAGATCTGTCCCACTCCTGCCCAGGCCCCCATAGGCACCCTTGATGCGAATGATGTAGAGCTGGCCACGCCCACCCAGTAGGCCATACGCACTCTAGCCACGCCCACCCAGTAGGCCACGCCCACCCAGGCCACACCCACCCGGCCCCTTGAGGGCAACCGCAATGCTGATGCGGCCCTCAATGAAATTGAGTTTGACACCCCTGGCTTAGGGTTATCGAAGGCAGGACAGGAGGAGGAGGAGGAAGAGAAGGGGAGAAGGAGAAGGGGGAGGAAAGAGAAGAGGAAAGAAGGAGAAAAGGAAAAGGGAGGACGGGAAGGAGGAAGTGGAAGACGAGGAGGAGGAAAAGGAGAGGGGAAAAAGACAAGAGAAGGAAAGAAGGAGAGGAAAGTAAAGGACGAGAGAAAACAGGAGGGTACGGAGGAGGCGGGGAAGAGAAGGAGAAGGAGGAGAGGAAAGAAGGAGGAGAAGAGGAAACGGGAAGAAGGAGAAGAAAAGGAGGAGAGGAAAGAAGGAAGAGAAGAGGAAACGGGAAGAAGGAGAAGAAAAGGAGGAGAGGAAAGAAGGAGGAGAAGAGGAAATGGGAGGAAGTGAAGGAGGAGAAGGAGGAAATGGAAGATGAGGAGGAGAAAAAGGAGAGGGGAAAAAAGACAGAAGAAGAGAAGGAGAGGAAAGTAAAGGATGAGAGAAAACAGGAGGGTGTGGAGGAGGAGAGAAAGAGAAGGATAAGAGGAAAGAAAGAAGAGGAAAGGAGGAGGAGAAAAGGAGAAGAGGGATGAGAAGGAGAAGGAGAAAAGAAAACGGGAGGAAGTGAAGGAGGAGGAAATGGAAGAGGAGAAAAGGAGAGAGAAGAAGAGAGAAGAAGAGAAGGAGAGAAGGAGAGGAAAGTATCTGGAGGAGAGGAGGAGGAGGAGAGAAAGAGAAGAAGAGGAAAAGAGAAGAAAAGGAGAAGGAGAAAAGGAAATGGGAGGAGGTGAAGGAGGAGAAGGAGGAGAAATAGAAGACGAGGAGGAGGAAAATGAGAGAGAAAAAGAGAGAAGAAGAGAAGGAGAGGAAAGTAAAAGACGAGAGAAAACAGGAGGAAGGGGGGAAGAGAAGGAGATATGGAAAGAGAAGACGGAGAAGAGGAAACAGGAGGAAGGAGAAGAAGGCCAAAAAGGGGAAGAGGAAAGAGAAGGAGAAAAGGAAACAGGAGGAGGAGGAGGAGGAAATGGAAGAGGAGGAGAGAAAAAAGACAAGGCGAAGAAGAAGAGAAGGAGAGGAAAGTAAGGGATAAGAGAAAAGAGGAAGGTCTGGAGGAGAAAGAGGAGGAGAAGAGGAGAACGAGTGATGCAGAAGGAGAAGGTGGGAAGGAGAAGAGGAAAGAGAAGAAGAGGAAACAGGAGGAGGAGGAGGAGGAGGAAAAGGAGAGAAAAGAGAAGAAAGCCAAAGAAGGGAAGGAGGAGAAGGAAAGGATGAGAGAAAGCTGGAAGGGAAGGAGAAGGAGAAGGAAAAAAGGAAACAGGAGGAGGGGAAGGAAGAGGAGGAGGAGGAAGCGGAAGAGGAGGAGAGAAAAGAGAAGAAAGACAAGGGGGACGAGGAGAAGGAGAGGAAAGGAAAAGAGAAGAGAAAACAGGAGGGTAAGGAGAAGGAGGAGGAGAAGGAGGAAATGTATATATCACTGTCACTACTGTGACCACTGCCTGTGGATGGCCTTGGGTTAGGCTGAAACAGGGAATAAGATTTGTCCCGTGTTTGGGGCCTAGCAAGGTAATCTAAATAGTTAACAAACATTTAGAAGATAGATAGATAGATAGATAGATAGATAGATAGATAGATAGATAGATAGATAGATAGATAGATAGATAGATAGATAGATAGATAGATAGATAGATATGGAGAGATGGATAGAGAGATGTGGATGATGAATAGATAGACAGACAGACAAAATGGATGGATGGATATGGAGAGATGGATAGAGCGATGTGGATGGATAGATAGATAGATAGATAGATAGATAGATAGATAGATAGATAGATAGATAGATAGAGATAGAGATAGAGATGATAGAGATAGAGATAGAGATAGAGATAGAGATAGAGATAGAGATAGAGATAGAGATAGAGATAGAGATATATTACAAATTACACACCCTTTGGATAGCCTTTCAGAGGCCAATCAGGATCACAGCCTGGTTGCAGGCCTGGTGAGTTACTCAGGCCTTCCGTCTGGTTGGGAGAACAAAAGAAGCAAAAACGAAGTGACCCCAGAAAGGGCTCAGCCTGAGCTGAAGCATGGAGGCCGAGCAGACTCTTACCTGGTCCTTGGGGTTCAAGGAAGCCTTGAAGTCACAAAGAATTTCCAAACAAGAGATAGACCCATGGATGGCTGGAAATATATATATATATATATTTAAAAAGAGGGTAAAAGAGACACTTTCTTAACGGGTTAGGGCAGGGGTAGGTAACCTTGGCTCTTTTATGACTGGTGGACTTCAACTCCCAGAATTCTTGAGCCAGCATGACAGCTTGGAAACCTCTCCCTTTCCCCTCAGCATGGCTGGCTAAGGAATTCTGGGAGTTGAAGTCCACCAGTCATAAAGCGGCCTAGGCCAGGGGTAGGCCACCTTGGCTCTTTTACGACTCGTGGAACTTCAACTCCCAGAATTCCTGAGCCAGCATGGCTCAGCTTGGAAACCTCTCCCTTTCCCCTCAGCGTGGCTGGCTCAGGAATTCTGGGAGTTGAAGTCCACGAGTCATAAAGCGGCCTAGGCCTAGGCCAGGGATAGGCAACCTTGGCCCTTTTATGACTGGTGGACTTCAACTCCCAGAATTCCTCAGCCAGCATGACTCAGCTTGGAAACCTCTCCCTTTCCCCTCAGCGTGGCTGGCTCAGGAATTCTGGGAGTTGAAGTCCACGAGTCATAAAGCGGCCTAGGCCAGGGGTAGGCAACCTTGGCTCTTTTATGACTGGTGGACTTCAACTCCCAGAATTCCTGAGCCAGCATGACAGCTTGGAAACCTCTCCCTTTCCCCTCAGCATGGCTGGCTAAGGAATTCTGGGAGTTGAAGTCCACGAGTCATAAAGCGGCCTAGGCCAGGGGTAGGCAACCTTGGCTCTTTTATGACTGGTGGACTTCAACTCCCAGAATTCCTGAGCCAGCATGACAGCTTGGAAACCTCTCCCTTTCCCCTCAGCATGGCTGGCTAAGGAATTTTGGGAGTTGAAGTCCACCAGTCATAAAGCGGCCTAGGCCAGGGGTAGGCCACCTTGGCTCTTTTACGACTCGTGGAACTTCAACTCCCAGAATTCCTGAGCCAGCATGGCTCAGCTTGGAAACCTCTCCCTTTCCCCTCAGCGTGGCTGGCTCAGGAATTCTGGGAGTTGAAGTCCACGACTCATAAAAGAGCCAAAGTGGCCTACCCTTGGGTTAGGCGCTTCCACTGCAAGACAAACCAAATGAGAATCCATCCAGCGTCACTGACAATTCTTTCGGATTCTTTGGTAAGTTTTGCCTGCAGTTTACAACTTCAGGCATCCCTCCCTGGTCTCATGAGTACGGACGGTCCTCAACTTACGACAACAACGGAGCCCAAATTTTATGCGGCTCGGTGAGACATTCGTTAAGCGCATTTCGTCCCACATTACGACCTTCCTTGCCAAAGTCATTAAGTGAATGACTACAGTTATTCTGTTAGTTAAGCTGGTTGTTAAATGAATCTGGCTTCCCTCCACCCTAACCCCCAGCTTGACTTTGCTTGTCGGAAGGTCGCGAAAGGGGATCACGTGATACGCCCCCCCGGGACTCTGCAACGGTTGTAAATATGAGTCAGTTGCCAAGCGTCCGAATTTTGATCACGTGATCGCGGGGATGCCGCAACAGTTGTAAGTCTGAAAAACAGTCGTAGGTCACTTTTTTTCCAGTGCCGCTGTAACTGTGAACCGTCACTTAAATGAACTGTTGTAAGTCGAGGACTACCTGTGCTGAGGGTTTTAAAGTTCAAGGGGAAGGATGCGACTTCCAGGCCTAAACAATTCCAAGTGACAGCCGCTTAACTATGAGCCAGCCGTGGGCTGCAGCTGCCAAAAAAGCCAACACAGTGCTAGGCTGCATTAACGGAGGGATAGAATCAAGATCAAGTGAAGTACTAATACCACTTTACAAGGCCTTGGTAAGGCCACACTTGGAATACGGCATCCAGTTTTGGTCACCACGATGTAAAAAAAAAGTTGAGACTCTAGAAAGAGTGCAGAGAAGAGCAACAAAGATGATCAGGGGACTGGAGGCTAAAACATACAAGGAACGGTTGCTGGAATTGGGTATTTCTAGTTTAATGAAGAGAAGGACGAGGGGGGACAGGATAGCAGTGTTCCAGTATCTCAGGGGCTGCCCCAAAGAAGAGGGAGTCAAGCTATTCTCCAAAGCGCCTGAAGGCAGGACAAGAAGCAACAGATGGAAACTAATCAAGGAGAGAAGCAACCTAGAACTAAGGAGGAATTTCCTGACAGTGAGGACAATTAACCAGTGGAACTCCTTGCCTCCAGAAGTGGTGAATGCTGCAACATTGGAAGTTTTTAAGAAGAGACTGGACAGCCATTTGTCTGAAATGGGATAGGGTTTCCTGCCTGAGCAGAGGGTTGGACTAGATGACCTCCAAGGTCCCTTCCAACTACTACTACTACTACTACTTCTTCTTCTTCTTCTTTTTCTTCTTCTTCTTCTTCTTCTTCTTCTTATTATTATTATTATTATTATTATTATTATTATTATTATTATCATTAATTATTATATTATTATTATTATTATTATTATTATTATTATTATTATTATTATCATTATTATTATTATGTTCAGAACTGAGCAGATCTGTTGGCGAGGCCCCGTCTAAACACAGATAGCTCTCTACTTGCCGCCATTCATTTAGTGACCATTCGGAAATACAACCCCAGTGAAAAAAGCGACTTCATACAATCAGTCCTCACACATACAACCACTGCAGTTTTTAAGAAGAGACCGGACAGCCATTTGTCTTGGAAATTGTATAGTTTTTCCTCCCTGAGCAGAGGGTTGGACTAGACGACCTCCAACTCTTGTTATTCTATTCTACACGTTCGAATAGTGTGTCCAGTGTGGGTCACCACGATGCAAAAAAAGATGTTGAGACTCTCTAGAAGGAGGGCGGAGAACTTACCTGCATGGTGCAAAGCAGTCCTTCCCTGGCTATCGGCTACATCAACGGGGCAGGAAGACTTAGGAGGCGAGAGAGAAAAACTTAGCGTCAAAAATTCAATGAAAGTTGGATTCTGAGGTTTATTTATTTGGGAGTAACCCTGATCAGAATAAGAGAAGTTTGCAAAGATGAGCAGTTGCCTTATCTCAGTGTTATCTCTTCCTCCCAATCCAGGACATTAAGTCAGATTTCACCATCTTTTTTCTCCTATCTTCTTCGTGGCCTTCTGGGATTGCTCTAAGTCTTAAACAAAGTCACCTTTCTCTCAGCTCTCCCCAAATCACTTTCCATCCCTTTATCTATAACTTGTGCCTTGCTTTCCGAAACTTCCACTTCATCCATTCCACCAAAGATTCTTCGATCTTCTTAAACTTAAAACTTAAACTAAGGAGAAACTTCCTAACAGTGAGGAGAATTAACCAGTGGAACAGCTTGCCTCCAGAAATTGTGGGTGCTCCATTACTGGAGATTTTTAAGAAGAGACTGGACAGTCACCTGTCTGAGGCGGTATAGGTTGAGCAGGGGGCTGGACTAGAAGACCTCCAAGGTCCCTTCCAACTTCTATTCTATTCTATTCTATTCTATTCTATTCTATTCTATTCTATTCTATTCTGTAATTCTATTCTATTCCATTCCATTCCATTCCATTCCATTCCTTGTTCTATTCTATTCCTTGTTCTGTTCTGTTCTATTCCTTATTCTGTTCTATTCTATTCTAATTTCTATTCTGCTCTGTTCTAGTCTGTCCTGTCCTATTCTATTCTCTTCTCTTCTCTTCTCTTCTTCTTTTACATCCTTTTTTTTTAAATTCCTGCCAATCCTTCTTCCACTTTTTTAAAGCAGCAAAACTATTGGCAACCGATTACAATCCTCTTCTTGCCAATTTCTTCAAAACATTTTCTGCAATAAATCTCCATGGACATGTTGTAAATACATCCTAGGCCAGGGGTAGGCAACCTTGGCCCTTTTATGACTCGTGGACTTCAACTCCCAGAATTCCTGAGCCAGCCGTGCTGAGGGGAAAGGGAGAGGTTTCCATGCTGAGCCATGCTGACTCAGGAATTCTGGGAGTAGTCCATGAGTCATAAAAGGGCCACGTTTGAAGACCCCTGCTCTAAAAGTACAAACGAGTAATTCCACCGGATGTAGAGTTGGTTTATAGCTTGTATATAAGTCATAGGTTATCACAGTGATAACAGCCAATTTTGTCTTAAATTGTGAACCCGGAAAAGCAATTTCTAACTGGAAAGAAGGCATTTCAAGTTTTAAATATTTCAAATTCAAAACATTTTGCCTGCATCTAATACTCAGCAGCTTTCTGGGTAACAATGCAAGTAGTCCTTGACTTACAACCATTTGCTTACTGACTATCTTGAGGTTAAAACGACACTGCAGAAGTGACTTGTGACCACTTTTTCACATTTAATGAGCATTGCAGCATCCCCACAATCACTTTTTCACAATGTGGGTGCTTTGCAACGGACTCCTAATTATGACAGTCGCAGTATCCCAGGGTCACGTGATCCCCTTTTACAACTTTCTGACAAGCAAAGCCAATGGGGAAAGCCAGATTCACTTTAACAACCTTGTTACTAACTTAACGGCTGCAGTGATTCACTTAACAACTCTGGCAAGGAAGATCGCAGAATGGGGCAAAACTCACTGAACAACTGTCTTGCTTAGCAGTAGAAATGCTGAGCTCAGTTGCAGCCATAAGTCAAGGACTACCTATACAGAAGTGTTCTGTCACGGTCTTCTTCCAATATGGTTTGTTTCACTTCCGTTTAGCCTAAAGGCCTAACTTTTCCTGGTCGTCTCCCATTCATGTACCAAACAGTTCCTAGAGTATTTATCTTCAAGATTAGCCAGACTTGGCTGAGAGCTGCTATCTAGTTGGGCTAGCCCAGGGGTAGGCAGCCTTGGCTCTTTTATGACTGGTGGACTTCAACTCCCAGAATTCCTGAGCCAGCCATGCTGAGGGGAAAGGGAGAAGTTTCCAAGCTGAGCCATGCTGGCTCAGGAATTCTGGGAGATGAAGTCCATGAGTCATAAAAGAGCCAAGGTTACCTAGCCCTGGTCTAGGCCTAGGCCGCTTTATGACTGGTGAACTTCAACTCCCAGAATTCCTGAGCCAGCCATGCTGAGGGGAAAGGGAGAGGTTTCCAAGCTGAGCCATGCTGGCTCAGGAATTCTGGGAGTTGAAGTCCACCAGTCATAAAAGAGCCAAGGTTTCCTACCCCTGGCCTAGGAGGTCCATTGTAATTGTAACAGTTGCTACGTGACCGGTCATAATTCGAGCACTATCTATAAACCCAACACCAGGATGTTTTTAGTTAAACCAAGAACACAGGTAGTCCTCAACGTATGACCACGACTGAGCCCCAAATTTCCGTTGCTAAGCCAAACAGTTGTTAAGTGAATTTTGCCCCATCAAACAACCTTTCTTGCCACCGTTGTTAAATGGATCACTGCACCTGTAAAGTGAAGTTAAGGTAATCTCGCTTTCCCGTTGGCTTGTCAGAAGGTCACAAAACACACACACACACACGGAACACTGCAACTGTCACAAATATGAGTCAGCTGTCAGGTGTCCGAATTCTGACCACGTGACTGTGGAGTTGCTGCAATGGTCATGAGAAACGGTCATAAATCACATTTTTTCAGTGCCGTTGTGACTTCAAATGGTCACTAAGTGAATTGTTGTGAGTCGAGGACTACTTGTATAGGTAATTCTCAGCTAGGGAATTCTGGGAGTTGAAGTCCACAAGTCTTAAAGTGATCTAACCTATCAATAACAAGGAGCTTCCAAAGCCCCAGGGAGAAGTCAAGAGAAACTCAAAATGGCAGCCATGCAACTGGAGCCACGCCCCTTCTGATACATGCCACGCCCTCTGAAGACCCCCGGCGCCATCTTTGGAGCCTTTGAGCATCCATCTCTTACCTGCAACAGCTTGCTGACACACTGGGGATGGCCGTGTTTTGCCGAGAGATGCAATGCGGTGTGACCTACGGTGGAGAAGATCAGAACAGGAAAAACATTAGAATAGAATGGAATGGAATGGAATGGAATGGAATGGAATGGAATGGAAATGGAATGGAAAACAGAATAGAATAGAATAGAATAGAATAGAATAGAATAGAATAGAATAGAATAGAACAGAACAGAATAGAATAGAATAGAATATGGAATAAATGGAATGGAATAGAATAGAATAACAGGAAGAAGAGAAGAGAAGAGAAGAGAAGAGAAGAGAAGAGAAGAGAAGAGAAGAGAAGAGAAGAGAAGAGAATAGAGCAGAAAATATGGAATGGAATGGAATGGAATAGGAAATGGAATAGGAAATGGAATATAAAATGGAATATAGAAGAATAGAATAGAATAGAATAAGGAATGGAAGAATAGAATAGAATAGAATAGAATAGAATAGAATAGAATAGAATAGAATAGAATAGAATAGAATAGAATAGAATAGAATAGAATAGAATAGAATTCTTTTATTGGCCAAGTGTGGTTGGACACACAAGGAATTTGTCTCCAGTTCAGAAGCTCTCACTGTACATACAAGTAATGGAAGAATAGAATAGAATAGAATAGAATAGAATAGAATAGAATAGAATAGAATAGGGAATGGAAGAATAGAATAGAATAGAATAGAATAGAATAGAATAGAATAGAATAGAATAGAATAGAATAGAATAGAATAGAATAGAATAGAATAGAATAGAATAGAATACTTGTAGAATAGAATAGAATAGAATAGAATAGAATAGAATAGAATAGAATAGAATAGAATAGAATAGAATAGAATAGAATAGAATAGAATAGAATAGAATATGGAACAGAACAGAATATGGAATGGAATGGAAAACGGAATAGAATAGAATAAGAACAGGTACAGAAGAGAACAGAAAGCAGAGTTGGAAGAGGCCTTGCAGGTCATCTCACCGGAACCGTCGGTGGTCAGAGCATCCGCCCCGTGGGCCAGCATCACCTCCAAGCAGCCCACGTTTCCCTTCGTGGCACACAGGTGAAACCTGCAAGAGGAAAATGAACTCCTGGGAACCGGCAATAGCCAGGGGGGAATCCCATGAGGGCAGTCCTCGACTTACGACCACAAGGGAGCCCAACATCCCTGCTGCTAAGCGTGACATTTGTTAAGCGCCTTTTTAACGGACTTTCTGGCCACCGTTGTTAAGTGAATCGCTGCGGTTGTGAAGTGAGTCACACGGCTGTGAAGTGAAACTGCCTCCCCCACCCCATTGGCTTCGCTTGTCAGGAGGTCGCAAAAGGGCATCGCGTGACACACACACCCCCACCCCCTCCGGGGACGCCGCGACCGTCATAAGTATGAAGCAGTTGCCAAGCGTCAGAATTCTGAACAGCGGGGCGCTGTGACGGTCGCAGGCGCAAAAAGCCGTCGTAAAGCCACTTTTTTCGGCGTTGTGACTTTGAGCAGTTGCTACACAAATGGTTGTTACGCCGGGGACTCTTTGTACGCCCAGGGGCCTGCAGGAGAAAGCAGGGACGGGCAACCTCAGAGGTGTAACCCCTCTCTAGAGTCCACGACTCCGTGGGAAAGTCTGGGCGGGGCCCAGCTGATGGAGAGCCGCAGGTGAGCAGCGACTGCCCCCTCTCTGCAGCCAGGTGAACCCTTCTCGGACCCCCAAAGGGGGAGGAGGAAGCGCCATTCATCCAGGCTTAGCCCCCCCCTGGCTTCAGCGGGGAGCGGGCCTCGGCTGACCCTCTGCAGGCCCACGAACTAAGCAGGACTATTATTTGGATGGGAGACCACCAGGAGGCTGGAGTAGGAAGTCGGAAAGGGCTGAGGGGTGGGGGAGAGAGGGAGAGGGGAAAGGAGAAAGGAGACGAGAGGAAAAGAAAGGAAAAGAAAGGAAAGGAAAGGAAAGGAAAGGAAAGGAAAGGAAAGGAAAGGAAAGGGAAAGGGAAAGGGAAAGGAAAGGAAAGGAAAGGAAAGGAAAGGAAAGGAAAGGAAAGGAAAGGAAAGGAAAGGAAAGGAAAGGAAAGGAAAGGAAAGGAAAGGAAAGGAAAGGAAAGGAAAGGAAAGGAAAGGAAAGGAAAGGAAAGGAAAGAAAGAAAGAAGGGAGAGGATTATGGAAATAAAAAGGAGGAAGGAAGGAAGGAAGGAAGGAAGGAAGGAAGGAAGGAAGGAAGGAAGGAAGGAAAAGTAAATAGATGAGGGAAGGGGAAGGGAGAAAGTTGAGAGAGGGACTGATGGAGGAAGGAAAAAAGTGAGTGAGAAAGAGGAAAGGAAAGGAAAGGAAAGGAAGAAAGAAGGGAGAGGATTATGGAAATTAAAGGAGAAGAGAAAAAAGGAGGAAGGAAGGAAGGAAGGAAGGAAGGAAGGAAGGAAGGAAGGAAGGAAGGAAGGAAGGAAGGAAGGAAGGAAGGAAAACTAAATAGATGAGGGAAGGGGAAGGGAGAAAGTTGAGAGAGGGACTGATGGAGGAAGAAAAAAAGTGAGTGAGAAAGAGGAAAGGAAAGGAAAGGAAGAAAGAAGGGAGAGGATTATGGAAATTAAAGGAGAGAAGATAAAAGTAGGAAGGAAGGAAGGAAGGAAGGAAGGAAGGAAGGAAGGAAGGAAGGAAGGAAGGAAGGAAGGAAGGAAGGAAGGAAAAGCAAATAGATGAGGAAGGGAAGGGGAAGGGAAGAAGTTGAGGGAAGGACAGATGGAGGAAGGAAAAAAAGTGACGAATGCAAAACTGGAAAAGGGAAGGGGGAGGGGAAACAGAAGGAAATAGATGGGGGAGGGGAAGGAAGGGAAAGAAAAGGAATGGGGAAGGGAGGGGAAAGAAGGGGAGGGGAGGGGAGGAAAGGCTTACGCTGATTTCCCCTCCATGTCCAGTTTGGTGGGGACCAAGCTTTTCCGGAGCAGGAGAGAGGAGACTCGCTCCGCATCGTTCAGCTCCACCGCCTGCAACAGCTTCTCGTCGTTCTTGTTCCAGTCTTGGCTCTGAAATCCAACAGGACCAGTTGGGGCACAGGCAAGGAATGACTTCCTCCCAGTCCTCCCCAGCCCACCCAACTTGGAAAACCCAGCCAAGCTTCTCCGACTGACCAGCAACTCAGGAAACAGCCTCTAGTAAGGAGGCTCCTTAGAAAGGATAGATCTGACGTACACCTTCAGATACGCTGATTTCCCCCCCCCCAAACTCTCAAGTACTAATACCACTTTACAATGCTTTGGTAAGGTCACACCTGGAATACTGCATCCAGTTTTGGTCACCACGATGTAAAAAAGATGTCGAGACTCTAGAAAGGGTACAGAGAAGAGCAACAAAGATGATTGAGGGACTGGAGGCTAAAACATATAGGGAACGGTTGCTGGAATTGGGTATGTGTAGTTTAATGAAGAGAAGGACGAGGGGTGACATGATAGCAGTGTTCCGATATCTCAGGGGCTGCCCCAAAGAAGAGGGAGTCAAGCTCTTCTCCAAAGCACCTGAAGGCAGGACAAGAAGCAATGGATGGAAACTCATCAAGGAGAGAAGCAACCTAGAACTAAGGAGAAACTTCCTGACAGTTAGAACAATTAACCAGAGGAACAACCTGCCACCAGAAGTTGCGGGCGCTCCATCGCTGGAGGTTTTTAAGAAGAGACTGGACAGCCATTTGTCTGAAATGGTATAGGGTTTCCTGCCTTAGCAGGGGGTTGGACTAGATGACCTCCAAGGTCCCTTCCTCCTCCTCCTCCTCCTCCTCCTCCTCCTCCTTATTATTATTATTATTATTATTATTATTATTATTATTATTATTATCATCTTTTTTGGCACTGTATCACAAAAAAAGAAAAAAAAAGATGTTGAGAGTTTGGGGGAAAAAAATTCAGAGGAGAGATCATTTTAGTAAATGATCCAAGGCCCGGAGACTAAAACATACAATGAAGGGCTGCGGGAATCGGGTTTGGCTAGTCTAAAGAAAAGAAGAAATAGGGGTGACACGATAGCAGCGTTCCAGTACTGGAGGGGCTGCCCCAAAGAAGAGGGGGTCAAACTATTCTCCAAAGCACCAGAGGGAAGGACGAGAAACAACGGTTGGAAACTGAACAAAGAGAGAAGCAACCTGGAATTAAGGAGAAACTTCCTGACAGTGAGGACACTTAACCAGTGGAATAGAAGTTGCCTCCAGAAATCGTGGGCGCTCCATCGCTGGAGGTTTTTAAGAAGAGGATAGACAGTCACTTGTCTGAGATGGTATAGGTTCTCCTGCTTGAGCGGGGGGCTGGACTAGAAGACCTCCAAGGTCCCTTCCAGCTCTATTCTGATTCTGATTCAAAACAGAGGACTAGAATTTGGCCCATCACCAACGCCGTGTCTTCAGGTCCCGTTCTGAAGGAGAATTCCTTCCTAAAAAGAAGAAAATTTGAGGGAACACCAGAACCTCCTTCACGATAAATTTGCCCAGTCGACTCAAGCTGGTTTTGCAAAGCCCTCGATCCCTACAGACACCCCACATCTTACATCCTGATCTACAAACCACGTATTGCAGCTTGACGTGATGGTTGACTCTGACCTGCTACGTTAAACACAAAGCTAAAAAAAACAAAACGCAACAACAACCCCACAAAGCTAAGCAGGATGTTATCTGGTTTGGGAATAAGAGGACAGCCTAGGAAAATATGAGGGATACTGGTTAAACTGGTCAACTAAAGGTCTATGGAGATTCTCCGTCATCCAGGTCATGGTTGTCCCAAAGATATAGGACTTTCTCGGTTGTTCTTAATAATAATAATAATAATAATAATAATAATAATAATAATAATAATAAGAAGAAGAAGAAGAAGAAGAAGAAGAAGAAGAAGAAGAAGAAGAAGAAGAAGAAGAAGAAGAAGAAGAAGAAGAAGAAGAAGAAGAAGAAGAAGAAGAAGAAGAAGAAGAAGAAGTAGTAGTAGTAGTTGGAAGGGACCTTGGAGGTCATCAGGCAGGAAACCTTATACCATTTCAGACAAATGGCTGGCCAGTCTCTTCTTAAAAATTTCCAGTGTTGGAGCATTCACAGCTTCTGGAGGAAGGTTGTTCCGCTGGTTAATTGTTCTGACTGTCAGGAAGTTTCTCCTTAGTTCTAGGTTGCTTATCTCCTTGACTAGTTTCCATCCGTTGCTTCTTGTCCTGCTTTCAGGTGCTTTGGAGAATAGCTTGGCTCCCTCTTCTTTGTGGTAGCCCCTGAGATATTGGAACACTGCTATCATGTCACCCCTCGTCCTTCTCTTCGTTAAACTACACATACCCAATTCCAGCAACCGTTCCCTATATGTTTTAGCCTCCAGCCCCCTAATCATCTTTGTTGCTCTTCTCTGTACCCTTTCTAGAGTCTCGACATCTTTTTTACATCGTGGTGACCAAAACTGGATGAAGTATTCCAGGTGTAGCCTTACCAAGGCCTTGTAAAGTGGTATTAGTACTTCACTTGATCTTGATTCTATCCCTCTGTTAATGCAGCCTAGCACTGTGTTGGCTTTTTTGGCAGCTTTGAAGACCTTTCACTTCTCCTCCAAGAAGCTTCTTCAACTCTGACTGGACGGTGGGGGAATGGCAGGATTTATACTCCTTGCAGACAGCTGGTCATTTGCATTCTTTTAGAGAGTCCGTTGAGCCCACTTGGAGGCTTATCTGTGTCCTCGGGGTCAGCTGAGCGGGGCAAATGGTTGTGGTGCCTTCTTGGAAACGTTGAAAGGACCGTGTTGTAGCCTGGAGATAGATGACGTCGTATCCCCTCCCGCCATCCTCTGTTGAGAGAGGGCTGTTCAATTTTCACCTAGACGGCCTCTTTGACCCCTCTTTCAAACCAGCGGCCCTCTCCGTCCAAAATGCGGGCTCTGCTGACTTTCGAAAGAGCGGCCTTCGTCTGTCAGTTGCAGATGGACTTCTGAATCTTGTCTGGATGGGTTTGCTCGTCCTTTTGCTGTGCCCTGCGTTTGTGAAGTGGCTGCTTTTCGTTTCCCCCGACCGACCGTACAGATCTGCACGTGGCTCCCTGCGTCGCATAAATACCTTCCCTTCCCCGCCATCCAGTCCGAGCGGAAGAAGCTTCTTGGAAGGAGAAGCGAAACCTCTCCAAAGGAAAAACAAGAAAGTTCAGTTGTCTCCTTGGGGGGGAAAAAAAAAACACCTCTTTGGTCAACTGAAAAAGCTAAGGGCAGCCACTTCTGCCAAGCTGGCCAAATGCTGCATTGGTGTCTTCAAGATGTCTGTTGTGATTCAGGGTCAGCAGTTGCGGGTTCGGCAGTTGAGTCGGACGACTCAGAGGAGGAGGAGGGGGTGTTGAAGAGCTTGCTGATGATGGCCTTGAGGCTCTGCAGAGCCCTCAGCCAGGCCCCTCCCACCTGGTCACGACGGAGACCCAGCTGTGTGAGCCTGACAGCGTGGATGAAGATGACCCGCAGCTGGCCCTGTTCAAGGACGTCCGACGCAGGAGGCAGCCAATCAGGAGTAAACAGAGGAAGGCAATGGGGCACCTCGGAAGGAGGCAGAGAGAAGCCACGCCCTGAACTGTATAAAAGGGGAATGCGTGGGAGGGCTGGTTTGCTGAAGGCAACCGTTTGAATAGCTCCTGTTTCATGGTTCGTGTTTTTGTTTTATGTCAATAAATTTGGCAGGCTTAGTTCCAGCCTCTTGCCTTTTTTGTAAAGGGGTTGTCCCTGCCTTTTCTGCAGGGCCAGTAGTAGGCTGGTACAGAACAATGTCTAGCAGCCAAGATCGCTCTGAGGGACAAACTGTTTCCACTTTTTTTTTTTTTTTTTTTTTTGCAAATCCAGCCACCGGACGGGTTTTCCTCCAAGGGAAAATTCCACTCTTCCTTCCTTGCATTCAACCTTCCGACACCCCCGGGTTGGCTTGGCTGCTTCAGAATCCTCTTCTGGGGTAACCCAGAACATGGAAAAGCATCCCTTTCCTTCGCCCAGACCTACCTTGCAAGGTTGCAAGGGTGAACTGGGAAGAGACATGAGAAGGCAGACACACACACACACACACACACAAACACACACACAGAGTCTTACTGGCATTAAAGCATTTTTCAACTGCATTGACAAGAACTGAAGGGGGAGGGGGAACTTTTAACTCCGAGAAATGTGGATCAAACAGAGGGGACAGGGTGCGAATCGGACCGGGCAAGTTGGCAATATCCCAAGAAAAGCTGAAATTAAATTTTGAGTATTGCAAGGGTTTTAAACCGGGGTGGAAACTCTAGAGGGTTCATGTTGGCTGTGATGCTGGTGAAGTGACCTTGACTAACATTCTCCTGACGGTTAGAACAATTAACCAGTGGAACTACCTGTCTCAACAGCTGTGGGTGCCCCAACACTGGAGGTTTCCAAGAAAAGATTGGATAGGGCCTCCTGCTTGAGCAGGGGGCTGGACTAGAAGACCTCCAAGGTCCCGTCCAGCTTCTATTCTATTCTAATTCTATTCTCTATTCTATTCTATTCTATTCTATTCTGTTCTATTCTATTTTTCCCTATTCTATTCTATTCTTATTCCAATATCTATTCTATTCTATTTTTATTCTATTCTATTCTAATTCTATTCTGTTCTATTCTATTCTCTATTCTATTCTATTCTATTCTATTCTATTCTATTCTAATTCCAATTTCTATTCTATTCTATTCTATTCTATTCTATTCTATTCTATTCTATTTTCCCTATTCTATTCTATTCTGTTCCAATTCTATTCTATTCTTCTTTTACATGCTTTTTTTTAATTCCTGCCAATCCTTCTTCCACTTTTTAAAGCAGCCAAACTTTCAACTCTGCGATTCTGTTATTCGTCTAGGATGGTATAAGGTCTGTTGCTTGAGCAAGCGGATTGGACTAGAAGACCTCCACGGTCCCTTCCGTCGTTCCGTTAACAGCTCGTCTCTGAGCCAAGCCTACCTCACTGGGCTGTTGTGAGGATAACAGTGGGAGGAAGGGAACCAGGCAACCAGACAGTTGCATCCTTAAAAGCAGGAAAACGGACAGGCATCCCTTTAAAACCACAAGGGAAGTAGGAAAAGAGACAAGACATCCTTTGACAGGGATATCACGCTAAACAGACAAGGCGATGAAGGTGATAATTCCTCTTCTTCATCCTCCTCCTCTCCCTCATCCCTTGGGAAGGAGGAATGCTATGCCGGGAGTACCGCCTTTACAAAACACTCTGCTTCCAAATAGTCTTTAGGTTCCTTCCGCACAGCACAGCTGGAGCCCTTCCAGAGCGCAAGGGAGAGGGGAGTGGACGATGGGTACGGCCTTCGCTGACCCTCTGGGCATGCACAGAGCGCAAACTGCCCCTCCTCTCCCGCTTACGGCCTTTCCCACCCACCCACCCCCCACTTCCCCAACCTCGCTTCTCTGCAACCTTAACGTTTGACAGAAAGATCCCAGTCCAGCTGCTTGCAAAGCAGCACACGCAGGCACGCAGGCAAACACGCTTGTACCGCACACACACGCACAAGGATCCGGCGAGATGGGGAATGAGGCTGGTTGCAAAGGCAGCAGAGAGGTGGGCAGTGTGTGTGGGGGGGGGGTAGGGGAGGAGGGGGGAGGATGGCGTAAGGAAAAGGAGCCGGGAGGGAGAGAAACAGGGGGCTGCTGCAGGACGTACCGCGAAGGGGGAGGCGGCGCAGAAGCAAATCTGCTTCATGGTTCCTCCGAGGAAGTAGCGGGTCGCCATCCATCCGGCCTGTTTGTCCGCCCCCCCCAGCTCTGGCGCAGAAAGAGGGCGGCAATCCAAGGGGGGAGAGAGATGCTCGGGGCCGGCCGGCCGCCGCCTCCGTTGCAGATGGAAGCGAAAATGGTCCAAGCTCAGCCGCAGCACCGGCACAAAGGCCTGCCTGGGGCACAGCCGCGTGGGAGCAGCGCCCTCTCGTGGCGGAAAGGAGACTTGGCCGGGGTGCCCCGGCTCTCGCTCGCTCGCTCTCTCTCTCTCTCTCTCTCTCTCTCTCTCTCTCTCTCTCTCTCTCTCTGTGTGTGTGTGTGTGTGTGTGTGTGTGTGTGTGTGTCTCTCTCTCTCTCTCTCTCTCTCTCTCTCTCTCTCTCTCTCTGAGACTTGGCCGGGGTGCCTCGGCTCTCGCTCGCTCGCGGTGTGTGTGTCTGTGTGTGTCTGTGTGTCTGTGTCTGTGTGTGTGTGTGTGTGTGTGTGTGTGAGAGAGAGAGAGAGAGAGAGAGAGAGAGAGAGAGAGAGAGAGAGAGAGACCAAGCAAACCGCCCCCACCCCCCAAGCTCTCCTCCCTGCCCTCAAATCAGTCCACATCGAGGCTTAGTTGGAATAGAGCCGGAAGGGACCTCGGAGGTCTTCTAGTCCAACCCCCTGCTCCGGCAGGAGACCCTACTGAAATGTCTGAAATGGTATAGCTTCACCTGCTGGAGCAGGGGGCTGGACTAGAAGACCTCCGAGGTCCCTTCCGGCTCTGTTCTATTCTATTCTATTCTATTCTATTCCATTTTCTATTCCATGCCATTCCATTCTATTCTAATTTCTATTTCTTTTCTATTCCATTTTTCATTCCATTCCTATTTCTATTTCTATTCTATTCCATTTTCTATTCCATTCCATTCCATTCTAATTTCTATTTCTATTTCTATTTCTATTTCTATTTCTAATTCTATTCTATTCTATTCTATTCTATTCTATTCTATTCTATTCTATTCTATTCCATTTTCTATTCCATTCCATTCTATTCTAATTTCTATTTCTACTCTATTCCATTTTCCATTCCTATTCCTATTCCTATTCCATTTCCATTTCATTCCATTACATTTACATTAAAGTAAAGGCAAAGGTTCCCCCGCACATGCGTGCTAGTCGTTTCCAACTCTAGGGGCCGGTGCTCATCTCCGTTTCAAAGGCGAAGAGCCAGCGCTTGTCCGAGGACGTCTCCGTGGTTATGTGGCCGGCACGACTAGACGCCAGAGGCGCACGGAACGCTGTTCCCTTCCCACCGGAGTGGCCCCTATTTTTCTACCTGCATTTTTACGTGCTTTCAAACTGCTAGGTTGGCAGAAGCTGGGACGAGTAACAGGCGCTCACTCTGTTAAGCGGCACTCGGGATTCGACCCGCCAAACTGACGACCTTCTGATCGACAAGCTCAGCGTCCTAACCCACTGAGCCACCGCGTCCCTTTTACTACATTACATTATCCCTATACAATTTCAGACAAATGGCTGTCCAGTCTCTCCTTAAAAACCTCCAGTGATGAAGCACCCACAACTTCTGGAGGCAAGGAGTTCCACTGGTTAATTATCCTCACTGTTAGGAAGTTTCTCCTTAGTTGCTTCTTTCCATGATTAGTTTCCATCTGTTATTTCTTGGCTTGGAGAAATGGTTGAACCCCCACCCCCCACTGCTTCTTTGTGGCAGCGCCTCAGTGCTACTATCATGTCTCCCCTATTTCTTCTTTTCTTTAGACTAGCCAAACCCAAGTCCTGCAGCCCTTCTTTGTATGTTTTAGTCTCCAGGCCTTTAATCATCTTAGTTGCTCTTCTCTGAACCTTTTCCAAACTCTCAACGTATTTTTTGTGATATGGTGACCAAAATTGGCTGCAATATTCCAGATGTGTTCTTATTAGGGTTTTATAAAGTGGTACTAATACTTCGCGTGATCTTGATTCTATGCCTCTGTTTATACAACCCAGGATTGTATTAGCTTTTTTGGCAGCTGCTGCACACAGCTGGCTCACGTTTAAGCGATCGCGATCGTCCACTAGGACTCCAATTAAGGAATTCTCCTCTCTTTGTGTTCGTTTCCCTTCATTGCTTCTTGTCCTGCCCTCTGGTGCTTTGGAGAACAGCTTGACTCCCTCTTCTCTGGGGCTGTTCTGTACCAGCCTGCTACCGGCCCTGCAGAAAAGGCAGGGACAACCCCTTTTACAAGAAGGCAAGAGGCTGGAATTACACCTGCCAAATTTATTGCAACAAAAACAAACGGAACAAGACAAACCAAGAAACAGGAGCTTTAAGAAACACGAACTATCCAAGCGGTTGCCTTCAGCAAACCAGCCCACCCACACATTCCCCTTATATAGAGTTCAGGGCGTGGCTTCTCTGTGCCTCCTTCCGAGGTGCCCCATTGCCTTCCTCTGTTTGCTCCTACTTGACTGCCTCCTGCGTCGGGCGCCCTTGAACAGGGCCAGCTGTGGGTCATCTTCATCCACGCTGTCAGGCTCACACAGCTGGGTCTCCGTGGTGACCAAGTGGGAGGGGCCTGGCTGAGGGCTCTCATCAGCAAGATCTTCAACCCCCTCAACAAGGTCTTCAACACCCCCCTCCTCCTCTGAGTCGTCCGACCCAACTGCCGAACCCACAGGCTGACCCTGAATCACAACAGGGGCAGCCCCTCAAACGTTGGAAGATGGTTGACGCTGACTAACCAGGTTAGGGGTGTAGCATGGGAACACATAGCCAGCCTGGAAAAGACGTTGCTGTTGAACTGGCCAGATTCGTCATTCCAAGTTAGTGGAGGGAGTCCTGGATTTATGGCCACGACTGAGCCCAGCATGTCTGTCATTAAGTGAGACATTTGTTAAATGACTTTTGCCCCATTTTATGACCTTTCTTGCCGCAGGGTTTAAGAGAGCTACTCCAGCTGCTAAGCACGGTAGCACGATTACAAAGAGTAAATCGTCACAAACGTAGGTAGTCCTCGACTTGCCACAATTCGTTCAGCGACCATTCAAAGTTGCAAGGGCATTGAAAAAAAGTGTCACGGCTGTTTTTCCACACTTATAAAAAGTAAAGGTAAAGGTTCCCCCGCACACGCGTGCTAGTCGTTTCCGACTCTAGGGGCCGGTGCTCATCTCCGTTTCAAAGCCGAAGAGCCAGCGCTTGTCCGAGGACGTCTCCGTGGTCACGTGGCCGGCATGACTAGACGCCAAAGGCGCACGGAACGCCGTTACCTTCCCACCGGAGTGGTCCCTATTTTTCTACTTGCATTTTTATGTGCTTTCGAACTGCTAGGTTGGCAGAAGCTGGGACGAGTAACAGGCGCTCACTCTGTTACGCGGCACTCGGGATTCGACCCGCCAAACTGCCGACCTTCTGATCGACAAGCTCAGCGTCCTAACCCACTGAGCCACACTTATGGACCCCCAATAGGAGGTCACGCTGTTGTCCAAAGCACCTGAGGGGCGGGACAAGAACCAATGGATGGAGATTTATCAGGGAGACCTCCAACCAAGAATTAAGGGCACCGAGGACAGTTAACCAGTGGAACTACCTTCCTCCAGAACTTATGGCTGCTCCATCACTGGAGGTTTTCAAGAAGAGACTGGACGGTAATTTGTCTGAAATGCTGTCCCTTAGAATAACTCTATTATCCTATGCCAGGGGTGTCAAACTCAATTTCACTGAGGGCCGCATCAGCATTGCGGTTGACCTCAAGGGGCCGGGTGGGTATGGCCAGGGTGGGCGTGGCCTACTGGGTAGGCGTGGCTAGAGTGCGTATGGCCTACTGGGTGGGCATGGCCAACTCTACATCATTCGCATCAAGGGTGCCTATGGGGGCCTGGGCTGGAGTGGGACAGATCTGAGGGTCTCTGGCAGAAGGAGGGTCTCTGGGCCAGGGCCAAGGCAGTGGGGGCCGTTCCCTCACTGTTTCCAGGATGGCTTCGTGGGCCACATGAAACCGCTTCGCGGGCCGGATCCGGCCCCCGGGCCTTGTGTTTGACATGTCTGTCCTATGCTATTCTATTATTCTGTGCTTTATGTTCTACGATCCAGTGCTCTGATATCTGATCTCTAGAACTAGAACTAAGGAGAAACTTCCTGATACTGAGAACAATTAACCAGTGGAACAACCTGCCTCCAGAAGCTGCGGTTGCGGGATTCCCCAAAGGGGCTGCCCCAAAGAAGAGGGGAGCCAAGCTATTCTCCAAAGCGCCTGAAGGCAGGACGAGAAGCGACGGATGGAAACTCATCAAGGAGAGAAGCAACCTAGAACTAAGGAGAAATTCCCCGACATTGAGAACAATTAACCAGTGGAACTGCTTGCCACCAGAAGTTGTGGATGCTTCATCACTCGAGAAAGAGACTGGACAGCCCCTTGTCTGAAATGGTATATAGGGTTTCCTGCCTGAGCAAGGGGTTGGACTAGATGACCTCCAAGGTCCGTTCCATCATCATCATCATCATCATCATCATCATTATCTATGGAGATTCTCAGTCATCCAGGTCGCGGTTGTTCCAAAGGTGCTTTTTTTCAGGCGGCAACTGAACTTTCTTGTTTTCTCTGAAGACGTTTTGCTTCTCCTCCAAGAAGCTTCTTCAGCTCTGACTGGATGGTGGGGAAGGGAAGGATTTATACTCCTTGCAGACAGCTGGTCATTTGCATCCTTTTTTAGAGAGTCGTTGAGGCCACTTGGAGGCTTGTCTGTCTCCTCAGGGTCACCTGAGTAGGGCAAATGGGTGTGGAGCCTTCTTGGAACTGTTGAGGCTCCACACCCATTTGCCCTACTCAGATGACCCTGGGGACACAGGTAAACCTCCAAGTGGCCTCAACGACTCTCTAAAGTCTAAAAGGATGCAAACGACCGGCTCTCTGCAAGGAGTATAAATCCTTCCATTTTCCCCACCATCCAGTCAGAGCTGAAGAAGCCTCTTGGACGAGAAGCGAAACCTCTTCAAAGGGAAACAAAGGAAGTCCAGTTGCCTCCTGAAAAAAGCTCCTTTGGGATCGTGCTCTGGCCAAGGTTTTGATGCTGGGAAAAACGGAAGGAACGAGAAGATGATGAGGTCCACCAGCCGGAAGAGAGATGAACTCAGTGAGAGGAGCAATGGAGAAAGAGCTGAAGGACCAGGATGAGGATTTCCCTCTGACTGCTAAGAGTCCAGACTGACTTGACGGGACCTCGTCAAATCATCCTGGGCGCGATCTCAAAACCTTCTTTTTTGAACAAGCTGGCCTGGTCTGATGGGATGGGGTTGGGTTTTTTATAAATTAGTTTTAACTTTTAATATGTATTAATTATTATGGGCATAGTTGTTTAATTACTTTTTAATTTTTGTATCCTGTTTTTTATTATGTATTGCCCTGTTCACCGCCCTGAGTCCTTCGGGAGAAGGGCGGTATACAAATTAAATTATTAAATTAAATTAAATCTCCAGCTATTGTTTTTTTTTTTAATCTCAATCCCTCAATTGCTGGGATTTCCCCCCCCCTTTCATTAAAGAGGTGTAAATGGTCCACGGTTATTAGAGAGAACTGGAGTTCCTGCTCCCCTTTACAACCTACTCTGCAGGGCTGGAGGGCTGCGAGAAAAAGGGCTCCGGGTTTTAATCCTGACCTTAGGCACGGGGCTGAAAATAGGAGACAGCAACGGCGGTTCTCGTACTCACGTCGCCCTTCTTGAACCTGGCTTTCAGGCTCTTCATGGGGCTCTCTGCAAGAGACAAATCAAGAGGGTTGGAAGGGTTTGTGGTCCCCACCTACGACACGGGTACAGAGAATCAGAATCCGACTAGAGCTGGAAGGGACCTGGGAGGTCATCTAGTCCAACCCCCCCCCCCGCTCAGGCAGGAAACCCTATACCATTTCAGACAAATGGCTGTCCAGTCTCTTCTTCAAAACCTCCAGTGATGGAGCACCCACACCTTCTGGAGGCAAGGAGTTCCACTGGTTAATTGTGCTAACTGTTAGGAAGTTTCTCCTTAGTTCCGGGTTGCTTCTCTCCTTGATGAGTTTCCATCCATCCGTTGCTTCTTGTCCTGCCTTCGGGCGCTTTGGAGAATAGCTTGACTGCCTCTTCTTTGGGGCAGCCCCTCAAATACTGGAATCCCGCTATCCTTGACTTACGACCACAATGGAGCCCAACATTTCTGTTGCTAAGCGAGAGAACTGCCGAGGGAAGTTTGCCCCATTTTACGACCTTTCTTGCCACCGCTGTTAAGCGAATCACGGCAGGCGTTCAACTAGCGACCCGGTGGCTAAGCGAATCTGGACTTCGCTGGTCAGGAGGTCGCAAAAGGGGAGTCACGTGACACCCACCCACCCCCGGGACACTGCGACCCGTCATAAATGTGAACCAGTTGCCAAGCGTGTGAATTTCAATCATGTGACCAGAGAGATGCCGCAACGGTTGTAAGAGTGAAAAACACGGACGTGAGGCACTTGCGTCTTCAAAGAGTCACTAAACGAATGGTCGTTAAGTCGAGGGCTACCTGTATTGCCTCAACCAATAATCATGCATTCAATTTCACATAATAATAATAATAAAGCTGGAAGGGACCTTGGAGGTCATCTAGTCCAACCCCCTGCTCAGGCAGGAGAACTTATACCCCTTTCAGACAAATGGCTGTCCAGTCTCCTCTTAAAAACTTCCAGTGTTCAAAGTTACAACAGCACTGAAAAAACATGACCGGTTTTTCACATTACGACCGTTGCAGCATCCCCAGGGTCACGTGATCACATTTCAGGCACTTGGCAACAGACTCCTATTTATGACCATTGTTCACACTTACAACCGTTGCAGCACCCCCCCCCCACGGTCATGGGATCAAAAATTCAGACGCTCGGCAGCCAACTCCTATTTATGACAGTTTTTCACACTTACGACCGTTGCAGCATCCCCAAGTCGCGCGATCAAAAATTCAGCCACTTACCAACTGACTCCTATTTATGACGGCTGCAGTGAACCCCCCCCCCCAGGGGGTCCCGTGATCCCGTTTTGCGACCTTCTGACAAGCAAAGTCAAGGGTGGGGGGGAAGCCAAATTCGCTTAACAGCCGTGGTACTGACTTAACCACAGAATTGATTCACTTAACAACTGCGCCAAACGAGGTTCTAAAATGGGGCAAAACTCACTTAACAACCGTCCGGCTTAGCAATGGAAATTTTGGCCTCAATTGTGGTCGTAAGTTGGGGGGTCAACTGTAAGACTTTGGTCCTCAAGGCATCAAGCGATGGGCATATCTAGAAAAGGACAAAGGTATTTTTTTACAAGTTACAGCCCTGCGGTGTCTAGTTAATACAGATAGTCCTCGACTTACGGACGTAATTGAGCCTAGCAATTACTGTTGTAAGTTATGATGGTTCCAAAGCAAATCACCATGTAGCCAGACCCCATTTTTATCAGCTTTTTTTTTTTTTTTTGGCTGTGGTCGTTAAAACAAACAAGGTGGTTGTAAAGCCATTAAGCGAAGCCATTATTTGCTACGGCTGTTTTGCCAGTAACCAGAACTGAGCTAACAAGAAAAACGTGGTAAATTATATCACTAGGATGTGCTGAAAAGGGCTACAGTATAAATTCCAGCCGGTTGCTAAGCGCCCAAAAGATCAGAACTTCAAAATAAATAATCAGTGGGACAAATAACAAATAATCAGTGGAACTCCTTGCCTCCAGAAGTTGTGAGTGCTCCAACTTTTAAGGAGAGACTGGACAGCCACTTTGTCTTGAAGTGGCGTAGGTTTTCCTGCCTGAGCGGCGGGGGGTTGGACTAGATGACCTCCAAGGTCCCTTCCAACTCTGTTACTCTATATTATTCTAAATAGCTTTTTAGGGGGTCTGTGGTAACTTCAAAGGCTGCTAATCCACTGGTCATAAGTGTGGGGAGGGGCTGCAGTCGGACCACTGAAGCCCTTCGCCGGCAAACGATGCCAAGAGGGACGGTAGTGGGCTTAGCCGGGAGCTGGAAACCAAACCCCCCCCCCAAAAAAAAATTGTGCCACCCACAACAGGGCCTTGATTCACACCTGGCGCTTTCCGTTTCTCTGTTCTGAGTTTTCAAAACTCTCGGTTGCTTTGGGGGATTCCCCCCCCCCCAACCAACCCACCACCTGGGATCCGCAAGCAGGGAATTGGATCTCGTGCTTTGGTCTCAGAAGATCGTCAGCCTCTGCCATCCCCTTGTGGTTTAATTAAGATCCGATTTTCCGTCACGTCAGAAGGTGGAGACGGTGGCTACCATCCCCTGCAGGTGCGTCTCGGAGGAATCCGATTGTTGATCCAACAAAAAAGCTATACAACTTTTTGCCCAGATTTTCTCCTTGGGTACCTGAAGCCCTTGGAAAAATCGTTGCCCTGCAAAGCTTGGGTTTTTAGGAAAGAAGAGGGCTGCTAACAAAAATATGCAAATGAGGAAAGATTTACCTGGGGTGGTCTCTCGGGGGTTATGAGCTGGTCTGTGGGTTTTTTTTGTCGCTCGGTTCGGCTGGGGTCCCACGGAGGCCCTCGGATCCGTGTTTCGCTGCAGGGGGGCAAACACCCACACAGTAGCAAAGGTCTCTTCCTACGGTAGGTACACCTGGCTGCCAAGCGGTTTCAGAATATTCCTGGCTCCTAGGTGTGTATACAGCTGGAGATCCGTACAGGTATACCTGGATCCTAGGTATATGATTGGAGATCCGTACACGGATGGTGGGGCAGGAGACAGAAGAGCTCTGAGTCTTCCCTGATAATTAATTAATTACCTGTCGCAGGTAACTGAACTCCTCTCCCAGGTGGTGCAGTCGATACCTTTGCAGTTGCCTTGGTGTTCCACGGAGCGCAGAAATGACCCAGAGATAATACAGTGCTTTGGGCCCCAGTAGGGTTTGAAGTGCAGGTTGACTCTGAATTGAATATACGGTAAGACGATACAGGTAGTCTTGCAAAGTGGGGGGGGGAGGGGTTTGACTTCCTACAGGCTGAAAGATGGTTGAAAGTTCAGGATGAGCTGCACATTGCTTTGGGCCCCAGTAAGGTTTGAATTGCAGGTGGACTCCAAATTTCAAAAGGATATACTGTACAGCAATAGAGATAGACCTTGACTTACAACAGGGGTCTTCAAACTTAGCCCTTTGATGACTTGCGGACTTCAACTCCCAGAATTCCTCAGCCAGGCCTGGCTGAGGAATTCTGGGAGTTGAAGTCCGCAAGTCATCAAAGGGCCAGGTTTGAAGACTCCCCCTGACTTAGGACCATTTAAGAACACTCAAAGTTACAAAGTGCTGGAAAACTGACTCGCCCTTTCCACCATAACACTCTCCTGTGGTTACATGATCAAAATTCAGGTGTGCTTGGCAACCGGCATGTATTTACAATGGTTGCAGCATCCCAGGGTCACGTGACTGCCATTTGTGAGCTTCCCAGACAACGTCCGACCGTGAAAATCAACAGGGGACACTGGATTCACTTAATGACTGCTTCGATTCACTTAACTCTAGCAATTTGGCTTAACAGCTGTGGCAAAAAAAAAGTCACCTGTAGCAACATGGATAGTGACAGATTTTATTTTCCTGGGCTCCAAGATCACTGCAGATGGGGACTGCAACCAAGAAATTAAAAGACGCTTGCTCCTGGGGAGGAAAGCATTGGCAAATCTAGACAGCACCCTAAAAACCAGAGACGTCACCCTGTCAACAAAAGTGCGTATAGTCAAGGCTATGGTTTTCCCAGTTGCAATGTATGGCAGTGAAAGTTGGACCATAAGAAAGGCTGAGCACCAAAGAATGGAGGCCTTTGAACTCTGGTGCTGGAGAAGACTCCTGCGAGTCCCTCGGACTGCAAGGCGATCAAACCGGTCAGTCCTAGAGGAGATCAACCCTGACTGCTCCTTGGAAGGCCAGATCCTGAAGCTAAAACTCAAATCCTTTGGCCACCTAATGAGAAGGAAGGACTCACTGGAGAAGAGCCTAATGCTGGGAAAGGCTGAGGGCAAGAGAAGAAGGGGACGACAGAGAATGAGGTGGCTGGATGGAGTCACTGAAGCAGTAGGCGTGAGCCTAAATGGACTCCAGAAGATGGTGGAGGACAGGAAGGCCTGGAGGAATGTGGTCCATGGGGTCGCAATGGGTCAGACACGACTTCGCAGCTAACAACAAAGCGCGATGGACAGCTAATAAATTTTACAAACAAATAAGTAACAAATAAATAAACAAAGAAGGTTGTAAATTTGAGTGGGACCCACTTAACGAACACCAGAATAAGCAACAGAAATTATTGTCGTAAAGTTGAGGACTACCTGTTCCAATTACTGTCGTAAAGTCGAGGACTACCTGTGCTTTGTGCCTTGTTCCCAGTTCCTGTTGTTCAGAGATAACACGCTCCCAGTGGGGAAGCAAAGGTTTTTGTTTTTTTCAGGAGGCAACTGGACTTAATCTTGTTTTTTTCTTTGAAGACATTTTGCTTCTCCTCCAAGACGCTTCTTCAGCTCTGACCAGATGGTGGGGGAATGGAAGGATTTGCATTCCTTACAGACAGCTGGTCATCCGCAAGTCTTAAAGTGGTCAAGGTCGGAGGCCGTTGGACTAGGGCAGGGGTAGGCAACCTTGGCTCTTCCAGCTGGCTCAGGAATTCTGGGAGTTGAAGTCCACGAGTCATCAAAGAGCCAAGGTTGCCTACCCCTGGACTAGGGAAATGAAGCCAACTGGAATGAATGAAAGTTAAGAGAGAAATTTTTTAAAAAAAACAACGCCATGAAAACGTGTTTTCCTTCAAAGGGTTAGTCTTGTGTCTTTCAACCAGCTGGGTTCACCCAGCAGACTTAATTGATTGAATTTTTCTCAGCTCTCCCAATAGGTTGACACTTATACTGATCAGGGAGTTGGATTCAGACGACTCCCTAAGCACAAAAGGGAACCTAACCAGGATGAGAAAGGTTAGCCTGCATCAAGGGTAGGCAACCTCGGCTCTTTTAGGACTCATGGACTTCAACTCCCAGCATTCCTGAGTCAGCTATGCTGAATTCTGGGAGTTGAAGTCCATGAGTCCTAAAAGAGCCGAGGTTGCCTACCCCTGGCCTGCATGATTGTCTGAATCCATCTGTTACTGGAGTCTTCAAAGGTCAACATGATGTTAAACTGGTACTTTTTATCAATATTGCGATGTTAATATTTTTGGGGTTGTTTGAACTCTCTTTCCAAAGAAAGCAAATTCCCACCCCCCCTCCCGGAAGGCCCCTCGCCTTCTCTCTTTCCCGCGTTTCCGCCCTAGCTGCCCGAAACAAAGATGGCGACGCCGCCAGTTTATCTTATACGCGACGACGCCCAGAAACTCTCTCTCTCTCTCTTTCCCCCCGCCCCTCTTTACCACTATCAAATATGGCGTCCTCCCGTACTCGGGCCAAAACCAAACATGGCGCCCTCGACTCGTCACCTTTCAATGAAAGCAACACTCCCGCCTCTCCGCCCAAAACAAAGATGTCGAACCCCTCGGCGCAACTAATGGTAATGCGATGCGCCTGCGCAGCAAGTCGCTTTCCGGTCTTTTTTTTCCCCCAGACCGGAAGTTATCTGCTGAGGTGGGGGGGGGGAAAGGCCCCTAATGATTCCCAACGAAACGATGAAGACGTAGCGGGGCGGCGGCGGGGCGGGAGGGGGGAAGGCAGCGGCGGGATGTCGGTCAATTACGCGGCGGGGTTGTCGCCCTACCCGGACAAGGGGAAGTGCGGCCTCCCGGAGGTGGGTGAGAGAGAAGGAGAATAAGACGGGAGGCCTCGTTGCTATGGGAACGGGCCATCCCTGCCCCGCCCCCCTTTGCCCCCTGAGGGACCCTCAGCAATGGGGGTTGGCGAGGCCTCCCCGGGGAAACTGAGGCACGGGGGGGGGGAGAGCAGGCGCCAGAAGCTGGGGGAGCCCTGGGGGGAAACTGAGGCAGGGAAGGAGAAGGGGGAAACTGAGGCACCGGGGGGGAGGGGGGAGCAGGAGCCTGAAACTGGGGGGGGGGCTGGAGGCAAACTGAGTCAGGGAAGGAGAAGGGGGAAACTGAGGCACCGGGGGAGGGGGGAGCAGGCGCCAGAAGCTGGGGGACCCCTGGGGGGAACCTGAGGCAGGGAAGGAGAAGGGGGAAACTGAGGCATGGGGGAGGGGGGAGCAGGCGCCAGAAGCTGGGGGACCCCTGGGGGGAAACTGAGGCAGGGAAGGAGAAGGGGGAAACTGAGGCATGGGGGAGGGGGGAGCAGGCGCCAGAAGCTGGGGGACCCCTGGGGGGAACCTGAGGCAGGGAAGGAGAAGGGGGAAACTGAGGCATGGGGGAGGGGGGAGCAGGCGCCAGAAGCTGGGGGACCCCTGGGGGGAAACTGAGGCAGGGAAGGAGAAGGGGGAAACTGAGGCATGGGGGAGGGGGGGAGCAGGCGCCAGAAGCTGGGGGACCCCTGGGGGGAAACTGAGGCAGGGAAGGAGAAGGGGGAAACTGAGGCATGGGGGAGGGGGGAGCAGGCGCCAGAAGCTGGGGGACCCCTGGGGGGAAACTGAGGCAGGGAAGGAGAAGGGGGAAACTGAGGCATGGGGGAGGGGGGAGCAGGCGCCAGAAGCTGGGGGACCCCTGGGGGGAACCTGAGGCAGGGAAGGAGAAGGGGGAAACTGAGGCATGGGGGAGGGGGGAGCAGGCGCCAGAAGCTGGGGGACCCCTGGGGGGAAACTGAGGCAGGGAAGGAGAAGGGGGAAACTGAGGCACCGGGGGGAGGGGGGAGCAGGCGCCAGAAGCTGGGGGACCCCTGGAGGGAAACTGAGGCAGGGAAGGAGAAGGGGGAAACTGAGTCACCAGGGGCTGCCCCGGCGGGGGGGGGGGGCAATGGAAGAGGCAAGGGGAGGCCTTGTGGAAGCTGGAGCCAGACGTGTTGAAGGACTGTGTGATTCACTTAACAACTGCAGCGATTCAGGGTTAACAACCGTGGAGAGCAGATGGGCACAGTTCACCTGATCCTAGCCGCTTGCAGTGCTTCGCTTAATAACCCCTTGACACCTGCCTTGCTTAGCAGTGGAAATTTTGGACTCGGTTGTGGTCGTAAGTCGAGGACTAATAGTCATAAATTAATATAGCAGAAAGCAATTAGGGCAGCCTTTATTTGTCAGGGGGTGATGGTACCTAGCGGTGGGTTCTCTCTCAGCAGGGCATTTACACTCCTGGCTGTCGGTACCCGGTGTTGGGGGTTCACACCTTGGGGTTCACCCCCTTGCTGCACCCTCTGCAACGCAACCAATCGACGCTGACTCTAGGATGGCTTCAATTTTTTTTTTGTTCAGATCTTCGATTCGCCGGAGGAGTTGGAGAGGAAGATCCACCAGTTGGCTGACTTGATCCAGAATTCTTTCAGGGTGGTGTTTCACACCGGGGCGGGAATCAGCACAGCCGCTGGGATCCCGGATTTCAGGTAGGCTGGAGTGAGGAAATAGGACAGCTGAGGCCAGAGGTCTGGAGGAGATCAAGCTTCGGCTGACTCTGAATTTTTCACTTGGGAGTTTGGGGTTCCATGGGTCGGGAACGGCAGACTTTGAAAATAACCTGGTTTGTTTTAGGAAGCCGTGCATTGAAATGAGGATAAGGATTTTGGTTTGGAAGATGTTGGTTTCCGGTCTGAGCAGGGGGTTGGACTAGAAGACCTCCAAGGCCTCTTCCAACTCTTTAGAGCACGCAATCTGGGCGTCCTCTTAGATTCACGACTCAGTTTTGAAGATCATATTGGAGTCGTGGCTAGGGGGGCATTTGCCCAGATTCGCCTGGTACACCAATTACGCCCCTTTCTGGACCGAGATGCCCTACGTACAGTCACCCACGCACTCGTTACCTCCCGTATAGACTACTGCAATGCTCTCTACATGGGGCTG
This sequence comes from Vipera latastei, assembly GCA_024294585.1. Lineage (NCBI taxonomy): Eukaryota > Metazoa > Chordata > Lepidosauria > Squamata > Viperidae > Vipera > Vipera latastei. The sequence continues at coordinate 4,962,687 of CM044354.1, read as the reverse complement.
CCCTTGAAAACCACCCGGAGGCTTCAGCTGGTACAGAATGCGGCTGCACGGGTAGTGATGGGAGCTCCCCGATACTCCCATATAACACCTCTACTGCATGAGCTGCATTGGTTACCGGTTGCCCTCTGGGTGAGATTTAAGGTGCTGGTACTTACCTTTAAAGCCCTACATGGCTTAGGCCCGGGATACTTGCAGGACTATCTGCTGCCGGGAACGAATTCCCATCGCCCAGTACGCTCACACAGAGAATGCCTCCTCAGGGTACCGTCGGCTAGACAATGTCGGCTGGCGACCCCCGGGGGGAGGGCCTTCTCTGTGGGAGCACCAGCCCTGTGGAACCAGCTCCCCCCTGAGCTTCGGATGGCCCCAGATCTCCGGTCCTTGCGCCGCGGCCTCAAAACACTCCTTTTCCACCTGGCTGACCTGGACTGACAGGGATTTTAATTATGTTTACAATTTTTAATTTATTTTTAATTTTTAATTTTAATTTATTGCACAGAGGCCTTTAACTTTAATTTTATCTTAATTTCTGTATTTATTGTATATTATTGTTGTTAGCCGCCCTGAGTCCTTCAGGAGATAGGGCGGGATATAAGTCCCATTAATAATAATAATAATAATAACTCTGTTATTCTATTCTATATTCTATATCCTATTTTCTATTTATTCTATATTGTATTTTATGTTGTATTCTATTCTCTATATTCTATTTTCTATTCTGTATTCTGTTTTCTATTCTATATTGTATTCTATTCTATATTCTGTTCTCTTCTACATTCTATATTGTATTCTATTTTCTATTTTCCATATTGTATTCTATTTTCTATTCTCTATTGTATTTTATATTCTATTCTCTATTCTCTTTTCTATATTCTATTCTATTCTCTGTTCTGTTCTATTCTCTTCTTTTCTATTCTCTAAATATTAGCAATGCTTAATGTACAGGTTATGAATTATGAAGCCTTCATGCTCAATCTCATTTTGGGAAATAACAGGGGAAAGCCTGCAGGCTTATGGTTGAATATTCATGTAATATAGGTAGTCCTCGTTTAGTGGCCATTTAGTGACAATGCCACTGGAAAAAGTGAGATAGGACCGTTTTTCACACTTACAACATCCCTGTGGTCACGTGATGAAAACTTAGAAGCTTAGCAACTGGTTCGTATTTATGACCCCTGCAGTGTCCCAGGATCATGTGATCGGAACGGGACAACGTGGCACGGCCAACTTGGTGTGGGACAACCGGCTGTGGGACAGTTCAACAATTCAGTTTTAAGTATTTAAAATAATTTTAAAAATGTTTTGATTTTTGTCATTCACCTTTCATTTTGTCCCTCCTTTGGGCATCCTCTCTTTAATGAGTCTGTTCCACCATTCCTTCGATATTAGCGTGACTCGTATCTTATGGCGAGCTGGCCGCGTTGAGTTGACCATGGCGAGTTGGCCTGGATCCCATATGTGACCCCCCCTTTTGTGACCTTCAGATAAGCAAATCTTTGGGGGGAAGCCAGATTTGCTTAACCGCCTTGTTACTAACTTCACAACTGCAGCGATCCCCTTAATAACGGTGTCAGGAAAAGGTCATGAAAGAGGGCAAAACTTACTTAACAACTGTCTCGCTTAGCAACGGAAAGGTTGGGCTCAATTGTGGTCCAAAGAGGAGGACTACCTGTATATTATTATTATTATTATTATTATTATTATTATTATTATTATTATTATTATTATTAATTTTATTTGTATACCGCCCTTCTCCCGAAGGACTCAGGGCGGTGAACAGGGCAGTACATATTAAAAGACAAAATACAAAAATTAAAAGAGATTAAACAAAATGCCCACAACTCTTACAATAGGTTAAAACACAATTAAAAGTAATAAAACCCAACCCCATCCCATCAGGCCAGGCCAGCTTGTTCGAAGAGATAAGTCTTTAGATCGCGCTGGAAGGAGTGCAGGTCGGGTGCCATCCGGAGCTCAACCGGAAGACGATTCCATAAATCCGGCGCGCCCACAGAGAAGGCCCTCCCCCTGGGGGCCACCAGTCGGCACTCTTTGACCGGTGGCACCCTGAGGAGGCCCTCTCTGTGGGAGCGTACTGGGCGGAGGGAAGTTGATGCCGGCCGCAGGTGCTCCCCAAGGTATTCCGGACCCATGCCTTGTAGGGCTTTGTAGGTCAATACCAGCACCTTGAATCTCACCCAGAAGACAACTGGAAGCCAATGCAGCTCGTGGAGCAGAAGTGTAACATGGGAGTATCGGGAAACTCCCAGCACAACTCTCGCGGCTGCATTCTGTACCAGTTGGAGCCTCCGAGTGGTCTTCAAGGGCAGCCCCATGTAGAGAGCGTTGCAGTAGTCCAAACGAGAGGTCACGAGCGTATGAGTGACCATACGTAAGGCCTCCCGGTCTAAATAGGGCCGCAACTGGTGCACCAGGCGAACCTGGGCGAAGGCCCCCCTAGTCACAGCTACTATATGGTCTTCTAAAGAAAGCTGTGAATCTAGGAGGACTCCCAAGTTGCGAGCCCTATCTACGGGGGGTAATAACTCACCCCCCATAGAAAGAGATGGGATATCCTGAATATCCCGAGATGCCGGTACGCACAGCCACTCAGTCTTGTCAGGGTTGAGTCGAAGCCTGTTCCTCCCCATCCAGACCCGAACTGCCTCCAGGCAACGGGACATCACATCGAGGGCATCACTGGGGTGGTTTGGGGTCGAAATAAAAAGCTGGGTATCATCAGCATACTGATGATACCCAACTCCAAAACCACGAATGATCTCACCCAGCGGTTTCATGTAGATGTTGAACAGGAGAGGCGAGAGGACCGACCCCTGAGGAACTCCACAAGTGAGAGGCCTCGAGGTCGACCTCTGCCCCCCTGCCAACACCGACTGCGAACGTCCCAGGAGATAGGAGGAGAACCACTGAAAAACCGTGCCTCCCACTCCCAATCCCCTGAGACGCCGCAGCAGGATACCATGGTCGATGGTATCGAAAGCCGCTGAGAGGTCTAATAGGACTAGGACAGAGGAATATCCCCTGTCCCGAGCCCTCCAGAGATCATTCACCAGAGCGACCAATGCCGTCTCCGTGCTGTACCCGGGCCTGAAGCCCGATTGGTACGGGTCTAGATAATCCGCTTCATCCAGAACCAGAGGGAGCTGATGCGCCACCATAGTTGTCAACATCCAGCTCGAGAATCCAAATAAAACTCCAGGTTCATTCCGTCTCCAAAAATCTCACTGTTTATTGAATACACCGCTTGGTTATGTCGAAGCAAAACTAACTCTGAGGTTCCAACACCAATTCATAGACTTCAGCAATAACTTTCCCAGCCAACCGCCCCAACGTCTTACATAATCCATATAAACAAGTTTACTTTGTTATGGGAACCGTCTGCTTCAAATCCACACCTGTTCTGGTGTCCTTGAAAAGGTTTCAGGCTCTCGTGGTCTTTAGTGAAGTCGTAGAAGTTTTTTTTCTCCATCTAACCCACTTGAAAGTTACACCTCCTCCCCCCCCCCTTATTCTAAAGGCAAGTTGAAACCCAGAGGCACGTAGCTGCCGAAGTTTCATCCTTGAGAACATTGGCATAAGACATCTATCCTGGTTAAGTTGTCGGTAGAATTAAATAACTGGTTGAAGGGGGTAGTCTGTCCTTGAAATGATTTCCATGACATTTTCCCTTCAAGGCAAACAATCGGTGAATCTATTCCATCTCGGCACAATAGTTTTTCCTCTTTTCTCTCCCACCCCCATAGGGGGTCCTGAGCTGCCGGAAACATTTTGCATCCAGCCGTTCCTACCAGGTTCAAAACAGTTCCTCGTTTTATGTATTCGCTGTTGATTTACTTAATTCAGTTTATATCTTCCCCATTTCCCTGCCACGGGACTCTTGAGCCGCTTGCAACACAATAAAAACGATGCTGCAAAAGAGCGAACGTCACGTTAGAATGAAAAGACAATTCACTCAAATAGAAGGGGGGGGGGAGTCTACGATGGGGTGGAGGTGGGGGTCTTCTATTTAATCCAGTAACCCCCCCCCCAGAATATCAAGGCCCTGGCTGGGCCCCAGGCCAAGCAGCAGAGGCAGGTTTTAAGGCCCTTTCGGGAGGCTAAGAAGTTGGGGGCAGGTCCCACTTTGAGGGCCATGATGTTCCAGAGGGCAAAGCCACAGCAGAAAAGGCTCTTTTCCTGGATCCTGCCAGCCAGAATTTTCATTGGATGGTGGGGTCCCCAGCATGCCCCTTCTGCTGGCGTCAGGAGAGTTGCCCAGTCCCATGAGTCTAGAGAAAAGAAGGGGTGGGGGGGACATGGTAGCAGTATTCCAGTATTTGAGGGGCTGCCACAAAGAAGGGGGGGGGGGGTGTCACATTATTCTCCAAAGCACCCGAAGGCAGGAGAAGAAGCAACGGATGGAAACTGATCAAGGAGAGAAGCAGCCTGGAATTAAGGAGAAACTTCCTGACAGGGAGGACGATTAACCAGTGGAACAGCTTGCCACCAGAAGTTGTGGGCGCTCCATCGCTGGAGGATTTTAAGAAGAGACTGGACAGCCATTTGCCTGAAATGGTATAGGGTTTCCTGCCTGAGCAGGGGGTTGGACTAGATGACCTCCAAGGTGCCTTCCAGCTCTATTCTGATTGGCTGATGTTCCTCAGGTAGCCTGGAGCCATGCCACCGACACGTCGTCCTTCACCGTCAACCACAGTTTAGCTCAAACTTTCTGTTGCTAAGCAAGACGTTTCTTGAGTGGCTTTTGCCCCATGTTACCGTCTTTCCTGCCACGGTCGTTCAATGAATCCCCGCCAGTCTTAAGCGAGCCCCACGGTTGTTAAATGAATCTGGCTTGGGCGAAGGGAAGGTCGCAAAGGGGGAATGAAACCGTCATCAACACGAGCCAGTTGCCAAGCGTCTGAATTTCGATCCCGTGACCCTGGGGGGACACCGCAACGGCCGCTAAGCGTGAAGAGCCCAGGAGTCCCTTTTCTCCCCCCCGCGCCGTCGTGACTTTGAACGGCGACGAACCGAACCGTCGTAAGTCGGGGACTGACCACGCTTCTCTTTCTTCGTGCAGGGGCCCGAACGGGGTGTGGACCATGGAGGAGCGGGGCCTGGTCCCCAAGTTCGACACGACCTTTGAGAACGCGAGACCGTCAAAGACTCACATGGCCTTGTTGGAGCTGCACCGAGTGGGAATCCTGCACTTTCTGGTCAGCCAGAACATAGACGGGCTTCACGTGAGGTCCGGCTTCCCCAGGTAACGCTTAGCTGCTTGAAGCCTTGCGGCCAATGAGGTGTCCGGCTACACCAGGGGTAGGCCACCTTGGCCCTTTTAGGACTGGTGGACTTCAACTCCCAGAATTCCTGAGCCAGCCACGCTGAGGGGAAAGGGAGAGGTTTCCAAGCTGAGCCATGCCGGCTCAGGAATTCTGGGAGTTGAAGTCCACAAGTCATAAAAGAGCCAAGGTTGCCTACCCCTGGCCTAGGCCTAGGCCGCTTTATGACTCGTGGACTTCAACTCCCAGAATTCCTGAGCCAGCCATGCTGAGGGGAAAGGGAGAGGTTTCTAAGCTGAGCCATGCTGGCTCAGGAATTCTGGGACTTGAAGTCCACGAGTCATAGAGATGCCAAGGTTCGCTAAGGAATTCTGGGAATTGAAGTCCACGAGTCATAAAACAGCCAAGGTTCGCTAAGGAATTCTGGGAGTTGAAGTCCACGAGTCATAAAACAGCCAAGGTTGGCTAAGGAATTCTGGGAGTTGAAGTCCACAAATCATAGAGATGCCAAGGTTGGCCTAGCCCAGGGGTAGGCAACCTTGGCTCTTTTATGACTGGTGGACTTCAACTCCCAGAATTCCTGAGCCAGCCATGCTGAGGGGAAAGGGAGAGGTTTCCATGTTGAGCCCCTCTGGCTGAGGAATTCTGGGAGTTGAAGTCCACGAGTCATAAAAGAGCCAAGGTTGCCTACCCCTGGCCTAGGCCTAGGCTGCTTTATGACTGGTGGACTTCAACTCCCAGAATTCCTGAGCCAGTCACGCTGAGGGGAAAGGGAGAGGTTTCCAAGCTGAGCCATGCTGACTCAGGAATTCTGGGAGTTGAAGTCCACCAGTCATAAAAGAGCCAAGGTTGCCTACCCCTGGCCTAGGCCTAGGCTGCTTTATGACTCGTGGACTTCAACTCCCAGAATTCCTTAGCCGGCCACGCTGAGGGGAAAGGGAGAGGTTTCCAAGCTGAGCCATGCTGGCTGAGGAATTCTGGGAGTTGAAGTCCACGAGTCATAAAAGAGCCAAGGTTGCCTACCCCTGACCTAGGCCTAGGCCACTTTATGACTCATGGACTTCAACTCCCAGAATTCCTGAGCCAGCCATGCTGAGGGGAAAGGGAGAGGTTTCCATGCTGAGCTATGCTGGCTCAGGAATTCTGGGAGTTGAAGTCCACCAGTCATAAAGGGGGGGGCATTGTTCCACACCCTTGCTCTAGATCAGGCATGTCAAACTGCCGGCCCGCGGGCTGGATGTGTCGTGCCGAAACTGCACCCACTCCATTGCCGGCAATGGAGGGGAAAGTCCAGATACGTCGCGCGACATCACGAGTTTGACATGCCTGCCTTAGATCAATCCATCACACGCGGGACCATTGAAGCGAACCTGCAGATCGTTCCCAACTAGGGAACATCGTCAGTGCTAGAAAGGGGACTGGGGGTTGGGGGGGAGGACGAGGAAGAGGAGGACAACTGTGGGGGGTGCTTGGTGCTCTCTGAGCTGGGTGGTTTCCTTGCAGACGTTTGGTGACCCAACTAGGGAACATCATCAGTGCTAGAAGGGAGTCTGGTTTGTTTGGGGTGGGGAGGAGGACCAAGACCATGGAGTCCTTGGTGCTCTCTGAGAAGGCGAAGGAGAAAGAGTGGTGGAGAAGGGGAAAGAGTGGTGGGACAGGAGAAGGAGAAAGTGTTGGAGGAGAAGGAGAAGGGGAAAGAGTGGTGGGACAGGAGAAGGAGAAAGTGTTGGAGGAGAAGGGGAAAGAGTGGTGGGACAGGAGAAGGAGAAAGTGTTGGAGGAGAAGGAGGAGGAGAAAGTGTTGGAGGAGGAGGAGAAGGGGAAAGAGTGGTGGAACAGGAGAAGGAGAAAGTGTTGGAGGAGAAGGGGAAAGAGTGGTGGGACAGGAGAAGGAGAAAGTGTTGGAGGAGAAGGAGAAGGGGAAAGAGTGGTGGGACAGGAGAAGGAGAAAGTGTTGGAGGAGAAGGGGAAAGAGTGGTGGGACAGGAGAAGGAGAAAGTGTTGGAGGAGAAGGAGAAGGGGAAAGAGTGGTGGGACAGGAGAAGGAGAAAGTGTTGGAGGAGAAGGAGAAGGGGAAAGAGTGGTGGAACAGGAGAAGGAGAAAGTGTTGGAGGAGAAGGGGAAAGAGTGGTGGGACAGGAGAAGGAGAAAGTGTTGGAGGAGAAGGAGAAGGGGAAAGAGTGGTGGGACAGGAGAAGGAGAAAGTGTTGGAGGAGAAGGAGAAGGGGAAAGAGTGGTGGGACAGGAGAAGGAGAAAGTGTTGGAGGAGAAGGGGAAAGAGTGGTGGGACAGGAGAAGGAGAAAGTGTTGGAGGAGAAGGAGAAGGGGAAAGAGTGGTGGGACAGGAGAAGGAAAAAGTGTTGGAGGAGAAGGAGAAGGGGAAAGAGTGGTGGAACAGGAGAAGGAGAAAGTGTTGGAGGAGAAGGGGAAAGAGTGGTGGGACAGGAGAAGGAGAAAGTGTTGGAGGAGAAGGAGAAGGGGAAAGAGTGGTGGGACAGGAGAAGGAGAAAGTGTTGGAGGAGAAGGGGAAAGAGTGGTGGGACAGGAGAAGGAGAAAGTGTTGGAGGAGAAGGAGGAGGAGAAAGTGTTGGAGGAGGAGGAGAAGGGGAAAGAGTGGTGGAACAGGAGAAGGAGAAAGTGTTGGAGGAGAAGGAGAAGGGGAAAGAGTGGTGGAACAGGAGAAGGAGAAAGTGTTGGAGGAGAAGGAGAAGGGGAAAGAGTGGTGGAACAGGAGAAGGAGAAAGTGTTGGAGGAGAAGGAGAAGGGGAAAGAGTGGTGGGACAGGAGAAGGAGAAAGTGTTGGAGGAGAAGGGGAAAGAGTGGTGGGACAGGAGAAGGAGAAAGTGTTGGAGGAGAAGGAGAAGGGGAAAGAGTGGTGGGACAGGAGAAGGAGAAAGTGTTGGAGGAGAAGGGGAAAGAGTGGTGGGACAGGAGAAGGAGAAAGTGTTGGAGGAGAAGGGGAAAGAGTGGTGGAACAGGAGAAGGAGAAAGTGTTGGAGGAGAAGGGGAAAGAGTGGTGGAACAGGAGAAGGAGAAAGTGTTGGAGGAGAAGGGGAAAGAGTGGTGGGACAGGAGAAGGAGAAAGTGTTGGAGGAGAAGGAGAAGGGGAAAGAGTGGTGGAACAGGAGAAGGAGAAAGTGTTGGAGGAGAAGGAGAAGGGGAAAGAGTGGTGGAACAGGAGAAGGAGAAAGTGTTGGAGGAGAAGGAGAAGGGGAAAGAGTGGTGGGACAGGAGAAGGAGAAAGTGTTGGAGGAGAAGGAGAAGGGGAAAGAGTGGTGGAACAGGAGAAGGAGAAAGTGTTGGAGGAGAAGGAGAAGGGGAAAGAGTGGTGGAACAGGAGAAGGAGAAAGTGTTGGAGGAGAAGGAGAAGGGGAAAGAGTGGTGGGACAGGAGAAGGAGAAAGTGTTGGAGGAGAAGGAGAAGGGGAAAGAGTGGTGGAACAGGAGAAGGAGAAAGTGTTGGAGGAGAAGGGGAAAGAGTGGTGGAACAGGAGAAGGAGAAAGTGTTGGAGGAGAAGGGGAAAGAGTGGTGGGACAGGAGAAGGAGAAAGTGTTGGAGGAGAAGGAGAAGGGGAAAGAGTGGTGGAACAGGAGAAGGAGAAAGTGTTGGAGGAGAAGGAGAAGGGGAAAGAGTGGTGGAACAGGAGAAGGAGAAAGTGTTGGAGGAGAAGGAGAAGGGGAAAGAGTGGTGGGACAGGAGAAGGAGAAAGTGTTGGAGGAGAAGGAGAAGGGGAAAGAGTGGTGGAACAGGAGAAGGAGAAAGTGTTGGAGGAGAAGGAGAAGGGGAAAGAGTGGTGGAACAGGAGAAGGAGAAAGTGTTGGAGGAGAAGGGGAAAGAGTGGTGGGACAGGAGAAGGAGAAAGTGTTGGAGGAGAAGGAGAAGGGGAAAGAGTGGTGGGACAGGAGAAGGAGAAAGTGTTGGAGGAGAAGGGGAAAGAGTGGTGGAACAGGAGAAGGAGAAAGTGTTGGAGGAGAAGGAGAAGGGGAAAGAGTGGTGGGACAGGAGAAGGAGAAAGTGTTGGAGGAGAAGGAGAAGGGGAAAGAGTGGTGGAACAGGAGAAGGAGAAAGTGTTGGAGGAGAAGGAGAAGGGGAAAGAGTGGTGGAACAGGAGAAGGAGAAAGTGTTGGAGGAGAAGGAGAAGGGGAAAGAGTGGTGGAACAGGAGAAGGAGAAAGTGTTGGAGGAGAAGGGGAAAGAGTGGTGGGACAGGAGAAGGAGAAAGTGTTGGAGGAGAAGGAGAAGGGGAAAGAGTGGTGGGACAGGAGAAGGAGAAAGTGTTGGAGGAGAAGGAGAAGGGGAAAGAGTGGTGGGACAGGAGAAGGAGAAAGTGTTGGAGGAGAAGGGGAAAGAGTGGTGGGACAGGAGAAGGAGAAAGTGTTGGAGGAGAAGGAGAAGGGGAAAGAGTGGTGGGACAGGAGAAGGAGAAAGTGTTGGAGGAGAAGGAGAAGGGGAAAGAGTGGTGGGACAGGAGAAGGAGAAAGTGTTGGAGGAGAAGGAGAAGGGGAAAGAGTGGTGGGACAGGAGAAGGAGAAAGTGTTGGAGGAGAAGGGGAAAGAGTGGTGGAACAGGAGAAGGAGAAAGTGTTGGAGGAGAAGGAGAAGGGGAAAGAGTGGTGGGACAGGAGAAGGAGAAAGTGTTGGAGGAGAAGGAGAAGGGGAAAGAGTGGTGGAACAGGAGAAGGAGAAAGTGTTGGAGGAGAAGGAGAAGGGGAAAGAGTGGTGGAACAGGAGAAGGAGAAAGTGTTGGAGGAGAAGGGGAAAGAGTGGTGGGACAGGAGAAGGAGAAAGTGTTGGAGGAGAAGGAGAAGGGGAAAGAGTGGTGGGACAGGAGAAGGAGAAAGTGTTGGAGGAGAAGGAGAAGGGGAAAGAGTGGTGGGACAGGAGAAGGAGAAAGTGTTGGAGGAGAAGGGGAAAGAGTGGTGGAACAGGAGAAGGAGAAAGTGTTGGAGGAGAAGGAGAAGGGGAAAGAGTGGTGGGACAGGAGAAGGAGAAAGTGTTGGAGGAGAAGGAGAAGGGGAAAGAGTGGTGGAACAGGAGAAGGAGAAAGTGTTGGAGGAGAAGGAGAAGGGGAAAGAGTGGTGGAACAGGAGAAGGAGAAAGTGTTGGAGGAGAAGGGGAAAGAGTGGTGGGACAGGAGAAGGAGAAAGTGTTGGAGGAGAAGGAGAAGGGGAAAGAGTGGTGGGACAGGAGAAGGAGAAAGTGTTGGAGGAGAAGGAGAAGGGGAAAGAGTGGTGGGACAGGAGAAGGAGAAAGTGTTGGAGGAGAAGGGGAAAGAGTGGTGGGACAGGAGAAGGAGAAAGTGTTGGAGGAGAAGGAGAAGGGGAAAGAGTGGTGGGACAGGAGAAGGAGAAAGTGTTGGAGGAGAAGGAGAAGGGGAAAGAGTGGTGGAACAGGAGAAGGAGAAAGTGTTGGAGGAGAAGGGGAAAGAGTGGTGGGACAGGAGAAGGAGAAAGTGTTGGAGGAGAAGGAGAAGGGGAAAGAGTGGTGGGACAGGAGAAGGAAAAAGTGTTGGAGGAGAAGGGGAAAGAGTGGTGGGACAGGAGAAGGAGAAAGTGTTGGAGGAGAAGGGGAAAGAGTGGTGGGACAGGAGAAGGAGAAAGTGTTGGAGGAGAAGGAGAAGGGGAAAGAGTGGTGGGACAGGAGAAGGAGAAAGTGTTGGAGGAGAAGGGGAAAGAGTGGTGGAACAGGAGAAGGAGAAAGTGTTGGAGGAGAAGGGGAAAGAGTGGTGGAACAGGAGAAGGAGGGCAGCTGTGGGGTCCTTGGGGCTCTCTGAACTTGGTGGTTCCCTTGCAGACGTTTCGTGACCTAACTAGGGAACACCCATCAGTGCTGGAAGGGAGTCAGTGGGGTCTGCCCCCTGTTTATCTACTAGGGGCTTGCTGGCTTGTTGGTGGGGGTCTTCTCGGTGGTTCCTTGATTAGGCTCTTACGCCCCGAGTAGATAAACAAGAGAGCAACTTCCACAAAAAGTCTTCAAGTTGATCTGATCTCCGCTGTCTTATCAACCTTTCCTCCCATCTCCAGGGACAAGTTGGCAGAACTGCACGGGAACATGTTCGTAGAGGAATGCGTGAAATGTGGCAAGTAGGTTCCTTCCCCACCCCCCAGTTGCTTTTATATGCCTGAGGGGGGAAAAATGTGGTTTTTAATGACGGTGGTTTCTTTTAACCGGGGATGCTCAGCGTCCTTAAAGCGGAAGACTGCCCTGCAGAATTTCCGGAGCTCTGATTGGTGGCCCGGGCTGGGTCTCTCTTCGCGAGACATCTTCCCCTAATGTTAGACAAGAGCAGGCTCTGGATCTCCACCACCCCAGTGAAAGCATCTCGGCAGCCTATCCAGATGCTGACACCCCATAAGTCAGTCAATCGGCCCAGGAGGCAGCTGTTAAGCCATACATGGAAGCAGAAGAGGGTTGTGTGGTTGAGAAGCTGTTGATGGCTTGCCATCCCTTAGCCCAAGATCTGGAGGGCGGGAATGCTTCCTCCTTGGCCTAGTAGTTAAGGCACCAGACTAGAATGAGTTCTAGTCCTGCTTAGTAATGAAAGCTGGCTGGGTGACTCTGGGCCAATCACTAGGAGACGGTGAGTTCTAGTCCTGGGTTACATATGAAAGCCAGCTGGTTGACTTTGGGCCAATCACCAGGAGGCGGTGAGTTCTAGTCCTAGGTTAGGTATGAAAGCCAGCTGGTTGACTTTGGGCCAATCACCAGGAGGCAGGGAGTTGTAGTCCTAGGTTAGGTATGAAAGCTAGTTGGTTGACTTTGGGCCAATCACCAGGAGAGAGTGAGTTCTAGTCCTGGGTTAGGTATGAAAGCTAGTTGGCTAACTTTGAGCCAATCACCAGGAGACAGTGAGTTCTAGTCCTGGGTTAAGTATGAAAGCCAGCTACCGTATTTTCCGGCGTATAAGACAACTTTTGAACCCCTGAAAATCTTCTGAAAAGTTGGGGGGTCGTCTTATACGCCCAATCGCCTTATACGCCGGAAAATCAGTGGGTGGCGTCTGGCGGGAGCCGGCAGGGCAGTCCTGCGCACCGCGCGCACTCCCCGGCTGCTCCTTAGCAGCTGGGGAGTGCGCGCGTGTGCAGGACTGCCCTGCCGACTCCCGTCTGATGCTCTTCGCTCTTGAGGCAGCTGCTGCCTCAAGAGGGAAGAGCTGGCTCGCTCTTCCCTCTTGAGGCAGCAGCTGCCTCAAGAGCAAAGAGCGTGGAGCCGCCAGGGAAGTCCTGCGTGCGCGTGTGTTTGCAGGACTTCCCTGCCGGCTCGCTCTTCCCTCGCGTCGGACGGGAGCCGGCAGGGCAGTCCTGCGCACGCGTGCACTCCCCGGCTGCTCCTTAGCAGCTGGGGAGTTCGCGTGTGTGCAGGACTGCCCTGCCGACTCCCGTCTGACGCTCTTCGCTCTTGAGGCAGCTGCTGCCTCAAGAGGGAAGAGCTGGCTCGCTCTTCGCTCTTGAGGCAGCAGCTGCCTCAAGAGCAAAGAGCGTGGAGCCGCCAGGGAAGTCCTGCGTGCGCGTGCGTTTGCAGGACTTCCCTGCCGGCTCGCTCTTCCCTCGCGTCGGATGGGAGCCGGCAGGGCAGTCCTGCGCACGCGCGCACTCCCCGGCTGCTCCTTAGCAGCTGGGGAGTTCGCGCGTGTGCAGGACTGCCCTGCCGACTCCCGTCTGACGCTCTTCGCTCTTCCCTCTTGAGGCAGCAGCTGCCTCAAGAGCAAAGAGCGTGGAGCCGCCAGGGAAGTCCTGCGTGCGCGTGCGTTTGCAGGACTTCCCTGCCGGCTCGCTCTTCCCTCGCGTCGGACGGGAGCCGGCAGGGCAGTCCTGCGCACACGCGCACTCCCCGGCTGCTCCTTAGGGCATGTAAGTATTTTCCGGCGTATAAGACAAAAAACCTTGAAAAACTTCTTAAAAGTAGGGGGTCGTTTTATACGCCGGGTCGTCTTATACGCCGGAAAATATGGTAGTTGACTTTGGGCCAATCACCAGGAGACAGTGAGTTCTAGTCCTGGGTTAGGTATGAAAGCTAGTTGGGTGACTTTGGGCCAATCACCAGGAGACAGTGAGTTCTAGTCCTGCCTTAGGCACAAAAGCCGGCTGGGTGACTTTGGGCCAATCACCAGGAGACAGTGAGTTCTAGTCCTGGGTTACGTATGAAAGCTAATTGGTTGACTTTGGGCCAATCACCAGGAGACAGTGAGTTCTAGTCCTGGGTTAGGTATGAAAGCTAGTTGGGTGACTTTGGGCCAATCACCAGGAGACAGTGAGTTCTAGTCCTGCCTTAGGCACAAAAGCCGGCTGGGTGACTTTGGGCCAATCACCAGGAGGCAGTGAGTTCTAGTCCTGCCTTAGGCACAAAAGCCGGCTGGGTGACTTTGGGCCAATCACCAGGAGCCTTTGAGTTCTAGTCCCACCTTAGGCATGAAAGCCGGCTGGGTGACTTTGGGCCAATCAGCAGGAGACGGTGAGTTCTAGCCCCGCCTTAGTCATGAAAGCCCACTGGGAGACTTTGGTTCAGTCACCAGGAGACGGTGAGTTCTAGCCCCACCTTAGTCATGAAAGCCCACTGGATGACTTTGGGCCAATCACCAGGAGGCAGTGAGTTCTAGTCCTGCCTTAGGCACAAAAGCCGGCTGGGTGACTTTGGGCCAATCACCAGGAGGCAGTGAGTTCTAGTCCCAGGTTACGTATGAAAGCCAGCTAGTTGACTTTGTACCAGTCCCTCTGCCTCAACCCAACCCGCCTCACAGGGTTGTGTTAGCGGGGAAAACAGGAGGGGGGAAGGTGTGTTAGACCTGTTCGACACCCTGAGTTACTTGTTAAAAATAATCAAGGTGGGAGATAAATGAATATAACTAGATAAAGGCCTGGTGGTCACTGCCGCAGCTGAGTCTCCTTTCTGTGTTTTTCAAGGCAGTACGTGAGGGACACCGTTGTGGGCACCATGGGGCTGAAGCCCACCGGCCGGCTCTGCGACGCCTCCAAACGCCGAGGGCTCCGATCCTGCAGGTGCCTACCCCACGGCTGCCTTCCCAAATGGGATCCATTTCTCTCCCTCCCAAGATCAGATCTTTCTCTTTATTTTGTCAGCTGCTCGGCTTTAAAAAGAGTTCTGCAGCCTCTTCTGGACACCGGTTTTCTGTCTCAACTCAACCCCTGCTCATCTCCCAATTCCTGGGCGCTGGAATTTGGGAGACGGAGCTGGGAAGGGTGGGCTGGGGGGGTCTCAATTCATGCCTTCCAACTCTGGAGGAAGAGGAAACGGGGGGGGCGCTTGGGGCCCGTGTCGACAGACACGGGAGGGAGGGAGTGCGTTACGTATTTAAAAAAAACATGTATTAAAAATGCTTGTTTAAATGTATTAAATGTATTAAAAGATGCTTTATGGTTTCCCGTTCACGGTGGGGTTTTGACGGCTTTGCGTTTTGTCTTTCTCCCTAAAGAGGCAAGTTAATGGACACCATCTTAGACTGGGAAGATGCTCTGCCAGACCGGGATCTGAATTTGGCCTCTGAAGCCAGCAGGTGTGTTTCTCCCCCCACCCACCCCCCCCCCCCGCGATTCCCAAACCTCTTCGATGCTGAATTTCCGCTGGGTTGGATCTTTCTGGAATCTGTTCAGCCAGCGGGTTGGGGAAGCTGCTGCTGCTGCCGCTGTTGTGGAAGGCCGACGGGGTTCCCCAAAGGAGTTGAAATGTGACTAATAGAATTATCAGGAGCTCAGGAGCGAACGGTGGGGCTTCTCGATGGCTTCCTGGCAGACGTTTCATGACCCAACTGGGTAACATCATCAATGCTAAAAAAAAAAAAAAAAAAGCATCGGTTTTTGCAGAGAGGAGGACGGCCGTGGGGTCCTTGGCGCCCTCTGAGCAGGGCGGTTTTCTTGCAGGCGTTTTATGATGCAGCCATGTCCCATCAGCAGTGCTAGAAGGGAGCGGGGTTGGAGGAGGAGGAGGAGGAGGAGGAGGAGGAGGAGGAGGGCAGCTGTGGGGTCTTTGGTGTTCACAGAGCTTGGTGGTTTTCTTGCAGACGTTTCACGACCCAGCTATGTCACATCATCAATGCTGGAAGGGAGCGGGGTTTGCGCTCTGTTTATAAACAAGTTGTCAAACAATAAACAGTACATGAAGGAATTCCCAACTGAGACGGACAAGCTAACTGTAAACAACGGGCTAATCAAGGAGCCATTAAAACACTCCCACCAACACGGACAAGGCAAGCCACTAGTATGTAGGAGGAGAAGGAAACACACACACCCCCTTCCAGCACTGCTGGTGTTACCTGGCTGGGTCACTAAACATCTGCAAGAAAGCCACCAAACTCGGAGAGCACTGAGGACCCTACAGCCCTCCTCTTTCTTCTCCTCCTCCTCCTCCTCCTCCTTCCTCTTCCTCCTCCTCCTCCTCCTTCCTCCTCCTCCTTCCTCCTCCCTCCCCCCTCCTCCCTCCTCCTCCTCCCTCCTTCCTCCTCCTCCTCCCCCTCTTCCTCCTTCCTCCTCCTCCCTCCTCCTCCTTCCTCCTCCCCCTCCTCCTCCTCCTCCCTCCTCCTCCCTCCTCCTCCCTCCTCCTCCTCTTCCTCCTCCTCCCAAACCGACCCCCCTTCAACCATTGCTGATGTTACCTGTCTGGTTCACTAAACATCTGCAAGAAAGCCACCAAACTCGGAGAGCACTGAGGACCCTACAGCCCTCCTCTTTTTTCTCCTCCTCCTCCTCCTCCTTCCTCTTCCTCCTCCTCCTCCTCCTTCCTCCTCCTCCTTCCTCCTCCCTCCCCCTCCTCCTCTTCCCTCCTTCCTCCTCCTCCTCCCCCTCTTCCTCCTTCCTCCTCCTCCCTCCTCCCCCTTCCTCCTCCTCCTCCCTCCTCCTCCTCCTCCCCCTCCTCCTCCTCCCTCCTCCTCCCTCCTCCTCCCTCCTCCTCCTCTTCCTCCTCCTCCCAAACCGACCCCCCCTTCCACCATTGCTGATGTTACCTGTCTGGTTCACTAAACATCTGCAAGAAAGCAACCAAACTCAGAGAGCACCAACGACCCCACAACCCGAGAGAGAGGTGTGTGTGTGTGTGTGTGTGTGTGTGTGTGTGTGTGTGTGTGTGTGAAAATTCCACGGCAGGCCAGGAGTCCCAGACCTCCAGCTTCCCACCCCGGTTTTCTCCCTGAAAAGGCTCTCCGGGGCTGACTGCTCGTCTGCCTGCAGGAGGGCCTCCTTATCCATCACCCTGGGGACCTCGCTGCAGATCAAGCCCAGCGGGGACCTTCCGCTGCTGACCAAGAAGAAGGGCGGGAAGCTGGTGATCGTCAACCTGCAGCCCACGAAGCACGTGAGTGTGCGCCGAGAAGCCCCCCCTCCCTCCATTAGACAGTCGACCCTCTTGGCTTTCAGGTCCTCTGGGGCAGCCCCCCCCCCTCCCCTCGGTAGGGAAAAGGGGCGCGGATAACCGGCAAGCCAGGATCCTCTTCTCTTGGGCTAGCAGAGGACCTGGCTACTTGGAGGAGGAGGAGGAAGGAAAGTGTCCAATTATCGGCCGTCAGGCGCAAGAAACCTGGAGCCAGAATATAAGAGTTCAAAAGTACTAAAGAGTTTATTTCGCGCCACGTACCGTGTTTCCTTGAAAGCAAGGCCTGCCCTGAAAATAAGCCCTAGCTTGATTTGGGGGGGGGGGCTAATATAAGCCCTACCCCAAAATAAGCCCTAGTTTTGGGGCGAGGCACAAGCTAGGGTGGGGTGTGTCTGTGTGTGTGGAGCTGCCCCACGGGCCCTGCACCCACTTACCGTTGCAGCCAGGCCTCTCCTCGCCGGCCTACTACTTCTGCGGCATCCCCACACCTGTGTTTCGCAGCCAAGAGGCCTTTCCGGAAAGCCTCTGCAGCCGAGAAACGTAGCTCGCTTCTCGGCTGCAGAGGCCTTCCGGAAAGGCCTCTTGGCTGCAAAACGCAGGCCGGAACTCAATTTTCTGCGGCAGAACGAAGCTGCTCCTTCGGCCGCCGAAGAAGCGGGGCAGCTGGGCGGGCCTGTTGTTGCCGGAGGTGAGTGGAAAAGACAGTCCTCCCCCTCGCCCGAAAATAAGACCTGCTGCCTCTCTTGAAGGCAAAAAATAAAATAAGACCGGGTCTTCTTTTGTGGGGAACACGGTACACACAAGAATCTGACCTACTGACGGTGCAGGCAAATTGGCCCCAGATAAAAGGGTCAGCGGAATTCGCGGGGAGCTTTTGTGGGAGCGTCGCAACTCCAGACTGATGACGCGTTTGACCCCACCTTCGGGCTCAGCCTGGTCACCTCCTACCTCAGCTCTCCTCGGGCTCCGACGTTCTTCCGCCTCTCCGATGCTTCTTTTATTTAACTTTGCCCCCTCTTTTTTTCCCACCCACCCCCTCCAGGATAGGCACGCGGACCTGCGCATCCACGGCTACGTGGACGAGGTCATGACGAAGCTGATGAAGCTCCTCGGGCTGGAGATCCCCGAGTGGAGCGGTCCGCTGGTGGTGGAGCGTGGGGAGCAGCGAGAGGCCAAACCGATCTCCCAGACTGGCACGGACTTGCCGTTCCTGAGCCAGGAAGAGCCGGCTCCCTGCTGGAACGGTGGCCGGGAGGGCCTGGGACACACGGCGGTCCTGAAGCAGGAATCCCGGCTGCTGGATGGCGGCTCGGTCCCGGCGAAGCAGCCGAAGCTGGAGCCGTTGCCAACTTGATGGAGCCCCCGCCCCCCCATCCCAGCGGGGCTGTTGGCCCAGGTGGTTTGGCCTGGGTCTCCTCTCGGAAAAACCACCTTGGCCTTGGCGTTCCTACCTGACTTTTTAAAGAATTGTCTTCCTTTCGGGTCCCGTGGATAATTTTTGGGTTCTTTTTTTTTTCCCCCGAAACTTTGAAAATCTGGACGAGCCCAGATTTTCCGTTTCTGGAAGAAGGTAACACTTATCCTTCTTTCTGTGGGACCAGGCCACGAAATCCCGGCTTGTGCCCTCTTTGTATGCCTCTTGGGTGCTGTTGAGGGTTAGGGTCCCTTCCCTTCTCACTCTTCCTCCCCTCTCTCCCCCCCTCCTCTTTGCCCTCTCTCCTCTTCCCTCTCTTCTCTCCCCTCTTCTTTTCCTTCTCTCCTCTCCTCTTTTCCCTCTCTTGTCCCTCTCTTCTCTCCCCTCTTCCTTCTCTCCTCTCTTCCTTCTCTCTTTCCTCTCTCTCCTCCTCTCCCCGTCATCTTCTCTTTCCCTTCTCTCCTCTCTTCCTCTCTCCCCCTCTCCTCTCTCCCTCTCTCTCTCCTCCTCCCCTCTCCCCTCTCTTGCATCTCCTTCTCCTCTCTCCCTTTCTCCTCCTCTCTCCCCTCTCTCCCCTCTCCCTCTCTCCTCCCCTCTCCCCTCTTGCATCTCCCTCTCCTCTCTCCCCTCTCTCCCCCCTCTCTCCTCCTCCCCTCTCCCCTCTCCCTCTCTCCTCCTCCCCTCTCGCATCTCCCTCTCCTCTCTCCCTTCCTCCTCCTCTCTCCCCTCTCTCCCCTCTCCCTTTTCTCTCCTCCCCTCTCCCCTCTCTTGCATCTCCCTCTCCTCTCTCTCCCCTCTCCCTCTCTCTCCTCCTCCCCTCTCCCCTCTCTTGCATCTCCCCTCTCTCCCCTTTCTCCTCCTCTCCCCTCTCCCTCTCTCCTCTCCTCTCTTGCATCTCCCTCTCCTCTCTCCCTTTCTCCTCCTCTCTCCCCTCTCTTGCATCTCCCCTCCTCCCTTTCTCCTCTCTCTCCTTCTCTCCCCCTTCCCCTCCTCCGCCATCTTCCCTTCCCCTCCCTCCCCCTCCCCTCCCCTTCCTTCTTTTCATTCATTGATTCCCTTTCCTCCCCTCTTTCCTCCTTCTCTCCTTCCCTTCCTCCTCAGTCCTCTCCCTCCCCCTTCCCTTCCCCAACTCCACTGACCCTGGGGTCTCACTATGGGTCCCTGGGTTTCGCTGCTACCTCTCCCCCCCCCCCCCCAGCTCTCCTCCTTTTCCTGATCAATCAGCGGAGGGAGGGAGGGAGGGAGAGAAGGAGAAAAATAGGATAGTCATTTTTTTAAAGAGCTGCCTTTGTCCAATCGCTTAGAATAGGAAATAGGGTCCCTTAAATCACGGTTCTCTCGGCCAGTCTTGATCTCCTGGCACTTTTTATACACAAAATAGAATTAATGTCATATATATTCTATATGGGCCCTTCCTTCCAGCCCATGGCCCTCACTTCTCAGGTCGGCCCAGCCCAGGAATTAGCAATGGGGGGGTGTGTCCCGCCTTCGGAGGTTTTGGCTGAGGGCTTGAACGCTCACTCGGATGCCAGGGCTGCTTTCTTTCCTTTTTTTATTATTTTTATTTTGGGGTGGGTGGGAAATGAAGTCATGCATAGGATTTTTTTCTCTCCGTTCCAGAGAAGCCCCCCCCCTCCTCATTTCCAGTGCAATTTTCCAGGCATAGGAATGGTTGTGTGTGTGTGTGTGTGTGCGCTCACTCGTTAATAAATGAGAATTATAAGCCTGTGTGACATCCCCTCCGTGTTTGAACACAAAACACACAGCAGCGGGGGTCCTCCCACACAGCCGCCTCCAGGCGGTCCTCGTCTTAGCAACCCTCCTTTCAGCGAGCGAAGTTACAGCGGCCCTGGGGAAAAAAAGTGACGTTTTTCACGCTTAACGGCCAGGACAGCATCATAATTCACATGCTCGCAATTCGGACGCTTGGCAAACGACTCCTATTTATGACGGTCGCAGCGTCCCGGGTTCACGTGATCGCCCCTTTGCTTACACCTGACCGGCCAATCCAGTGGGGAAGCCTGATTCACTTTAACCACCGTGTTCCTCGCTTAACAACGGCAGCGATTCACTTGTGGCAAGGAGGGTCGTAAAATGGGGCGAGAGTCACTTAACTGTCTCACTTAGCAACGGAGGTTTTGAGCTAGATTGGGATTGTAAGTCGAGGATTCCCTGCATATCCCTGGGAGGCAATAAAAGGCCTCAAGGTGAAGCTGCAACTACAGGCGGTCCTCGGCTTACAACAGTTCATTTAGTGACCGAAGTTACGACAGCATTGAAAATAGTGACTTATGACCACGTTTCAGACTTAACGACCATCGCAGCATCCCCAGAGTCACATAATCCAAGTTCAGACACTTGGCAGCTGACTCATACTTACGACGGTTGCACCGTCCCGGGATCACGTGATCCGCTTTGCGACCTTCTGACGAGCAACGCCAGTGGGGGAAAGCCAGATCCACTTAACGACCGCGGCCCTAACTAACTTCACCCCCGCAGCGATTTAACTTAACAACTGCGGCAAGAAAAGTTGCAGCGTGGGGCAAAACCCACTTCACAAAATTTCTCACTCAACCACGTACGCGTTTGGGCTCCATTACGGTTGTAAGTTGAGGACGACTGTGTGACGGAAGGCCTCATTTCAAAGGGGGTTGACAGCTGCCAGCTTGACATTAAAAGAACTCTCCAATCAACACCACTAATCTTTATTATTATTTTTTTGCTGTTCTTTTAATGATTAATCCGATATTCGTCCGTACGGGAACACGTTATCTCCTTTTGATAATACTTAATAATACTTTAAAAAAAAAAATACTTAGGAAAAGAAGGTAATTCTTCCCTCCCTACCAGGAAAATCCCTCGCAAAGACAGTTTATAAGGATTACGATTATCTAATCTGGGGATTTTGCCAGAGAACCAGGCCTGGTTTAAAACAACACGGAGGGAGGGAACTTACCATCATTCCTTTAGTGACCAAAGTTAAAACGACACTGGAAAAGCGACTTAGGACTAATTGTCACACTTAAAACCGTTGCGGCATTTCCCCCCAAGTCAGGTAATCAAAATTCGGGTGCTTGGCGACGGGCCTATATTTACGACGGTCGTAGCATCCTGGGGTCACAGGGATCCCCTTTTGAGACCTTCCCCGCCGGCTTCCAGCAAGTGGAGTCGAGGGTGGGGTGGGGTGGCGGGAACAGGATCCGTTTAATGACCCCGTGATTCAGGTAACAACTGCAGCGATTCGCTTAGCAACCATGGGAAAAGTCGTCAAAGGGGCCGCGACCCACCTAACTGCCTCGCTTAGCAACGGGATTTTTTGTCCTGTAGTTCTTTTTTTTTTTAATCCATTCCTTTCCCCTCTAAATTTTGGGTTTAATTAGGGTCGTAATTCGAGGACTGCCTGCACTTGGCTTGCAGTAGGGCTGGCTCTCACAACCCGATGGATTTTATGATAAGGACTATATAAAAAGGTGGGATGTGATTCCTACAAGCGTCGGGGTTAGTCTATATGGCCTCTGGGGCATCCCAGGCTTTGTCTGAAAGGCAACTCGGATAATTACGTCTCAGGGGCTGCCCCAAAGAAGAGGGAGTCAAGCTGTTCTCCAAAGCGCCTGAAGGCAGGACAAGAAGCAACGGATGGAAACTCACCAAGGAGAGAAACTAAGGAGAAACTTCCTGACAGCGAGGACAATTAACCAGTGGAACAGCTTGCCACCAGAAGTTGTGGGTGCTTCATCACTGGAGGTTTTTAAGGAGAGACTGGACGGCCATTTGTCTGAAATGGTACAGGGGGCAAGGGGTTGGACTAGAAGACCTCCAAGGTCCCTTCCAACTCTGTTATTCTGTTCTGTTCTACATTCTATTCTATGTTTTCCAATATTCTGTTCTATTCCATATTTTCTATTCTATTCTTTAATTATTCTAATTCTAGCCTAGCCTATTCATTGCCCCAAGACAGCAGTTGCAAGTTACACATAACAACCATTCACTTAGTAACTGCTCAAAGTGCGACAGCCTTGAAAGAGCGCCTTGCAACGGGCCATCGCACATCTTGAGTGTTATAGCATTCCCACAGTACAGGGAATCCTTGACTTACAACAGTTTGTTTAGTGACCAAAGTTGAATGGCACTGAAAGTAGTGACCTTACGACCATTTTTTCACATTTGTGACCGTTGCAGCATCCCCACAGTCAAGTGATTTAGCATTCGGATGCTTGACAACCGACTCACATTTATGACGGTTTGCAGGGTCCCGCGGTCCCCTTTTGCGACCTTCTGACGAGCAAAGTCAATGGGAGAACCAGATTCGCGTCACAACCTTGTGACTAAGCACTGCAGCGATTCGCTTAACAAACGGGGCGAACAGTCGTAAGAAATGGGGTAAAAACGTCCTTAACAAATTTCTCGCTTAGCAACGTAAATTTGGGGCTCAGTTGTGGTCGTAAAGTGGAGGGCTACTTGCACACAATCAAAATTCAGGCCCTTGGCAACGGGTGTGTTTTTATGGTGGTTGCAACGTCCCAGAGTTGTGTGATCGCACATTTGTGGATCCTCCCAGGCTGGCTTCCGACAAGCACCATCAATGGGAGAAGCCAGATGCATTGAACAAGCACGTGTCTCTCTTAACAACTGCAGTGATCTGTTTAATGACCGTCCAAAAAGGTAGTAAAACCGGTGTGTGTTTGTGACTTCACTTAACAACTGTCTCGATTAACAACATAAATTCTGATCACAAGTGTCATAAGCCGAGGACTAACCCCCCCTTCTCTGTGGGGTCCCAGGTGCTCTCTGAGCTTGGTTTTCTTAGAGACGTTTCATTACCAAACTAGGTAACAGCATCAGTGCTAGAAAGGAGCTGGGTTAGCGGTTATTTTTATGTGCTATTAATCTTCTCTGCCTGATCCAAAAACACGTCAATCTGCCTTCTGGCGTGAGTAAGTTGGTTTACCAAGTGCTTCACTTGGCCTCGAGTGTCTGGTTCCAGCTCCTAGTCAGTTTCCAAATCCGAGCAAAAGACAAAGGATATATTGCCGTAGCGAGGGCGGGCAAATCTTCCTTTCTCCCTTTTCCTTTACAAATCTCTGCTCTTCTTTCCTTGCATCGCTGCTTTGATCCTGGCTCTGCCGGGCTTCCTCCCCTGTGACCTGCCGCGTTATTTTTGAACGAGGGCCAAATTGGCAAGCGAGAGCCCGCGCCGATCCGTTTCTCGCTTCCCGGCCCCAGAACAGGTTTCGCGCAGCGTGATCAGCGCCTCACGTTGCCAGGAATCGGATGGCAGCTTTTTTGTTATTAAAAAAAGAAGAAATGGTCGAGACAGCCCGACTGCTCGGGATAGTGAGGCCGGGAATGGCAGGAATAGAGGCTGGCGATTGGGGGGGAGGGGGGACTACTGACAGCCACCCGCCAAGGTCGGTGGTCTTTGGAAAAGGCGGGGGTCTTGTCCCATTAAAGCCACTGAAAGGGGCTCTCCGAGGTTGTTGCATGCCGAGGAAACAAAATTGTGCCGTCTCTGTCAATAAGGCGGCAGCCGGGTTGTTCCCGGTGGAAATCTGCAGCTCGAAAAGAACTGTGGTTTTCAGCCCCCAGGCTGGCTGCTCTTATGCAGGTAAGTCCTTGACTTACAACCATTCGTTTGGCGACTATCTGAAGTTACGACGGCACTGGAAAAAAGCGACTCAGGACCGTTTTTCACACTTGCAACCGTTGCGGCCTTCCCAAGGTCACCTGTTCAAAATCCAGCCGCCGGGCGACTCATATTTATGTCGGTTGCCGTGCCTCAAGGTCCCGTGATCCCCTTTTTGCGACCTTCTGACATGCAAAGTCAACGGGGAAGCCAGAGTTGCTTTACAGTGGTGTTCCTAATGTGACGACCGCCGTGGTTCGCTTAACAACTGTGGCAAGAGACCTCGTAAAATGGGACAAAGCCTACTCAAACAACTGTCTCGCTTAGCAAGAGAAATCTGGGGCTGAGTTGTGTTCATAAGGCGAGGATGAGCCGTGATTTATGAATCTGGGAGAAGCTTTCAAGCTCCTTTACCTAAGCGTCCAGTCCAGAATATTTTGTTCGCGTGGGACATTTATTAAGTCTTAATTTGCGCCCCCTTTTCTCCTTGGGGGTCTCTCCCTTCTTCCCACCTGTTCTGTTCGTTTTTTTTTCCTACCTACTTTTCCAGTGCAGCCTTTAAAGGGGGGCAAAAAAAATAATAAAGGGAAATCCAATCAATCAGACGACCAATCGTTCCTTTTAACTCAAATCATTTATTGTACATGTGACGGGTGAGATGTTAGCTCCGGTCTTTTGTTCTCCGGCTTCTAGCGTTTTCAGGGCTGCAAAGGGACACACGTCGCAAGTTCTCATCCCGGACCGTCCCCCAATCCTTCAAAATCAGCTCAGGAGCGCTCAATATGTACCCAGGGCTGACTGCAGGATGGGCTCAAAAAATAAAAAACCAAGAGGGTGAGGATGATGGTATACAAAGCTCCACCCATTCACCAGCCACCTTTCCTGCGGACCTCCCTGCTCCTACGTCTTCCGGATCAAGGCTCTGGGTCCCCACATTCCTGTTACTAGGCATCTTTCCCTTACTTTTGTTAGATCATGCGAAACCAGGGCTGTCAGTCTTACCAGGCAGACCAGATGGGAAAAACTGACCGGACAAGCTAATTCTATTCTACTGTAAAGCTACATTAACAGAATCGTGCAAGTCTGAAAGCACCAATCTCCTGCCGTCTCTTTCACAGCCTGAGAAACTGGGGGTGGGGGGGGTGTTCCCCTCCTTCTGAGTCGCTTTCTCAGCCCGTTATGCAGCAGAGGGCTAGGCTGCCTCTTGTTTGACTCTTCCCTACCCAGCAACTCTTTGCTTTACATCCCAAGGAACTAGGGGGATCCTTTTTCTTGACCTGTTATGCAGCCGCAGGCTAAGCCCTCTCTTATCTGATTCCTAAGCAGCCTTTCTCCCCACTCCCTCTCCCTTTTACAGGGTCTCTTCAGAGCTTGTTCTCCACCCTTTAGGCAGCTGCAGGCTAAGCCTTCTCTTATCTGGCTGTTCCCTTAGCAGCATTTTTCCCCCTCCTCTCTTTTAAAGCCTAAGAATTTAGGGGGGGAGGTCTCTTCGGAGCTTGTTCTCCACCCTTTAGGCAGCTGCAGGCTAAGCCTTCTCTTATCTGGCTGTTCCCTTAGCAGCATTTTCCCCCTCCTCTCTTTTAAAGCCTAAGAATTTAGGGGGGGGTCTCTTCGGAGCTTGTTCTCCACCCTTTAGGCAGCTGCAGGCTAAGCCTTCTCTTATCTGGCTGTTCCCTTGGCAGCATTTCTCCCCTCCCTGCTCTCTTTTAAAGCCTAAGAATTTAGGGGGGGAGGTCTCTTCGGAGCTTGTTCTCCACCCTTTAGGCAGCTGCAGGCTAAGCCTTCTCTTATCTGGCTGTTCTCTAAGCAGCATTTCTCCCCTCCTCTCTTTTAAAGCCTGAGAATTTAGGGAGGGTCTCTTCGGAGCTTGTTCTCCACCCTTTAGGCAGCTGCAGGCTAAGCCCTCTCTTATCTGGCTGTTCCCTTGGCAGCATCTGTCTTTCACCTTCTCCCAAGGCCTTCTCGGTATTCCACTACTACACCAATAAATCCACGGCTGCTTTTCCAGAGAGAAAATAAATCCGGAAGTTGGGAACGAGGAGGACATCTGAGACGGCAAAAAGCTCCCAGCTAGCTTTTGGTGCTTGGATTTCATCCTAGCAGATGCAGAGTCACCTGTCGAACCAAACCGCCCCACGCTTGAGCCCTTAGAAGAGAAAGCCGCCAAACCGTGGGGGCCGAAAGGCGGCAGTTCACCAAACGCAAAAGAAAATAATCCGAACAGACGCCTCCCCAAAGCTGTTTTGAGCTTGCCGGAACACCAGCCGTTTTCCATTATATAATCAAACGTGCAACTCACAGCATCGGCCATCTGGAGAGGAGGAGAAACGCGCCCCCCTCCTCCGTCTTTTCTGCATTCCATTATCAGTTTATTATAGAGGCAGGTTGCATTTTTATATTCCTGTTTTTAAGTTGTTGTTTTTTTAAAAAAGTAAAGAGAGCAGAGGCCGAATTGAATGAAGCGTTGTTCCCTTTCTGGACTCTTAACCTTTCAACGGAAAGATTATATACAGGTGGCCCTCCACTTAGCCGCCGTTCATTTACTGACCGTTCAAAGTCACAAAAAAGTGACTTGCGACCTGTTTTTCCACACTCAACGTGGTCAAAAAAATCTCAGAGGCTTGGCCACTGGTTCGCATTTACGACGGCTGCGATGAGCCCCTTTTTGCGACCTTCGGACAAGCAAAGGCAACGGGGAAGCCAGATTCGCTTCACAACCGTGTCGCTCTCTTTAACAACTGCAGTGATTCACTTAACAACCGCGGCAAGAGAAGTCGTAAAGTGGGGCAAAACCCACTCGAAATACAAAGTTGGGGGCTCGGGTGTGGGCATAACGGAGGGGGCAAAGCTGTAAGGGGTAACTGTACATTTCAGCTTTGACTCTCTTTTCCCCCCCATCCCTTCTAAAAAGAAAAAAGAAAGAAAAGCACGTTTTTCATTCATCATCACTGCACACCAGATGAACAGAAGTCTCAGGAGCCAAAAAGCCTCGGCAAAATAATAATAATAATAATAATAATCAGATTTCAAACTCCATCTTCCCTATAATAAACACCTGAAGCCCTTAGCTCTACAAGGGACGTGGGGATGTGACACGCTTTGCGGTAAGTGCAGTTAAGGATCCACGACTACAGATCTGCTGAGAAACCCGTCCTGGAGAAACACACACGCATACACACACACACACACCCCGTTTTAAAAATGGAAGAGGAGAACCGGGGCACGTCCTGTCTTTTTCAGGGGGTCCCTAAATAACCCAGGAGGACTCAGCCCCCAAGCCTTGCTCTCTCTCTCTCACGCACACTGCGACTCTCTTTCACATTTTTCCCCCGTCCCCCCTGAATAGGAGAGACACAATACTGCTGCATGCACGCACGCACGCACGCACGCACACATACACATAGTCTCTCCATCCCCCGTCCTGGTTTAGTTCCCACCGGCCCGGCGAGGGAGAGGAAGCAGCCCGATGGGAAGTCACAGCTCCTCCGTCTGCTCCAAGACCCCTTTTCCAGGCTGCTCCGATTCAGTCCATGCCACCGAGGTCAAATTTGGGCCTGAATAGGGAACGCCAGGCCTGAGTCCTTCCAAAGATGCAGCTCTGTCTTCTGGGAAGAGCCCTGTGTGGTTGCTCTCCTTCTGAAGCCTCAGGAGATCTCGGATGAAGGTGCTGGGAGCGTGGCCTGCGCTGGGAGCTGGCTCCTTCCAGAGGCTTTCCTGCCCACCCTGCTCGGCCTCTTTGCCCAGGGAGTGGACAATTCTAGAGGATGCGTCGTTGTTGAGGGACCTAGAAAAAACTGGGGGGGGGAAGAGAGGGAGACATAGAGCATGAGGGACAGCTGCACACAAGGGATGGGGCGAAGGGCAAAGGATGGATTCTTGAGGGACCGTCCATTGCCTTCCCTACTAATCTCTACACTTGCCTTGCCTTGCGCCACTTGCCTTGGTAGAAGTCTCAAATGGTGTAGGGCAGGGGTGTCAAACTCAATTTCATGGAGCATTGCGGTTGTCCTCAGGGGGCCGGGTGGGTATGGCCTGGGTGGGCGTGGCCTACCGGGTGGGCGTGGCTAGAGTGCGTATGGCCTACTGGGTGGGCGTGGCCAGCTCTACATCGTTCACATCAAGGGTGCCTATGGGGGCCTGGGCAGGAGTGGGACAGATCTGAGGGTCTCTGGCAGAAGGAGGGTCTCTGGGCCAGGGCCAAGGCAGTGGGGGCCGTTCCCTCACTGTTTCCAGGATGGCTTCGCGGGCCGCATGAAACCACTTTGCGGGCCGGATCCGGCCCCCGGGCCTTGTGTTTGACATGTCTGGTGTAGGGTTTCCTGCCTCAGCAGGGGGTTGGACTAGAAGACCTCCAAGGTCCCTTCCAACTCTTTTTCTATTCTATTCTATCCTGTCCTGTCCTGTCCTGTCCTATTCTATTCTGTTCTGTTCTGTATTTCTATTCTATTCTATCCTGTAATTCAATTCAATTCTATTCTATTCTATTCTATTCTATTCTATTCTATTCTATTCTATTCTATTCTATTCTATTCTATTCTGTATTTCTATTCTATTCTTTATTTCTATTCTATTCTATTCTATTCTATTCTATTCTATTCTATTCTATTCTATTCTGTATTTCTATTCTATTCTATTCTATTCTGTATTTCTATTCTATTCTATTCTATTCTATTCTATTCTATTCTATTCTATTCTATTCTATTCTATTCTATTCTATTCTATTCTATTCTATTCTATTCTATTCTATTCTATTCCATTCCATTCCATTCCATTCCATTCCATTCTATCCTGTAATTCTATTCTATTCTGTTCTATTCTATTCTAATTCTATTCTATTCTGTATTTCTATTCTATTCTATTCTGTATTTCTATTCTATTCTATTCTTTATTTCTATTCTATTCTATTCTATTCTATTCTATTCTATTCTATTCTATTCTGTATTTCTATTCTATTCTATTCTATTCCATTCTATTCTATCCTGTAATTCTATTCTATTCTATTCTATTCTATTCTATTCTATTCTATTCTATTCTATTCTATTCTATTCTAATTCTATCCTGTAATTCTATTCTATTCTATTCTATTCTATTCTATTCTATTCTATTCTATTCTATTCTAATTCTATTCTATTCTGTAATTCTATTCTATTCTATTCTATTCTATTCTATTCTATTCTATTCTATTCTATTCTATTCTATTCTATTCTGTAATTCTATTCTATTCTATTCTATTCTATTCTATTCTATTCTATTCTATTCTATTCTATTCTATTCTATTCTATTCTATTCTATTCTATTCTATTCTATTCTATTTTCTACTCTACTCTATTCTAGTTTTGAACATGTTTTTCAGTTGACCTGATTGAACCATTTTCTCCTTTTAAGCCAACCTTGGTGACTTTAAGATCCCTGTACTTCAATTCCCAGAATTCTCCAGCCACACCTGGGGAACTCCACAAATCTTAAAAGTTGTAAAGGTTGGACACCCCTGTTTTAAGCTATTAAAATTCTGGGCTCCCCACCCCCCACCGATGTATACTGCTTGGGAAAAACTCACACCAGTTAAGAAATAAGTAGAAGTTATCTTTCAGTTGGGTAATCCAACTTTTGAGCTTATTTTTTAGTTGACCTGACTGAACTTTCTTCTCTCTTTAAGCCAGCGCTATCTGACCGGGCCAACTTTCAGACTTGTGGACTTCCAATTCCCTGAATTCTTAAAAGTCACCAAAATTAAGACACTGCTGCTTTTAAGCTGTTAAAAGTCTGGGCTGTCTCCTGGCTGGGCAAAACTCACCTAAGCTAGGAACTTCAAACACACGGATTCGACTCGGTGATATAAGCAGAAGTTATCTTAGGTAAAGGTAAAGGTTCCCCCGCACATGCGTGCTAGTCGTTTCCGACTCTAGGGGCCGGTGCTCATCTCCGTTTCAAAGCCGAAGAGCCAGCCCTTGTCCGAGGACGTCTCCGTGGTCATGTGGCCGGCATGACTAGACCCCAAAGGCGCACGGAGCGCTGTTACCTTCCCACCGCAGTGGTCCCTATTTTTCTACTTGCATTTTTTACATGCTTTCGAACTGCTAGGTTGGCAGAAGCTGGGACGAGTAACAGGCGCTCACTCTGTTACGCGGCACTCGGGATTCGACCCACCAAACTGCCAATCTTCTAATTGACGAGCTCAGCGTCCTAACCCACTGAGCCACCACGTCCCTAGAAGTTATCTACGCCTCTATAAATCCTTGGGATCCAAAGATGGCTCCTTGGGAATCTGGTGGCGAGTCCATCTTTTCCTTTCTCTCGCTTGGGAGATCGGTTTGTATATTTGGGCTTAAAGCTCACGAGACAGAGGCGGCGTGGGTTGGTTCCTCAGCACGTTCCTCTCCACGTAGAGCTGAATTCCTCAGCGCAGCTCATGGACTTCTGACTTGAAGCGGGGAGGGGGGGGCGTGAATCAGCCTAATCAACGTTGGGCTCTTTGTCAGGATTAATCATCAACTTTCCTGCTAGCATTGCCAATTAGGCCAGGGGACAGCCTGCTCCAGCCAACTTCGGTGTCTCCTCTCCTCCTTGCCCAGATGCCCGCCCACCTACACAGCCTCCTTGCTCACCTCGCACAGGTACAAAGTCGCCCCCGGTCTCGGCCTTGTTGCGGGTGAAAGGGCCAATGGACGGGAAGATGATCAGAGCAAAGGAAAGCAGCAAGACCTGAGGAGCAAATAAAAAGACGCTGGTATCTTTCTTGAGCAGAGGGTTGGACTTAGAAGACCTCCAAGGTCCCTTCCGACTCTTGACAGTCTGTTCTTATTCCGTTATTCTCCCCTTAGGGGACTGGATACTAAAACATGTGAAGAAGGGTTGCAGGAATCGGGCATGTCTAGTTTAATGAAGAGAAGGACCAGGGGGGACATGATCGCAGCCTTCCAATATCTCAGGGGCTGCCCCAAAGAAGAGGCAGTCAAGCTGTTCTCCAAAGCACATGAAGGCAGGACAAGAAGCAACGGATGGAAACTAATCAAGGAGAGAAGCAACCTGGAAATTAAGGAGGAATTTCCTGACAGTGAGAACAATCAACCAGTGGAACAACATGTCTCCAGAGGTTGTGGGTGCTCCATCACTGGAGGTTTTTAAGAAGAGATTGGACAACTATGCCTCTGAAATTGTATAGATTTCTTGCTTGAGTGGGGGGGTTGGACTGGAAGACCTCCAAGGTCCCTTCCAACTCTGTTATTGTACTCTACTCTACTCTACTCTACTCTACTCTACTCTACTCTACTCTACTCTACTCTACTCTACTCTACTCTACTTCACTCCACTCCACTCCACTCCACTCCACTCCACTCCACTCTTCCATCAAGATCAAATCTCAGCGTGCCGGGCTGAGGAATTCTGGAAGTTGAAGCCCACGAGTCATAAAAGGGCCATGTTTGAAGACCCCTACCCTATATGGATGAGTTCCCCTGGCCCCACTGGGGATAGAAAATGGGGCTGGAGGTACTTTTGATCCATCGCCTCTTAAATTAGGGACTACCCCCACTGCGGAAGCGAAGCGCTCTCCACCCATCCTGGAAGCATCAGAACAGAATGAAAGAGTTGGAAGGGGACCTTGGAGGTCTTCTAGTCCAACCCTCTGCCTAAGCAGGAAACCCTATAGTATTCTGGACAAACGGCTGTCTAATCTCTTCTTAAAACCCTTCAGTGTTTGTGGAGCCATCCACAACTTTTGGAGGCACGTCGTCCCACTGGCTTGCTCTTCCCATCCCTCTTCCTCTGACCCCAGTTGCTACAGTCCTCTGGGTTAAGGTGGCAAGAGTCTGTAGAATAGTCCTCGACTTACGACTGGGACTCAGCCTGGAATTACCCTTGGAAGTCATTGTAGTTGTAAATTTTTTTTTTAATTCCATTTATATCCCACCCTTCTCCGAAGACTCAGGGCGGCTTACAAGCTTAGCAGTAGCCTTCATTCTATGTATATGCCTGCTTATTAGGGCCTTCATACACCCCCCAAGCGGCATTATTACAAAGTCAGCTAATTGCCCCCAACAATCTGGGTCCTCATTTTACCTACCTTGGAAGGATGGAAGGCTGAGTCAACCTTGAGCCTGGTGGGACTTGAACCTGCACTAATTGCAGGCAGCTGGTGTTACTTAAGGAGGCGTTAGCCCACTGCTCCACCAAATTGAGGCCAGATCCAATTTTTGGGGGGGACATTTTTGTGGCAAGCGATAAGCGCACAGCGTGGTTGTTAAGCGAACAGCATCAGTCGTTAAGTCAGTCTATTTTCCCCAATGGGCATTTTTTTTTGGGGGGGGACCTTACGTAAACACTGGAAGCCAGCAAAAAAAAGGTGTAAATTATTGAGGGATACGTGCAAATGACTGGAAAGAAATCCACATGTCTGAAAGGTGCCAATTTTTTTTTAAAGAAAAAAACAACACATGGTTTCAGAAGCCACTGCAGTCTCTCTCATGCTAAATTGCCCAGGAAAAAGAAAATTAGTTAGGCACCGTTATTCCTGTACAGGTAGTTCTCAACTTACAACTTACAACGTTTAGTGACCGTTCGAAGTTACAACGGCCCTGAAAAAAACGTGACATAGGACCGTTTTTCACACTTACGATAGGGATCACGTGATCAAAATTCAGGCTCATACTTATGACCCGGGGGGGGGGGGGGAGGGTCGCGCGATCCACTTTTGCGACCTTCCACTCAATGGGGAAGCCAGAGTCACTGAACAGTCACGTTACTGACTTGACAACTGCAGGGATTCACATAACAACTGTGGCAAGAAAGCTCCGTCAAGTGGGGCACAACTCACTTAACGACTGTCTCCCTTGGCAACATACATTTTGGGCTCCATTGTGGCCCTAAATCGAGGACTACCCATAATCTGCCCACGCACGGGCGTACACAATCCCCGACGTACCGCCACACAGGTGCTCGTTTGGGCAGCCTTGCCGCTGGATTGAATCACAATGGTCTGGAGTTTCTTCAGCTGCTGCAGGAGAGACCTGGGGAAAAATGGAGGAGGAGAACGAGGGTCCCCATTAGGATCAGGTTTTGTGGGGAGCAGAGGGCAAATTCAGGAAATTTAACCAGGCCAGAATTTCTTCTACTGATTCAGTGAATGCCAAGCACACTGGGGGAGGGGAGGCCCATCTCCATCCCTGGAGATTTTTAAGAAGAGACTAGACTTGTCTGAAATGATATAGGTTCTCCTGCTTGAGCAGGGGGCTGGACTAGAAGACCTCCAAGGTCCCTTCCAGCTTCTATTCTATTCTATTCTATTCTATTCTATTCTATTCTATTCTATTCTATTCTATTCTATTCTATTCCATATTTTCTATTCTATTCTATTCCATTCCATTCCATTCCATTCCATTCCATATTTTCTATTCTATTCTATTCTATTCTATTCTATTCTATTCTATTCTATTCTATTCTATTCTATTCTATTCTATTCTATTCTATTCTATTCTATTCTATTCTATTCCATTCCATTCCATTCCATTCCATTTCATTCCATTCCATATTTTCTATTCTATTCTATTCTATTCTATTCTATTCTATTCTATTCTATTCTATTCTATTCTATTCTATTCTATTCTATTCTATTCTATTCTATTCTATTCTATTCCATTCCATTCCATTTCATTCCATTCCATATTTTCTATTCTATTCTATTCTATTCTATTCTATTCTATTCTATTCTATTCTATTCTATTCTATTCTATTCTATTCCATTCCATTCCATTCCATTCTATTCTATTCTATTCTATTCTATTCTATTCTATTCCATTCCATTCCATTCCATATTTTCTATTTTATTCTATTCTATTCTATTCTATTCTATTCTATTCTATTCTATTCTATTCTATTCTATTCTATTCTATTCTATTCCATTCCATTCCATTCCATATTTTCTATCCCATTCCATATATTCTATTCTATTCTATTCTATTCTATTCTATTCTATTCTATTCTATTCTATTCTATTCTATTCTATTCTATTCTATTCTATTCTATTCTATTCCAGTATAGGTAATCCTCGGCTTACAATCAACGGTGGCGAAAAAGGGTGTGTAAAGTTGGGCGCAACTCGCTGAACAAAGTGGCAAAGGAAATTCTGCTCCCAATTGTGGTCGTAAGTTGAGGACTACCTCTATTCAGGCTTGTTTTGAAACTTCACCCAATTGCCACATTGCCCGAGCACCCCGTGGAACGGGGGCCACGGCGCCACTTACAAGTTCTGCTTCTCCAGGTGAACCACTTTGCGTTGGAGCTCCTGGTTCTGGGCTGTGCAAGCCGACATCCTGAAAAGCAAAAGGGCAGCCGAGGTGAAGAGAGAGGAAACGACTTAATTTCCAGCTGGTTTATTCGTCTTTTTTTAAAGTTCTCCAGCCTGACGTAGCTTAGTAGAAGGAGAAAGTGATCCAGAGGCTGGAGTAGGATGGTGCCTAAAGATCTCGCCAATTCTAAACGTATGGATGCAATGAGCCTGTGGGGATATTCCTGAGCATCACAAGAACTGGAGGAGGAACATCGTAGCCTCTCCTTAAGTAACTGCAGTTCTGGTCATTATTATTTTTTTGTTTCTTTTTTACAACATCTGCGTGTTCAGAACCAAGAAACCTTGATCCATGTTCTAGTTTAGCTTGTTGATGATCAGATTGTGGTAAGAATGCACTCGTGCGCACACACACACACACACACCACTGAGAATGAAATATTTGGGGGGAATATTACAAAGGGGCAGAATATTATATTTCCCCAAAGGAGAAATGGAGAAAAGTCTTAACCAAGGCAGAAAGCAGCCCCAGTCTTTCTTAACAGCCTCAACCAGAGGCCTCAAGTCTTTAGAGATGGATATTTCGTTCCTATTACGAAAGACTGGGGCCAACCTGTTCGTAAAGAAAACGCCTTCAGCCCCACGGCGGATGGGATTAAGAATTTACGTTCCCCCATGACCTGTAGGACATAATAGGATTAACCCACCACCATTTAGACTAGCAAAAGATGCAAAAGCTTCCCTCATTGCGTGACTCAGACACCTTTCCACTTCGAAGTCTCAGATCCCCATAAAAACCCGCCTACTCTCCACTCCATTTGGTCAGCTGCCCCAGAACTGCAGGCTGTTGCTGGTTCTGCTCGTCGACAAACAGAAACCACCTTTCAAAAGCAGCCTCCATTTTATTCCCAGCTCGGAACCGGACCTGATTTTTCTTTCAGCAAGATCAAACTCAAAAAGATGAGGGAGGTGAAAAGTGGGGAAATAACATACCGGCTTTCTAAACCGTCAATGTATTCCTTCCGTTTCTTGCGACTTTCCTGAGCTGATTGCTTGTTCCGGATCTTTCTACGGATCTTCTTGAGAATGCGTTCCTCGTACTGCCGGTGCAAAGAGATCCACCTTAGCTAGCCGTTTTGTTTTTAACTACATCCATTTCTTTTTCTATCAAATTCGAGGAGGTTTTTTTTTTGGTCCCTTTGGGAGATAATGTGCAATGACTTAATCCCTTCATTTCAAAAAGTACATCCATGACATTCTCATTGTGTTCATTCTGGACAAGAGGACCAGTATTTTTCCAGTCGGTGTGCTTCAGAGCGGTTGCAATACAGGTGGCCCTTGACTTACGACAATTTGTCTAGTGTCTGTTCAAAATTACAACAGCACTGGGAAAAAGTCATGTATGGCTGTTTTTCACACTTGCAGCTGTTGCGGCTTCCCCACGGTCACGTGCTCGAAATTCACACACTTGGCACCTGACTCATATTTATGACGGTTGTAGTGTCCTAGGGTCGTGGGATTTCCCCCTTTGTGACCCTCTGACAAGCAAAGAGGGAAGAGCCTTGGTGGAGCAGTGGGCTAATGCCTCCTTAAGTAACACCAGCTGCCTGCAATTAGTGCAGGTTCGAGTCCCACCAGGCTCAAGGTCGACTCAGCCTTCCATCCTTCCCAGGTAGGTAAAATGAGGAGCCAGATTGTTGGGGGCAATTAAGCTGACTTTGTAATAGTGCCGCTTGGGGGGGGGCGAAAGCCCTAATAAGCAGGCATATACATAGAATGAAGGCTATTGCTAAGCACATTGATTTGTGCTTCTTAGATTGTAAGCCGCCCTGAGTCTTCGGAGAAGGGCGGGATATAAATGGGATTTTTTAAAAAAGCCGATGGGGAAGCCCGATTCACTTAAGAACCATTAATTTGGGCAGGTGGCAAGTTTTTAAATGATAGTTGCACCTAGCGGTCACATGATCACCATCTGCAACCTTCTCAGCTGGGAAAACTCAAGGGGGGAAGCCAAATTCGCTTAACGACAGCCTAATTCACTTAACGACAGCCTAATTCACTTAACGACGGCCTAATTCACTTAACGACGGCCTGACTCGCTTACTAGCTGTGGCAAAAATGTCGTGAAACGGGACAAACTGACCGAACAACTTTTCTTGCTGAGCGATGCAAACCTTGGGCTCGATTGCGGTCGTAGGTCTGAGGACTACCTGTATTAATTAGTAATCCCCAATAGCATTTGAGAAAAAGCACGGCCTCAGCGCTGCTTACCTTGGTGAGAGGGAGCTGGCTTGGAAGAGTCACACCTTCCTTAGTCAGCAATTTCTTCTCATCCTCAGTCAGCATCAGCTCCTGGCAAGTCCCGGGGGTTTGCCTCATCACTGCAGAGTTGACAGCCTGCTGGTGCTAGAACAGCACAAGGTAAGAATGATCTGACCTGGAAGAAGCATCTTCAATGTTCTTAGAAATAACCATAAAAAAATAATAAAATAAACTGGGTTTCTAGATATCCCCATCAAAGAATATGGAATAACAGAGTTGGAAGGGACCTCGGAGGTCCTCTAGTCCAGCCCACTGCTCAAGCAGGAGACCCGGGACCAGGGGTCTTCAAACTTGGCTCTTTGATGACTTGTGGACTTCAACTCCCAGAATTCCTCAGCCAGGCATGCCTGGCTGAGGAATTTTGGGAGTTGAAGTCCACAAGTCATCAAAGAGCCAAGTTTGAAGACCCCTGGTCTGGATCCAAGCCTGCAGTTTCATCAAAATGGCCAACTGAGGAATTCTGGGAGTTGAAGTCCACAAGTCCTCTGCTCCGTGAGCTGCACTGGCTTCCAGTTGCCTTCCGAGTGAAATTCAAGGTGCTGGTGATGACATACAAAGCCCTACATGGCGTGGGTCCGGATTACCTACGGGAGCACCTACTGCCGGCGTCAACGTCCCTCCGTCCTGTACGTTCCCACAGAGAGGGCCTCCTCAGGGTACCACCGGTCAGAGAATGTCGGCTGGTGACCCCCAGGGGGAGAGCATTCTCGGTGGGTGCACCAATCCTTTGGAACCGCTTACCAGCTGAACTCCGGATGGCCCCCGACCTCCGCTCCTTCCGGCGTGATCTAAAAACTTATCTATTCAAACAAGCCGGCCTGGCCTGATGGATTTGGGTTTTAAAATTATTTAACTAATGTATTCTTATTTTATTGCCCTGTACACTGCCCTGAGTCCTTCAGGAGAAGGGCGGTATGTAAATCAAATAAATAAATAAATAAATAAATAAATAAATAAATAAATAAATAAATAAATAAATAAATAAGTCATCAAAGGGCCAAGTTTGAAGACCTCTGCTATAAGCCTTCGTTTTCTATGCTCTAGGCCCAAATTTATTTACTATACCATGCCCGACAGGTAGTAGTCTAGTCTCTTTTAAAAAATCGTCAGTGATGGAGCACCCACAACTTCTGGAGGCAAGTCATCCCACTGGTTAATTGTTCTCACTGTCAGGAAATTCCTCCTTAATTCCAGGTTGCTTCTCTCCTCGATTAGTTTCCATCTGTTGCTTCTTGTCCTGCCTTCAGGCGCTTTGGAGAACAGCTTGACTGCCTCTTCTTTGGGGCAGCCCCTGAGATATCGGAAGGCTGCTATCATGTCCCCCCTGGTCCTTCTCTTCATTAAACTAGACATCCCCAATTCCAGCAACCGTTCCCTATATGTTTTAGCCTCCAGTCCCCTGATCCTCTTTGTTACTCTTCTCTGCACTTTTTTTTCTAGAGTCTCAACATCTTTTTTACATCGTGGTGATCAAAACTGGATGCCGTATTCCAAGTGTGGTCTCACCATGGCATTTTAAAGTGGCATTAACACTTCACATGATCTTGATATAAAGAACAGCTGCTGGAATTGGGCATGTCTAGTTCAGGGGTAGGCAAACTTGGCTCTTTTATGACTCATGGACTTCAACTCCCAGAATTCCTGAGCCAGCCAAGCTGGCTCAGGAATTCTGGGAGTTGAAGTCCATGAGTCATAAGTCCATGAGTCATAAGTCCCTGGTCTAGTTTAATGAAGAGAAGGACGAGGGGTGACATGATAGCAGTCTTCCAGTATCTCAGGGGCTGCCCCAAAGAAAAGGGAGTCAAGCTATTCTCCAAAGCACCCGAAGGCAGGACAAGAAGCACCGGACAGAAACAAATCAAGGAGAGAAGCAACCTAGAACTAAGGAGAAACTTCCTGAGAGTTAGAACAATTAATCAGTGGAACAACCTGCCTCCAGAAGCTGGGAATGCTCCAACACTGGAAATTTTTAAGAAGAGACTGGACAGCCATTTGCCTGAAATGGCGTAGGGTTTCCTGCCTGAGCAGGGGGTTGGACTAGATGACCTCCAAGGTCCCTTCCAACTTTACTATTATGATTATGATTCTATCCCTCTGTTAATGCAGCCTAGCTCTGCGTTGGCTCTTTTGGCAGCTGCAGCACACGGCTGGCTCATATCTAAGGGATTGTCCACTAGGACTCCGAGATCCCTCTCATTGTTACTACTATTGAGTCAGGTACCATAGTTCTTTGTACGTTTTATCATCTACCCCCCCCCCCAAGGCCATCTTTGTTGCCCCTGCACTCTTTCCAGAGTCAAACCTGATTCCTTAGAAACCGTCTTCAAGTGTTCTTAGAAATAACAGTTTAAAAAAAAATTAACTGGGTCTCTAGATATCTCCATCGTCCTCATTACGACCGAAAGACTTGCCATTTCAGAGTTGGTTGAAAGAAGCAGGTCCTTAATGGTGAGCGTGCAGGAGGGTGGATTTTGATGGGTGGCATCTGCTACTTGCATCTCCTCTGGGTAAAACCCAGCAGTCCACATATCTGCAAAAGAAATTAAGGAAGGAACGTGCTGGTTAGGGAACGGGAAAAAAATACCGGTAAATAAAATCCAGCTTTTCAATCTACACGGAAACTGCTTTGCAGCAGATAAAAGTTTGTTCTTCCAGTACATTATTATCTTATCTGACTGACGGCCACACCTCAGAGGTCACTCAGGCTTTTCTGGTTACTCGCTAATCTGAGTTCTGGCGGCGATGGTTCGATAACGACAAAGTTAACATCAGTGCGTGCCTGGAGGAAGAAAACGTTAATTTTACACTAAAAGCCCAAACATTTTAGATTGGTGTCCCGGCTTCCATCTTGCAACAATCAGGATCTTAGGATTCTGGAAAAAAAGCTCTTCTGCTCCGCGTTGCTGTCTAATGAAAATGTCACGCTCACATTTCCGAGGCCACCTTAATTGTTCCAAACTCCACTTAGCACTTGGAGGGGGTCTTATTGAATTGGGCTATTGTATTTAATATTTCTTTTAATTTTTATATATTGTATTTTATTGTATTGCCCTGTACACCGCCCTGAGTCCTTCGGGAGAAGGGCGGTATAAAAATTAAATTATTATTATTATTATTGGGTTGCAGTGGTTACTCCAGGGCGTCTCAGCCACAGCCACAGCCACGGCCACTTTAATACGAATGGACTTCAACTCTGAGAATGCTGGGCAGCTGAAGTCCGCTTGTCTTACAGTTGCTCAGGCGGAGAAGCGCTGGCTAATTTTTTCCACCAGGCAAGTGGACTTTCTTTTTTTTCTTTTTTTTCTTTGAAGACGTTTCGCTTCTCACCCAAGAAGCTTCTTCAGCTTTAACTGGACGGTGGGGAATAGCAGAACTGAAGAAGCTTCTTGGGTGAGAAGCGAAACGTCTTCAAAGGGAAACCAAAATCCAGTTGCCTTGGGGACAACCGTGACCTGGATGACGGAGAATCTCTATACAACTGGCTGACTTATAACAGAATAACAGAACTGGAAGGGACCTCGGAGGTCATCTAGTCCAGGGCTTTTCAACTTCTTCACCCACTGTACCGCTTTTAGGCTATGGCAACATCCGAGGACCACCAGTTGCCTAGAAAGGTGTCAAAAACTTGATGACCAAAAGAAAAAAAAAAGGAAAAAAGGGATGTACAGGTACTCCTCGACTTACAACAGCTCGCTTAGTGACTGTTTGAAGTTACAATGGCACTGAAAAAAATGCCCCCCCCAAGCCACAGCCGAGCAAGACACCTGCCTGCCTGCCCGCCCGGCGGCGCTCTTCCTCCTGTCTGAGGTTTTCATTGTTGTGAGCATTTCTGTTGAGGATTGGCAGCGGGGGTGGGGGGGGGCGGTATTTGGTTTTTATTTCCCCCCCCCCCTTTGCTGGGTGGTTGCAGCAGGTTTTGGTCACTTCACATGACCCTGGGACACTGTGACCGTCATAAATATGAATCAGTTGCCAAGCATCTGAATGTAAATCACAAGACCCTGCAGATGCTGCAACATTCCAGCTGATCGGCGCTTCTTCTGGGCTCAGCAGAAGCGCTGGGATCAGCGCCGAGATCCAGCTGGATCCTGGCGCTGATCCTGGCGCTTCCGCTGAGCCCTGACAGCCCTGCAGCTCCAGCCGTCTCTCGCTTGGCCTTGTGCGGTGCTGCCACCAATTCAGCTCATTCCCCTCCCCCGCTACCACTTTTCTAGGATGGTCGCGTACCACCTGCCAGGTGCCAACGTACCACAGGTGGTACCTGTACCACTGGTTGAAAAGCCCTGATCTAGTCCAAACCCTGTTCAAGCATGAGTCCCTATGCCATTTCAGACTGGTGGCTGTCCAGTCTCTTCTTTAAAAAGTCCAGTAATGGTGCACCCACCACCTCTGAACATAAACTGTAACACTGATTAATTGTTCTAATTTTCAAGAAATTTCTCCTTAGTTCTAGGTTGTTCCTCTCCTGGATTAGTTTCCATCCGTTGTTTCTTGTCCTGCCTTCGGGCGCTTTGGAGAAGAGCTTGACTCCTCTGTGGCAGCCTATCAAATACTGGAAGACTGCTGTCATGTCACCCCTAATCCTTCTTTTCACTAAACTAGACAAACTCAATTCCTGCAACCATTTTTCATATGTTTTAGCCCCATCCCCTGATCATCTTTGTTGCTCTTCTCTGCACTCTTTCCAGAATCTCACCATCATTTTTTTTATATAATGTGGTGACCAGAACTGGACAGGTCTCATCTTAGCAAGGCATCGTAAAGTGGTATTAACACTTCACGTGATCTCGATTCTATCCCTCTGTTCATGCAGCCTGGGATTGTATTAGCTTTTTTGGCTGCTGCAGCACACGGCTGGCTCATGCTTACGTGATGGTCCACTAGGACGCCGAGATCCTTCTCGCAGCTGCTACGGTTGGGCCAAGTTTCAGGTAATCTGTACCTCATTACTTCAACCAATGGATTCTGCCACATCAAAGGGAGAAGACATTTAAGGTAAGTTCCACTTCTTCCTAATTTTAGCCTCACTTGGGGGAATATTGCTTCATAGTGTTTCATGCTTACAATCTGATGGAGGATGCCATCATTTTGAAAGTCCTGAGGCAGCCCGTTTCCTGGACTGTTTTCAAGGCAGCAAATCAAATGTCACTTCTGTCGTCGCAAAAGCTGCTTTTGCAGTTCAGGGAAAAGAGGTGGATGTTTTAAGGGGTTACAGACATGGGCCATTTTTGTGCTCCGGTACACTCTGAAGCACCTTTGGGGGATCAAAACTGGATGCCTGACAGGGTTGCTGGAATTGGGTCTGTCTAGTTTAATGAAGAGAAGGACTTGGTGTGACAGGATAGCAGCCTTCCAGTATCTCAGGGGCTGCCCCAAAGAAGAGGGAGTCAAGCTGTTCTCCAAAGCACCTGAAAGGACAAGAAGCAGCGGATGGAAACTCACCAAAGAGAGAAGCAACCTGGAACTAAGGAGGAATTTCCTGACAGTTAGAACAATTAACCAGTGGAACAACCTGCCTCCAGAAGTGGTGAATGCTCCAACACTGGAAGTTTTTAAGAAGAGACTGGCCAGCCATTTGCCTGAAATGGTATAAGGTTTCCTGTCTGAGTGGGGGATTGGTCTAGATGATCTCCAGGGTCCCTTCCAACTTTATTATTATTATTATTATTATTATTATTATTATTATTATTATTATTATTATTATTATTATTATTATTATTATTATTATTATTATTATTATTATTCTGCCCACCTAGCAGTTCGAAAGCACATAAAAATGCAAGTAGAAAAATAGGGACCGCTACGGTGGGAAGGGAACAGCGTTCCGTGCGCCTTTGGCGTCTAGTCATGCCGGCCACATGACCACGGAGACGTCCTCGGACAAGCGCTGGCTCTTCGGCTTTGAAACGGAGATGAGCACCGGCCCCTAGAGTCGGAAACGACTAGCACGCATGTGTGGGGGAACCTTATTATTATTATTATTATTATTATTATTATTATTATTATTATTATTATTGTTGTTGTTGTTGTTGTTGTTGTTGTTGTTGTTATTTATTATCCTCACTCTTGAGAGGGCAGCCATATCTATGCACGGCCTGTCCACTAGATGGTGATTTAATGTTAAATCGCAGTGTTATTTTAACACTAAATCCCATGTACGGATCGTTAGATCAAGGGTCTGTAAGTTAGGGAGTCCTCAACTTACAACAGTTCGTTTAGTGACTGCTCAAAGTTACCACGGCACTGAAAAAAAGTGACTTATGACTATTTTTCGCACTTGTGACCATTGCAGCATTCCTACGGTCACCGGGATCAAAATTCAGATGCTTGGCAACTGGATCCTATTTATGACGGTCGCAGTGTCCCGGGCCGTGGCTTGGGGGGGGGCGCTTTTTTGAGTGCCATCGTAACTTCGAACAGTCACTAAGCGGACTGTTGTAAGTCGAGGACTACCTGTACTTCATCACTTTTTTCCTTTTTTTTTTTTTTTGGTCATCATGTTTTTGACCGCTTGCTAGGTGACTGGTGGTCCTCGGATGTTGCCGTATCCTAAAAGTGGTACAATGGGTGAAAAGGTTGAAAAGCCCTGTTCTAGTCCAACCTCCCCCCCCCTTTCACAAGCAGGAGACCCTAGACCAGGGTCCCTGACCCCTGGTCCGTGGCATGCCTGCAACCGGTCCGCACAAACACACAAAGCCCATCCGCGGGATGCAGGCAGCACACAAAACTGCGCACCCTCCGGTCCGTGGAAAAGCCTCCCTCCGTGGAAGCGGTCCCTGATGCCCCAAAGGTTGGGGACCTGTGCCCTAGGCCATTTGGGACAAAGGACTGAATGGGGCTGATGAAAACTGGCGCTCACACTGATGGACCAGCTGGTGTCTATGCGCTCGTTTCCTCTGCTTAAGTTTCTCCCTGTGTGGACGCCGTGTGGCCTTCTCTCCAGCGGCCCAGCGATGGGGGTTCACTTGTTTTGACATCCCAGGAAGGAAAAAACAGGGCACTCACTGAAGTCTATAGAGACATCCATCTCTCTCAGCTGGGCGGCTGGCCGGTTTAGGGCTGGTAAGGCTTGACAGGAGTCCTGGCAGGGGGCGTAGGCGAGGTCAGCGGCTGAGCTTCCATCAGAGTAGGCCTCCGGGCTTCCAGTTGGAACATAATGTGGAGGGCTGTCCAGCTGGTCGGAATGTGGATCCTCAGATATGCCGCTGTCACTGGTAGCTGGAGACCATCTTGGAGAATCTAGGACGGTGTTTGCCGCTCCCAGGATGGAGTTGATGAAGTCCTCGTTCTCTTGAGGGTTCAGCAACACCTTCAGACAGGACGTAGAGGTTCTCCATGAAAAAAGCCACCTTAGAAAGCAACCTTCTTACCAGCAAAGCTTCCACAGAGCAAACTCAAAACTCTTGGGTGTTACACAAGCCATTAGTATCATTCTGAACCATTTTAACTAGGCCCAGAAAGAGGATATTCTGAGTTTTCGATTCATTGAAAAATAAGCCATTTTTGTCTTAACAGCAGAGAGGGCAATAATACCTGATAAGGACAATATCTAGTAAAATGGAAGACCAGAATTAAGCTGGTGTCCCTCTGAGGCGTCCTTGATGTTCTCTGAACTTGCTTGTTTTTGTTAGAGATTCTGTTTATATATAGCACCATATACAGCAAACAAAGAGTACTGTCACCATGTGCTTTACTGCTCAGCTATGTAACTGTAACAGGAAACAGGGAACTCTACTCAGAACAAAAAAGCAGAGTATACTGGCATAGATCCAAACTTGTAAATGCTGCCATCTACTGGTTGACTACTATTGTAGTTGCTGCATAAAAATACATTCCAACAGTTTGGGTAACGAAATGTCTGCAAGGAAACAACCAAGCTCAGAGAGCACCAATGATCCCTCATTTCAACCCTAAGCTACAAATATTCTCCTTGATTGGTATCCCTCTTCCTCCCCACTTCTGTTCCATTTAACGCTTGCAAAAATAATGAGTAGAACATTTTCCGTGGGGAACTGACCCGTTGCTTTAGTCAAGGGCACTGTCAGACCCACAAGATAGGCCAGGTAAGAAAAGAGAGACTCTACAAGTGATACCGGAGCTCTGCTAATTTAGGCAATAATAGCAGAATTTTGAAAGCTTGCAAGCGTGTCTTCCTCTTATACTAAGGAGAGTCAAGATGGGGCAGTTTTGAGTTTCTTTCTAACACTTTTCTGGGCTTAATTTGTGTTTTGTTGCAAGTTTCTGTATTTCTTCAACAAGAAGCGTTTCAGTATTTCTCCTTTCAGGGGATGTAAATGTGCTTCTTCTG
The DNA here is from genome assembly GCA_024294585.1 of Vipera latastei. Lineage (NCBI taxonomy): Eukaryota > Metazoa > Chordata > Lepidosauria > Squamata > Viperidae > Vipera > Vipera latastei. The sequence goes on along the minus strand of CM044354.1, from coordinate 4,918,140 downwards.
CAAAGAACTATCCTACCACTATTGTTTAACTTCCTCTTCTTTGTGATATCAACCTCCAGGTGTCGGGCTATAAAGTTTGGCACTCAGCATTGGATATTTTCAATACTTTTTGCTGGAATGGAGCAGTTAACTCTATTCTCCTAGGTCAGGGGTAGGCAACCTTGGCTCTTTTATGACTTGTGGACTTCAACTCCCAGAATTCCTGAGTCAGCCTGGCTGGTTCAGGAATTCTGGGTATTGACGTCTACGAGTCATAAAAGAGCCAAAGTTGCCTACCCCTGTTCCTAGGTCTTGCCCAGCTCTTGCCCCCGGTCTCAACCCAGTGCCATCTGCTCACTCTGCCTTCTTGCGCCATCCAAGGGGCCTCTGAGGATCCCAGCTCCACATTGCGAAGGACCCCATCCTGCCCGTCAAAGAGGAGATCCAATAACTCCACGCCGTCAAGATTGGGGCAGGCCATAACTGCAAGAGAGAGAGAGAAGACGAGTTTGGCTCAGGAGCTACTGCTACTTATGCAGTGCTGGGTGGACCCGACAAACAAGCTTGTTAAACATGGAGTTAGTTGAACCCGTTAATAGAATCGAAGTCAACATATTAACTGGTTGCATCACCCCAGTTATCACTTTATACCATGATGAGGTTTACTGGTTTGACCCGAGCAGGTTATGGGAACGGAGCAATTATTTCCCTAGGCTTATTGTACACAGGTAGTCCTTGACTGACAAACATTCGTTTAGTGACTAGGGCACTGAAAAAGTGACTTATGACCGGTTTTCACATTCTCACACGTACGGCTGTTGCAGCCTCCCCGAGGTCACGTGATCAAAAGTCAGACGCTTGGCAACTGGCTCCAATTTATGACGGTCGCAATGTCGCGGGGTTATGTGATCACTTGTTGTGATCATCTGACTGGCAAAATCTCCTTCCATCTCTGTGCCATGTCTGTTTTTCAAATATGTCCCTAGAACAGGAGTAGGCAACCTTGGCTCTTTTATGACTGGTGGATTTCAACTCCCAGAATTCCTGAGCCGGCCACGCTGAGGGAAAAGGGAGAGTTTTCCAAGCTGAGCCATGCTGGCTGAGGAATTCTGGGAGTTGAAGTCCACAAGTCATGAGGGTGCCATAGTTCCCCCATGCTGGCTGAGGAATTCTGGGAGTTGAAGTCCACAAGTCATGAAGGTGCCATAGTTCCCTCATGCTGGCTCAGAAATTCTGGGAGTTGAAGTCCACGAGTCATAAAATTGCCAAGGTTGCCTACCCGTAACCTAGGTTCTTCCCACTCCTTTATACAGAATCTTTTGGAAATCTTTCAGAGACAGTGGAGAGCTAAAACTCGCCGACTGATTTTTTACTTTTATTTTGCAGGCAGAAGACGTTAGCATCTTTGGGGCGGGCAGCGGGGGGGAAGAGTCTCACCTGAAATCCTGCAGAGTCTTCACCAGCTCATGTAAATAAAGCCCATCAAGACAAACAGATAATGTCATTTGTTCAAAGATATATTCCCATGTTCCTTTTTAAACCGCCTCTTCATTTTTGATCACGGGGACCAGCATTGTAGAGTTTGTCTTCAATGAAGGATGTCTAACCTTGAAAGCTCTGCCTCTACCAGTTTACCTGTGCCAGGAGGAGCTTTTGGCTCTACCCTGTGTTCACGAAGTACTGTAAAGGCAGCTGTCATAAAATCAGGTCTGGTCTCAACATATGACTATCCTAACTTACCATGAAAACTCCTAGCTCCATTATGATTGTAAGCCGAGGACTACTTTAGAATAGAATAGAATAGAATAGAAGAAATAAGAAAATAATAATAGAATAGAATAGAATAGAATAGAATAGAATAGAATAGAATAGAATAGAATAGAATAGAATAGAATAGAATAGAATAGAGCTGGAAGGGATCTTGGAGGTCTTCTAGTCCAGCCCCCTGCTCAAGCAGGAGAACCTATACCATCTCAGACAGGTGAATGTCTAGTCTCTTCTTGAAAATCTCCAGTAATGGAGCGCCCACGATTTCTGGAGGCAACTTCTATTCCACTGGTGAATTGTCCTCACTGTCAGGAAGTTTCTCCTTAATTCCAGGTTGCTTCTCTCTTTGATCAGTTTCCAACCATGGTTTCTTGTCCTGCCCTCTGGTGCTTTGGAGAATAACCTGGTCCCCTCGTCTTTGTGGCAGCCCCCCAGATGCCGGAACACTGCTATCATGTCTCTCCTATTTCTTATTTTCTTTAGACTAGCCAAACCCAAGTCCCGCAGCCGTTCTTCATATGTTTTAGTCTTCAGGCCTTTGATCATCTTAGTTGCTCTTCTCTGAATTTTTTCTAAATTCTCAATGTCTTTTTTGTGATATGGTGACCAAAATTGGCCGCAGTATTCCAGGTGTGGTCTTGCTAGGGTTTTATAAAGCAGTACTAATACTTCGTGTGATCTTGATTCTATGCCTCTGTTTATACATGACAATGTTTCTAAAAAAAAATATATGGAGGAACGGTCGCAACTGAGACAGATTCACCAAGAAACACACTCTGTACAAACAGGACGCTGTCAACTAATCTGCTGAGATAATCGGACCGATCTGTTCTACGTCTATGTAAAGAAATGAATCTGTATATTGACGGCGATGTAGCTCTCTCTTTCTCCAGAAACAGGCACAAAGATTTGAGGAAAGCTGTGTGCCGAAAACCAAATTACAAATTCAAATTGTAAATTCAAATGATAAATTCAAGTTATAAATTCAAATATACGGTCTGGTCTAGTGAAAAGAAGGACGAGGAGTGACATGAGAGCAGTCCTCCAATATTCAAGGGGCTTCCCCAAAGAAGAGGGAGTCAAGCTATTCTCCAAAGCGCCGGAAGGCAGAACAAGAAACAACGGAGTGAAACTTACAAAGGAGAGAAGCAACCTGGAACTAAGGGGAAACTTCCTGACAGTGAGAACAATAAACCAGTAGACCAGCTTGCCTCCAGTTGTGGATGCTCCATCACTAAGGGCTTTAAGGCAGAGGCCCCCAACCTTTTGGGCACCAGGGACCGGTTCTGTGGAGAAAGGCTTTTCTCCCGACCGGAGACTGTGTGGTTTTGCGTGCTGCCTGCACCTTTGCTTGTTTGTGCTGGCATGCCACGGCCCGATACCGGTCCACAGACTGGGGGTTGGGGACCCCTGCTTTAAGGGATTGGGCAGCTATTTGTCTGGAATGGCAGAGGGTCTTCTGCTTGAGCAGCAGGTTGGACTAGAAGACCTCCAAGCTCCCTTCCAACTCTTGTTATTCTGTTCAATTCCGTTAATAAATAGCAATGAATGCATTCTTGGCAAAATAGACACCCCGTGATTAACAGCCTCTGTACATGTATTCTTCCAGTTTGCTCCCGAATACAAAGCAACTATAACCCAGTAATTTGGAAGATATTTCCAGTTTTTGGGGGGGACAAAATGTCATAAAAACGCTGTAGAAATTTGAGTAGTTTGGGGGTCCTTCTGATCCAAGGAAGCTTTTGTGAAAGCTACAAAGTTTGTTTGCTTGTCTGTCGCCTTCTGATTAGCAGACTTATCTTCATGTAGCCCTCGCTTAGCGCCTGTTGCTCTTCTCTGCACCCAGTCCTGACCTCTGACCTCTTATTTGTCCTGCGCTTGTTTCCAAAGATGGAACCTAGCGAACTAATTTGGAGAGGGGAAAAATGAGATTGCACCGCCTTACTTACTTGTGAGAGTGTTCTCCAGTCTCGATTCGGTTTTGGCCAATGTTTCTAATCCCAAAGGTTTTCGTTGCCGCAGAGTTGAGCCGTGGTTATTTTCTTCTCCGGTCTTCAGTCCCTCTGTCCGGTCAAAACCTCTTTTTTTCCCTTACTATGTGGCAAAGTTTAAACTCCAACAATACAAAAATAGTGTCAGGGTCGCTCAATCCCTCCCCTTGTCCAGCTCTCCAATGGGGAAAAGGGCTGACAGCTCAGCCGGCAGAGAAGAAAAAGGAAATCGAGCAATCACAACTGTGACAAATTGGGTAACCATTATCTAAATAACTTCAGACCATCCTGCCTCTCTAATTTGAGTGGGCGCTGAGCTGAGAGGTCCAAAGTCTTTGGCTGGGCTGTGCCGACCCGACCTTCCACCTACTTTTCGAAAATAATTGCCTCTCCCTCTTTCCTCAAAGAAAACAACACTAGCCGAGCTCGTTAATTGGATTTTAATCACAGCGGCCCCTCGATCTCAGCCGTTTCCAAAGGCTGCATATGGCAAATTGACTGGGGAAAATGCAAAACTGCACAGGGAATCTTCTGGTTTACACGGAGCTCTCGTCTTCTCAGTTTAATGCACCTGCACGATGCAGAGTTGTTGTTATCAGTCGGGGGGTTGGCGTGGAAATGAATGAATGAATGAATGAATGAATGAATGAATGAATGAATGAATGAATGAAAATTTGTATTTTTTTTTTATTTTAATCCCATTTATATCCCGCCCTTCTCCGAAGACTCAGGGCGGCTTACAATTTAAGCACAAACCAATGTGCTTAGCAATAGCCTTCATTCTATGTATATGCCTGCTTATTAGGGCTTTCACACACACCCCAAGTGGCATTATTACAAAGTCAGCTTAATTGCCCCCAACAATCTGGGTCCTCATCTTACCTACCTCGGAAGGATGGAAGGCTGAGTCAACCTTGAGCCTGGTGGGACTCGAACCTGCACTAATTGCAGGCAGCTGGTGTTACTTAAGGAGGCATTAGCCCACTGCTCCACCAAGGCTCAAAATGATGAAAGAGCCCAGTCCTTCCCATCTCAAAGCAGCCGTAGGATCCCTTGGGGTAATCTTCCATTCCAACATCGAGACACCACTTTCTATGGTCTCGCACCTGGGCGGGCTGGGGAACGACCCGGTTCGGCACGTTCCCGTATAAATGAAAGTTTGGGGTGGTGATTAAATCATCAGGCTTAGAAACCAAGAGTGCACGAGTTCTAGTCTTGCCTCATGCACAAAGCTAGCTGGCTGACACAAAGCCAGCCGCTTTCTCTCAGCCCTAGGAAGGAGGCAGTGGCGAACCGCTTCTGAAAAAACCTTCTCAAGGAAACGGCAGAGGCATCTCCAGGAAGTCTTTTGAGAATGGGACATGACTGAATGGAAGAAGAAGAAAAAATGATATAAAATGTTATCAGAGTTGTCTGACGAAGACACGAGTGCTTCTGAAGGGGGAACCAACTCAAAACAGTTCAGCGGAGGAAGGAAGTGAGCGGTATGAAGCTTCCTTATTCCAGGCAGTGCGTTCAGTTCTCCTGAGGTGGCCTAGTTAGAAATCCTTTCCAAAACCTAGCATTATCTTTGCATGTAGGAAATAATAGAATAGAATAGAATAGAATAGAATAGAATAGAATAGAATAGAATAGAATAGAATAGAATAGAATAGAATAGAATAGAATAGAATAGAATAGAATAGAATAGAATAGAATAGAAAAGAAAACAGAACAGAATAAAGAATAGAATAGAATAGAAAAGAATAGAACAGAATAGAATAAAGAATAGAATAGAATATAGAATAGAATAGAATAGAACAGAATAAAGAACAGAATAGAATAGAATACAATAGAATAGAAGAATACAATAGAATAGAAAAGAATAGAATATAGAAGAGAATAGAAAAGAATAAAATATAGAACAGAACAGAATAGAATAGAATAGAATAGAATATAGAACAGAAAAGAACAGAACAGAATAGAATAAAGAATAGAATGGAATGGAATGGAATAGAACTGAAAGGGACCCTGGAGGTCTTCTAGTCCAGCCCACTGCTCAAGCAGGAGAACCTACACCATCTCGGGCAGTTGATTTCTGGTGGCAAGTTGTTCCGCTGGTTGATTTTCCTTACTGTCAGGAAGTTTCTCCTTATTTCCAGGTTGCTTCTCTCCTTGATCAGTTTCCAACCGTTGTTTATCGTCCTTCCCTCTGGTGCTCTGGAGAATAATTTGACCCCCTCTTCTTTGGGGCAGCCCCTCAAATACTGGAAGACTGCTATCATGTCTCCCCTATTTCTTATTTTCTTTAGACTAGCCAAACCCAAGTCCCACAGCCGTTCTTCGAATGTACATTGTGAGCAGCCCAACTCTGTTCGGACACTGCATTTGTATGTCTGTCCTTAACACTCTCCTTGATACGTTGATGATGGGAGTCGAGAACTGTCTCTCCACTACAGGGTGAGGGTCTGCGGGGATTCTAGCTCCAGAGACAATCATTTCCATGAGGAATGGGACAATTGCTATGGTCAACTGTCCCTGGCTGTCTCGCTGCAGGTCAATTCATCATGGGACAACTCACCATGGCCAACTTGCCATGGGACAACTGGTAGCGGGGCAGTTCAGCGTGGGATAACTCAAGAAAGGGACAAGTAGAACTGCAGCTCATCCCACCCTCAAGGACTTCTAACTTGAGAAGGCTCAAACCTAAAGCAAGATAAGATGTGAACGCTGCTAACGTTGAATGTTCTTGCTTGACAAGAGATGAAGAAGTAGCCATTTCATATGTTAAACTTGTGTATTGCTTTAAGAGATTGAGTTTAAAGTTGGGAGGGGGGAAGAGGAGGATTGTACCTTTAAGGCCATCTCTAACTAAAGAAGATAAGACCTTGGCGGGTTTTCTAACGGAAGGGAAACTGATTCTTTAAATTAATTGGAGAATATGATGAATGACAAAATTAGAAAAGTGGAGAATTATGTTTTAATATATTGTGCAAGGGGCGGAGATTTCAGATTCCAGCTTCCTTCGAGCAAGCATTTGCCGGTGTATTAGGCTAATAAAGGACTTTTAAGGTAAACAATGCCTCAGAGTCACTTGAAAAGCCCATACGTCGGAAACTTGACATAAGGCCTGCTACAATTCACTTCCCCCTCTCCTGAGTTATCCTGTGCTGAATTGTCCCATGGTGAGTTGTCCCTACAGCAAGTTGGCCACGTCGAGTTGGCCGGAATGAGTCGACGGGGTGAGTTGGGCAAGGCAAGTTGTCCTAGACCTGGTTCCATGTGAGTTTTCTGCCATTTCTTTAGTCCTTTGCCTTCCGCCTCCTGCAGCCAGGCTGGGAAAGAGAAACGATGCTGAACACCATGAATGAGAGGGATCTCGGAGTTCTATTGGACAATCACTTAAATAGGAGCCAGCCGTGTGCTGCAGCTGCCAAAAGAGCCAACGCAGAGCTAGGCTTCATTAACAGAGGGATAGAATCATAATCATAATCATAATCATAATCGTAAAGTTGGAAGGGACCTTGGAGGTCATCTAGTCCAACCCCCTCCTCAGGCAGGAAACCCTATACCATTTCAGACAAATGGCTGGCCAGTCTCTTCTTAAAAACTTCCAGTGTTGGAGCATTCACCACTTCTGGAGGCAGGTTGTTCCACTGGTTAATTGTTCTAACTGTCAGGAAATTTCTCCTTAGTTCTAGGCTGTTAGGCATATGGTGTTAGCCTACAATGTTGGGTTGAAAATATATTAACCATAATGCTATGGCTTTAAGATGTTAATTGGCCAATGGGTGTGTAAGTGTTCTCATGGCCATAAGAGGAAGCTAGGAACGTAGCTTCTTTCTCTCTCTCTCTGAATTCACTGATCTCTACTATTACTGTTTTTGCTCTGCTGTTGGTTTACTACTGTTGTAAACCTGAACTGTGTATTGACCTCTGGACTGGTAAGAAGACTTTGTAGTTTGGATTACTCCTTGGACTGTTGCTATTGTGTATGACCTGGACTGTTTATTTTTTGACTGTGCATTTTTGTTTTTACACCACCCTCAAAAGTAAACTACTTTTTGTTTTAACAACTCAGTGTACTCTTTCTGTGTGACTCTTGCTGCTCTCAGTACCCTTCCTTGTCTGTGCAACTCTTTGGTAGTACAAGGAGACCTCTGCACAACAAATTCCTTATCACTGGTTATGGGCCCAGGCCTGTACTGAGAGTTAGTACACACAGTATTCCTAGCTGAGTTTGTGTTAGCTATTTGGTGTAAAATGGCACAAGAACTGTTGTCAGGCATCTCCTGGATAACCCGGTTGGATGGGACAAACTATGTTTCCTGGTCCACGAAATGCTGCTTGCTTTTGCGCAAGGAAGGACTATGGACTGTTGTAAATAACCCACCAGATACTACTGTTTGGGATCCAGATGATGAAGAGGATGCAAAGAAGTTAGACGACTTTAAACAAAGCAATGAGAAAGCTCTTTGCATTATTGGGCTAACACTGAATGACCAGCAGCTTGTCCATATTCGTGGTGAGGAGTCTGCTGCTAGGTGTTGGGGCATTTTGCGAAGGCTTTATGTTCGAGACAGTGTGGGTGCACATATACACCTTACACGTAAGCTGTTTAGGGCTCGTCTGCAGAAGAATGGAGATATGCTGACCCATTTAAATTACATGAAGGCAACTTTCCAAGAGCTTCATGAAAAGGAGCTGATTTTTTCAGAGTTGCATCAGGTCTACATTATTCTGTCATCTTTGGATGAGAGTTATGATGGGTATGTTTCTTCTTTGGAAGTCCTGACCAGAGAGGAACTGACATTGACTAACATTACTGGGAGACTGCTGGAAGAGTCCAGAAGAAGGCGTGACAGAGACCAGCTGAGAGAGACACAGCCACGAGAGGAGCAGCCATTTACCACTGCTTACACTATCAAGAAATGTTATTCTTGTGGGGCTAGAGGTCATATAGCCAAATTCTGTAGAAAGGGTAAAAAACAGAATGTAAATAGCAGTGGAAAAGCTAAGAAGGGCATTGGTTTGGCTATTTCTGGTGAACCAACATCCAGAAATAATGAATTGTGGGTTGTTGATAGTGGGGCTTCACAATGCATTACCAAAGTGAAAAAGAGGTTTATTAATATGAAAAACAGCAACCAATATGTTTCACTAGCCAACGGTTGGAGGATGAAGGCCTCTGGTGAAGGTAATTCCTATTGTCCATGCATTGATGAACAGTTACCTATGTTATATATACCTAAGCTAAGATTCAACCTGTTATCTGTAAGGGAATTGGTTAAGGTTGGGTTTGTGGTAACATTCAGAGGGGAGCAATGCACTATTGAGAGGAATGGAACTTGTGTAACTGCTAATTTGAAAAATGGTTTATTCGTTCTCACAAGTAACCAGGTTAGTACAGTTAAAGCTAACTCAATATGTGAGAACAAGAAGCCACATGATGAATGTATACATTTATTGCATAGGCGGTTAGGGCATGTGAATTTTAACTCACTACGTAAAACAGTTGAGTTAGTAGAAGGAGTTAAACTGAAGCCATGTAGTAAGTATTTGAATTGCAATGCCTGTAATCAGGAAAAGAGTAAGGCAACTCCTGCAAACAGGATAAACGGTTTCAAAACAACTGTACCTTTGGAAGTTGTGTTTGCTGATTTAATTGGACCCATGAAACCAAGTTTAGGAGGGTCATGTTATATTTTAAGTATACTTGACCACTACTCTCGATATGGATTTTGTTATATGCTTAAGTCAAAGGCAGACACTTTCCAACAATTAGCAAACTGGCTGAAATTTGTGGAAAGGAAAACAAAGAGAAAGGTTCAGTGCATAATTACTGATAATGGTACTGAATTTACAAATAAGCGCTTTGTTGATATGCTACAATCAGCTGGCATTAAGCATAAACGTTCAGCCCCTTATAGGCCTCAACATAATGCATTTGTTGAGAGACGTGGGCAAACGTTACAAGCCATGATGAGAACCATGTTACAAGATTCTGGCTTAACAGATAGACTGTGGGGGGAGGCAGCAAAATGTGCAAACCATGTTCTGAATATAGTTGTTAATACTTCTACTGGTAAAATACCATACACTATATGGCATGGTAGAAGACCAAACCTTGATTATCTGCACACGTTTGGCACCCCAGCTTGGGTCCACATTCCTGCACAACTCAGGAGTAAAGGCCAACATAGGGCTAGGCAATTATACTTCGTAGGTTATGAAGCTAACCACAGATCCTATCGTTTCTGGGAACGAGGCACAACTAATGTATATAACAGTGCGTGTGCAAAGTTCCTTGAGCACATTGGTTGGGATAGGTTAGAGCAAGGAACTGTTAATACTGATCCTCTAGTGTTTGATGACTCCTCTGATAACGTAACTAGTAATGATAATACATCTCCTGTAAATATAAAAGATGAAGAGGAGATAGGGGAGATAAAAGAGGAATCAGAGGAAGGTGAGGAGTCAGAAATTCAAAGCCCTGTAATTCCTTGGCGTTCAACGCGTATCAGACATCCACCTGATCGCTATGAAGCTAATGTAATATGTCAAGTTAGTTCAGTACCTTCTAACTATGATGAGATCAGGATGTATCCTGAAAAGGAACAGGCATCATGGAAAGCTGCAATGAACAGGGAGTTGAAGTCTTTGCAGGATCTTAACGTTTATGAGAAAGCAAAACTGCCACCTGGTGAGCAAGCTATAGGTTGTAAATGGATATATAAGATAAAGAAGGGTGTAGATGGAACTATAACCCATAAGGCACGTTTGGTTGCACAAGGTTTTGCCCAAACTACTGAGGATTATGACGAGGTGTTTGCACCCAGTCTGAGAGCAACTACTTTAAGAGCAGCTTTAGTATGGGCAGCTAAAAACCAATATATGGTTAACCATGTAGATGTTGAAACTGCATGTTTACATGCTCCATTGCAACATACTATTTATTTAAGAATACCACCAGGATTGACCAGTGATAGAGACCATGATTGTTGGGAATTAAAGAAAAGCCTCTATGGATTGAAACAATCAGGCTATGAGTGGAATAAATGTATAGTTAATGAGTTGATTGCAATAGGTTTTGTAGCCAGTAATGCTGATCCTTGTTTGTTTAGAAGAGAACACAACGGAGCATTATCTTTTCTTTTATTATTCACAGATGATATTGCAATAATAACAAAAACTGAGTTAGAAGCACAAACTATCATTTCAAGATTGCAAAATAAATTCACAATTAGAAATCTTGGGGAAATTAGCCACTATTTAGGGTTAGATATTGTGAAAACAAATAGGGGTTTTAAGGTGTCGCAAGCCAGTAAAATTTCTCAGTTATTAAAGAGATATAATATGGAAATGTGTAAACCAGCAAAAACTCCGATGGCTATGGATTTTAAGGACACTACTGTTGAGAGTCCTGTATTTGATAAGACTATGTACCAATCTTTGATAGGAAGTCTTATGTATCTGAGTAATTGGTCTAGACCTGATATTTCTTACTGTGTAAACCAATTGGCTAGGTACAACAATAATCCAACTGTTAGACACTGGCAATCAGCTAAACGAGTATTAAGGTATTTGAAGCAAACTATTCACTACTCGTTATATTTAGAGCCAAATTGTGAGTTAATCCTCACTGCATATGCAGATGCGAGTTTTGCCTCTGATACAAGCACTCGTAAATCTACCTCAGGGTTGGCTGTAATGTTGGGTGATTCTTTGATTGGATGGAAGTCTATTAGACAAAAACACATAAGCTTGTCTACAATGGAGGCTGAATTTTCATGTCTATCAGTGTTATGTACAGAACTGCTAGTGTACAAACAATTATTGTTAGATATGGGTTTAAATGTAAATGATCCATTTATTGTGTATGAGGACAATCAAGCTGCGATAAAGATGGCTAATAATGCTGCAGTAAGAACAAGATCTAAACATACTGATCTTCGTTATTTAAATGTCAGACAATGTGTCAAGGATAAATTAATACAGCTAGAGTATTGTTCATCTGATGTAAATATTGCTGATCATTTTACGAAGGTACAAAGTGCTGTGAAACACAATGCTAATTGTGAAAGAATGTGCATTAGATTGTAAGAGTTATATATTATTCTACCCAAAGGGGAGAATGTTAGGCATATGGTGTTAGCCTACAATGTTGGGTTGAAAATATATTAACCATAATGCTATGGCTTTAAGATGTTAATTGGCCAATGGGTGTGTAAGTGTTCTCATGGCCATAAGAGGAAGCTAGGAACGTAGCTTCTTTCTCTCTCTCTCTGAATTCACTGATCTCTACTATTACTGTTTTTGCTCTGCTGTTGGTTTACTACTGTTGTAAACCTGAACTGTGTATTGACCTCTGGACTGGTAAGAAGACTTTGTAGTTTGGATTACTCCTTGGACTGTTGCTATTGTGTATGACCTGGACTGTTTATTTTTTGACTGTGCATTTTTGTTTTTACACCACCCTCAAAAGTAAACTACTTTTTGTTTTAACAACTCAGTGTACTCTTTCTGTGTGACTCTTGCTGCTCTCAGTACCCTTCCTTGTCTGTGCAACTCTTTGGTAGCACAAGGAGACCTCTGCACAACAAATTCCTTATCATAGGCTGCTTTTCTCCTTGAAGAGTTTCCATCCGTTGCTTCTTGTCCTGCCTTCAGGCGCTTTGGAGAATAGCTTGACTCCCTCTTCTTTGGGGCAGACCCTGAGATATTGGAACACTGCTAACCTGTCACCCCTCGTCCTTCTCTTCGTTAAACTACTAGACATACCCAATTCCAGCAGCTGTTCCTTATATCAAGATCATGTGAAGTCTTAATGCCACTTTAAAATAGCAGTGTTCCAGTATCTCAGGTGGTGCCCCAAAGAAGAAGGAGTCAAGCTATTCTCCAAAGCGCCTGAAGGCAAAACAAGAAGCAACGGATGGAAACCAATCAAGGAGAGAAGCAACCTAGAACTAAGGAGAAACTTCCTGACAGTGAAAACAATTAACCAGTGGAACAACCTGCCTCCAGAAGTGGTGAATGCTCCAACACTGGAAGTTTTTAAGAAGAGACTGGCCAGCCATTTGCCTGAAATGGTATAAGGTTTCCTGCCTGAGCAGGGGGTTGGACTAGATGACTCCAAGGTCCCTTCCAACATCAACATCATCATCATCATCTTCTTCTTCTTCTTCTTCTTCTTCTTCTTCTTCTTCTTCTTCTTCTTCTTCTTCTTCTTCTTCTTCTTCTTCTTCTTCTTCTTCTTCTTCTTCTTCTTCTTCTTCTTCTTCTTCTTCTTCTTGCAAATCTGGGATGGTAGAGAATGTCAGTGTCTGGAGAAAATGAGTAGTGCTCTCTCATTTCCCTGTTAGCAAAATTATGTGCTGCCAGAGCAAATCAAGAGATCTGACCAGGTTACTGGTTAACTGGGTCAAATATGTTTTTGCAAACAGAGGATGGTCTCTTTGATAGTTTTAGATTTCCAAAACTAGCTTGTTCAGAAAAAGTCAGGCTGCTAATCTGGATTATCAGACAAGGTATGGAACATTTTTGACGAGCATGGAAAAGTCAAAGAAGTATAAAAAGCCAAATGATGGCAAATCATAGACAAGCTGGAGACAGACAAGAACTGTGGAGAAAGAGAAGAAGAATCCGCTACCTATGTGTTTCCTCTTACTGTTCCTGCTGCTACTAATAGTTGTAACAATAATTTCTTTTCTCGTGCTTAGCATTACAGTCTGATAATCCAGATTAGCAGCCTGACTCTTTCTGAACAAGCTACCGGTAGTTGCTCTCCTCATCAACGCATCTGTTACTCTCCTGTATACGTGTGTGTGTTTCTGTGTGTGTGTGTGTGTGTGTGTGTGTGTGTGTGTGTGTGTGTGTATGTGTGTGTGGACAAGAACCGGCAATTTTGGGAAAAGCAGATCGCATTACTAATGCGGTTAGAAAAACTGGAGATGCAGCGGAGGGGAAAACTGCATAAAACCGTAAACGTGACTGCGCTTATGAAAAGAGGGCACCACCGGTGGGGAAGAAAAAAAAAAGTTTATCCAGCCAAATGTGTAAAGTACTGCAGTGATAAGAGCAGCGAACACTTATTTTTCTCACTGCATCCAGCCAGGGACCCAATTCTTTGCCGCGGAGGGAGGTTTCACCAGAATGTCTTCAGGGGCACTGGGGAAAAAAATATTCTAGACAGGAGTCAAATAAAGTCACTTGGATCTGCTTCGACGGTTCTGTCCGAGTGAATCCTTGCAAGTTGATGAGACAGTATCAGTTATGTGAGAAATGTTTGACTTTATAACTCCTAGGAAGTGGCCAGGATCCCTAGGGGTGTTTACCTAACACACACACACACACACACACACACGTGTCTGCTCAGGGCTTTTTTTGTCATAGAACGCTCAGAACGGAGTTCCAGCACCTTTTTTTGGATGGAACCTTGTAGGGTAGACAAGGCGGGTTGTATAACATGCGTGAGTTCCAGCACCTTTTTCTTTTACAAAAAAAGCACTGCGTCTGCTACATTAATTCCCCTCCTGGTTAGTCAAGAGCTCCCAGGTCATGAATGTAGTTTGTTCACATCGACTGCTTCCTATAGGGATGAGGCGTTTCTGCCTTGAATTAAGGCTACTGCCGGATCCAACAGTTCTCCTCCAACTGGATTTTCTAGGAAAGGTCTGAGAAGGTGATCAGATTGCGGTTTCCAGGGCCCCTGGCACAAGTGGATTGCCTGGACCTGCATAACAGGGATGGCATTGTTGATTATCACTATTGACAAAGAGAAAACGATGCAACTGTCCTGGCTCTTTTTGATCTCTCAGCAACTTTTGGCACCACAATCACGGTATCCTTCTGGATTGGGGGGGGAGGGCAGGGGACGGTGGTCAGAAGTAGGAGACATCGTGTTGCAGTTGTTCCCTTCTACTCTGCAGCCAGCTGCTGTTTGTGAGATAGAGCGGTCTGAGCCCATGGCCTGGGATTGTGAATTGCCATATTGCTCAGCGTTTTTATCTTGTCCTTTTAAGGCCGTTCCCTCAAGAGTGTCAAGTGTTCTCAATAGGCCGACGAGATCCAGTTGTACATCTCAATCCCAGGTTGTGTTCAGCAAGGCTTTCAAGAACTTGACCCAGTGTTTGGAAGCTGTGGATGGGGAGGGACAGGCTTAAACTCCAGTCGCGACAAGTCCAAATGGTTGCGTGCTCCTTTTTTCTTCTAGTACCGTGGAGTTTCGGTCTTTAGGTTCTGGACGGAGTGGCCCCTTTCTCAGGACAAAGCGGCAGGCAGCCTGGTGATCTTTCACAAAGCAGGTGACTGTTACAGCCAGGAAGTCCCTTACCTAGATTCGTGCGATATACTAACTAGTTTTATGTATCTTGAGATTAGATAGGGTAGGAACAAGTGGGAAAGGCGACTTTCTTACAGGCAGAGCTAAGGAAGCTTAAGTCTGCCTCAGTAGGTTGAGGACAGGGCAAAGCCAACGTCATAGCAGAAAGAAGGGCAAGGCAGAAGGAAGCTACCGGTTCGCATCGTGTTTGGTGCCAGTGAGGAAAGACTCTCGAGCATTTGTCTCAGAGCCTGTTTCCAAGAACAGGGAACGTTCCAAAATGGGTACTGTCCTATTTATTATACATTTCTCAGGCACTCATTCTCTATTTAAGACTTACAGATATGCTTCTGGAACGAATACAGGTTTTCGAAAATTCCATCCCACGTGGCTTGGTTGGTCAAAAAGTCTATCCTTCTGATGCTCAGATAGGGTTCAGTAGAATGATAAGATTTGAATCTACTTTCGGTTCGCTAAACAAATCAGCAAGGATGTCAACAGCTAATAGCGAACACAACAAAACAGTTCTCTTTTCTTAATCAGGAATGGATTTTTCTAGGGACAAAATGCCAACTCTGTTCAATTCTGACCTTCATAATTAATGGGTTCAGAATTCTTTATATAAGCCCCAAGTTGGATGATCTTTAGAGTCTAGCGTAAAATAAAGGTAATCCTTCAAACCTACATTTCCTATATACCTAAAAGGTAAAGGTTCCCCCGCACATGCGTGCTAGTCGTTTCCGACTCTAGGGGCCGGTGCTCGTCTCCGTTTCAAAGCCGAAGAGCCAGCGCTTGTCCGAGGACGTCTCTGTGGTCATGTGGCCGTCATGACCAGACGCCAAAGGCGCACGGAACGCTGTTACCTTCCCACCGGAGTGGTCCCTATTTTTCTACTTGCATTTTTACGTGCTTTTGAACTGCTAAGTTGGCAGAAGCTGGGACGAGTAACAGGCGCTCACTCTGCCTATATACCTACATTCCTCTAAAGTATACAGTACTTCAGCATTGAGAGGTGTCTTCCGTATCCACAAAATGCACATCACTGCTATTTTCAAGCTGATAAGCTTCTAAGAAATTCCAGAATTTCCCAGAAAACAAAGTCTGAAAAATCTGTAGACTTGAGGACAGATATGATAAGATATGCCCCGAGACACCATTGCTGTACAATTAAACTACTTCAAAAATATCAATTTTGTCAGATTTTGAAGGCAGAGCCTGAAAGAGCTCTGACCAAAGATTTTGCCTACATCTTGGCTGATTAGGTATACTTGAAGTAGTCCCTGACAGAGGAAGGAGAAAGTAGATGTGTTGATAAAGAGAAATCAATCTTATCTTTGGATAACCAATCCATTGGCTTACTCCTAAAGATAATTACATAAGTAGACCATGCCGGCGCCAGCACACTTGTCGAAGTGCCCCTTGCACCCCAATCTTTGCCCTATTCAGCCTCACCCTGATCACAAGTGCTTTACTCATCTGTTCTCCAAGGTTACTTTAGAGAGAGAAATCAGCAACTGCTTGACTTTACTTCGATGTGAGAAGCAGCAGCTAGTGCAGGGCTTTTCAACCTTGTCACCCATTCTACCACTTTTAGGATATGGCAACAACTGAGTATCACCAGTCGCCTAGCAAGGGGTCAAACACTTGATGACCAAAAAAATAATAATAAAAAAGTGATGAAGTACAGGTAGTCCTCAATTTACAACAGTTCACTTAGTGACTGTTCGAAGTTACAATGGCACTGAAAAAAGTGCCCCCCAAGCCACGGCCCAGCAAGACACCTGCCTGTCTGCCCGGCAGCGCTCTTCCTCCTGTCCGAGGTTTTCATTGTTGTGAGCATTTCTGTTGGGGATTGGCGGCAGGGGTGGGGTGGGGGGTGTTTGGTTTTTATTTCCCCCCTGCTGGGTGGTTGCAGCAGGTTTTGGTCACTTCACATGACCCTGGGACACTCTGACCGTCATAAAGATGAATCAGAATGTAAATCACAAGACCCTGGAGATGCTGCAACATTCCAGCTGATCGGCGCTTCTTCTGGGCTCAGAAGCGCCAGGATCAGTGCTGAGGTCCAGCTGGAGCCTGGCGCTGATCCTGGTGCTTCCACTGAGCCCCGACAGCCCTGAAGCGCTGATCCTGGCGCTTCCGCCAAGCCCCGACAGCCCTGCAGCTCCAGCCATCTCTCGCTCAGGCTTGTGCAGTGCTGCCACCGGTTCAGCTCATTCCCCTCCCCGGCTGCCACTTTTCTAGGATGGTCGCATACCACCTGCCAGGTGCCAATGTACCACAGGTGGTACCCGTACCACTGGATGAAAAGCCCTGAGCGAGAGAGAAAAGAGCTCCTTGCTTTTGCGTCTTTATCTCCAGACTTCCTGCTTTTCAGAAAAAGCAGTTCAAGCATGAACAAATTTTTAAAGTGCACAGACAAAAAAAGCAACCAACATTACTTATTTCTAAAGCACCAGAACAACATCTAAAACAATCCTTCTTTTATACAATTACTTTTTGCTCATCTGGTTTTCTTCAGGATTTTTCATCTGAACTATTGAGGAGTTGCTACAGTTAGTAGTCCTAATATTTCTAAAGTAATGATCTAAAACTGTTTCTTAAAAGTTTTTTCCCCTCTCAGGACCTATTCCTATTTTTTAAAATTATAACTTTTGTTCATATGGATTATATTTATTAACATTTACCATATCAAAATTTAAGACTGACACATTCACTGCTGCTATGGCTTCTCATGATTGTTTGATGGAATTTTAATATTGTATTATTTTTCAACATAGGTTAGTAAATAATTTTGATTTTAAGGAGCCCTGAGATGGTCTTGGGAACACAATACCCCCATGGATCCTAGGAACAATCTTAAGAAGCACTGCTCTAAAGCACCATAAAGTGGATTACTTTGTTTATATATTCATTTAGAGGGATGTTTGCAGTGCAAAGATGTGCAATAACAAACCTTTCACCTACATATCTATTTTAGTAGGGTAGCTGTTTTAGTCTTTTGCAAAAAGAGCAAAGCCAAGGCCCTTCTTAAACTGCTCCTGGATTTGAACAACTGGCCGGTCATGTGCATGCTTTTCGACTATTGAAAGTGTTCAAGTTCCGGTCATGTGGCAAAACATAACTACAGTCCTTTTGAATGTGTATGTTTCCAAATACGCAGTGAGAAATTGTGAGAAGGGGAAAAGGTTAAAAAAAATTACCCCTTGATTTATATTGCAAACTGGTTTAATAAGTTAACTCTTAAGTAATTTCTTGCTGTTTTAAATACTCATAACATAACACTTCCTGTAGTAACAGTTCAAAGTTACAGCAGTACTGAAAAAAGTGACGTATGACCGTTTTTCACTTATGACCATTGCAGCATCCCTAGGGTCACATGATTAAAATCCAGACACTTGGCAACTGACTCATATTTATGATGGTTGCAGTGTCGCAGGGTCACACAATCCCCTTTTGCTATTCTCTAACAAAGTCGATGGGGAAGCCACATTCACTTAACAACTGTGTTACTAACTTAATCGCTGCAGTGATTCACTTAACTCCTGTGGAAAGGTAGGTCGTAAAATGGGGCAAAGTTCAACTTAACAAATGTCTTAGCAACAAAATATTTGGGCTGAATTGTGGTCATAAGTAGTTTTAATCTGTCTTTCATTCTATAATTGTGTATCATCTGACCCATCCACTGCGATAATCAAGTTCGCAGATTATACAACTGTGGTGGGTCTTATTACAGGTGGGGATGAGACAGCATATAGGGCGGAGGTACAAAAACTATCCATATTGTGTAGTAACAACAACTTGCACCTAAACATTGGCAAGACGAAAGAGATGGTGTTAGACTTCCGGAGAAAAAAGGAGGAACCTGCCCCACTTTACATCGGGGAGGACTGTGTAGAGAGAGTTTCCTCCTTTAAATTTCTGGGAGTCTACCTCTGTGAAGAGCTGACCTGGAAAGTTAACACAACCCAGGTGGCTAGAAAGGCCCAACAGAGGCTTCACTTTCTCAGGGTCTTGCGGAAGAACAGGGTAGAACAACGGCTAATGACCCTCTTTTACCGGTCTACCATAGAGAGCGTCCTCTCGTATGGTATTGTGGTTTGGTATGCTGGTCTGACAGCCGCGGACAGGAAAGCATTACAGAGGGTAGTGAGCACAGCACAAGACATTGTGGGCTGTCCCCTGACACCACTGGATGACCTCGCCAGGGCTCGTTGCCTTGGAAGAGTGAGGAAGATTCTCAGGGATGACTCACACCCTGGACGGTATCTCTTTACTCTCCTACCATTCGGTAGGAGATATAGAAATATAGCCAGCCGTACCAACAGGCTGAAAAATAGCTTTTATCCGTGGGCTGTTAGGCTTTTAAATGGGACATAATCTCTGTGAACTTATGCAGAATTGACTTGGGAGGCCGGTGTGTGGTGTAGTTGGTTCACATGGTGTGGTGGGATGGAGGGTTTGTTGTCACTGTGTGTTGGGGGGAGAGAGCACGGGGGGGATGCTCAGCTAATCTCAATGTACACATGTTGTACTTTGACAATAAAGGTTTATTATTATTATTATGATACCAGGAAAACAGAAACATAAGAAAGAAATGCATCACAGCATAATAAAAATGTAAAGCGTTGTCCAGTTTTTTTGTTCTCCATGCTAGTCATGCTTAGTTAACTCCAAAACAAATATGGTATGTCTGCTTTTGCACAAAAAATAAACAAATAGAAGTTGGATGCATAAAAGCCAAGATTTTGTTCTATTGAGAGTATTCACATGCTGCTTACTTTAGATTTCAAGACACCAGTTGTAAGTTAATAGTTTGGACAAGACATTTTGTAGCTGGATGTTAATATTCATGCATATATCCTAAGTGCATAAATATGTCTTAGCTATCACTGCCCAAATGTGAATATAGCATAGCTTTAAACTAAGGTGTAGTTGTGCAAATCCTCACTTTTGTTTATACAGAACTGTAAGCATATGAATACAAATCCATTTATATGGATGTACATTAAATAAGAAATAGAAAAGCAGGCTGAGCTCATAGGCACCAGAAGATTCAGTTATGTAATGTAATGTGTTTCTCACCCAGGCACGTGTAATGCAACGCCTGTATGTGTATGTGTCACATCGCCTCAACCTGTTGGCAAACCCCAATTTGTCTTTTATTGGAAGAGATCTGTTCTGTTCTATTTTTAAGTGACTAAGAGGTGTTTGGCTGCCATGGGAATGTGGGGAGAACAATGTGAGCGGCTCAGCAGATGGATAGGGTAATACAGTGGGTGAGAATGAAAGGAACAGAACAATACTGCGGGTGTGAATCTTCTTCTAGCACATGTACCCAGCCATTTTCCTCAGAATGCCTGGCTGTTTTAGGATGGTTAGATGGACATGTGGCTTTTCTGTTAAGAGTGCTGAGAAAAAAAATGACAAATATAAAGGCGAGGTGGAAGGAAAGAGGGATGCCTTGTTGTCTTGGTTTGGAAGGTGATATTTCATACTCCAGTTCTAAGACACAGTAGAAGCCTGAGGGGCCATTTCCAAGTGTTTTAATTTCAGCATTCAACAAACATAATAATGATTCCTGGTTCACCCAGTTTTTAACAGAAAGGCTTTTATTGAAGACACTGCCAATTTCCTGCTACTGTTGTTTAAAAGGTCTTGTATTGACTGATCAATTTGTGCTTGGTCTGTGGGCTTTATACTTTCTGCCTCTTGTGGCAGATTGCTCAGGGATGCTTCTGCCTGGGTGACAAAGAAGTAACACAGCATTTAAAAATACTTAGTTTTGCTGTACAAATGATGTGCCATCTAAAGGTAAAGGTAAACATTCCCCCGCACATGCGTGCTAGTCGTTTCCGACTCTAGGGGCTCATCTCCGTTTTAAAGCCGAAGAGCCAGCGCTTGTCCGAGGACGTCTCCGTGGTCATGTGGCCGGCATGACTAGACGCCAAAGGCGCACAGAATGCTGTTACCTTCCCACCGGAGTGGTCCCTATATTTCTACTTGCATTTTTACGTGCTTTCGAACTGCTAGGTTGGCAGAAGCTGGGACGAGTAACAGGCGCTCACTCTGTTACGCGGCACTCGGGATTCGACCCGCCAAACTGCCTTCTGTTCGACAAGCTCAGCATCCTAACCCACTGAGCCACCGCGTGCCATCTAGTTGGTGTCAATTCTTAGTGACCGCACCCAGGACTGCCATAATCAATTCCATCAAGCTTCTGGCTGGTTCTTCTCTCCTTTGTTTTCCTTTCCACCTTCCCCACTATTATTGACGTTCAAGAGAGCTAGGTTTCAATAATTTGAGCCTGGGCATCTGAGACCTCTGGATTGATTTGTTCCATGATATTCTCAAAAGTCGTTCAACACTAAAATTCAAATGTGTCAATATACTTTCTACCCTTTTTCTAACTCCAGCTTTTGTGTTCATAAAGTCACTAAAATAAACACTGCCTGCATGATTCCAATTCTGATTCAGTCACATCAGATTATTATTATTTTGATACTCTTGACTTTCTGAATTATCCGTCACACACAAGCAATAATGTCTCTTTTTCTTTGGCCTTTTCTAAAGCCTACTTGAACATATTTATTTATTTGTTTGTTTTTATATACCGCCCTTCTCCCGAGGGACTCGGGGCGGTGTACAGAGCAAGGTAAGTATACAGTTAACAATATGGCATATCCTTTGTCTTCCAAGATCCATGGAGGATCAAAGATCATCAACATATCCAGAAAGGGGGAGGGGGGCAAGAACCCAAAGTCATTCTGTCTTGCAAGGGTTGAGCTGGAGTCAATTCCTCATCTAGAGCGTCACCATTTCCAGGCACCTGGTCAGTACCTCAAGAGCATCATTTGACTGGCTAGGACTGGAGGTTTACAACAGTCATAAGCATACTCAGTATACAGGTAGTCCCCGACTTACAATCACAATTGGGGGCCAGAATTTCAGTTGCTAAGCAACGCAGTTAAATAAGTCATGACAAATTTTATGACCTTTTTTGCCACAATTGTTAAGCAAATCACTGCAATTGTTAAGTGAATTCAGTCATGGACTATGCTTGTCGGAAGCCACCTGAGATCACAAAATGGCAATCACATGACACTGCCATTCACCATTCTGATGCAAGGAAAGTAAATTTTTCCACACATTCTCTCTCTTCACCACCATTTCTATTTTGAAGTTTCCTTTCCTTGCAACGGCCACGACCTTGGTCTTTTTGATGTCCAGGAAGAAACCAAAATTCTCACTTCTTTGATTTTCTTGATCAGATGTTTTGATTCCTGAAGCAAGTTGGATCATCAGCACATCAAATTCATTTGTATTTTGTATTGGTGTGATTTTAAAATGCCCTGTAAACCGCCCTGAGTCCTTCGGGAAAGGGCGGTATATAAATCTAATAAAATTAAAATTAAATTAAAATTAAATTTGATGTTTGTTCCACCAACCTTGCCCCCAATTCTTCAAGATCTAGCTTCCTTGTGACCATTTCAGCATCCAGGTTGAATAAGAAAGGGGAGAGAATGCAACCTACTGCTAAGCTTGTAAGCCGCCCTGAGTCTTCGGAGAAGGGCGGGATATAAATGGAATTAAAAAATTTTTTAAAAAAACCTGGTCCCACTCGGAAGCCCAGCAAGGAGCATCTTCCCTGGGAACATTTCCTCATAATTAAGAAGCTACTTGGGTAATCAGCCAAATGTTTCAAACTAAAAAAAAAATAGACCAGTTGCCATGACTCAACTTTCAGATTTCCTCATGAGGCATTTCTCTGAGAGCCAAGGGAAGAGTGTAACTCCTGGTTTTGACGACTCGGCGGAGAATGTCCTGTAAAACCGCCCACAGCACGGGAAGCCAGCCGTTACCACACCTCAGGCTCGGCTTCAACTGATGAGCAGCCGCCCGCGTGCCAAAAAAAAAAATTCCCGCCTTTTTTTTCTCCCACCCCCCCCACCCGTCTGTTGGCCGAGCGCATGCGCCAACCTTTCTTGCGGCGGTTGGGGGGGACAGTCTTGCTCTCAAGTGAAGGGGTCTATTCTCGCGAGACTTGCCTCCTTTCGCCTCCGTCTCTCCTCTTTCCTCCCCCTCCCCCCGCTTGCGTCTCTCAACTCGACGTCTTCTCTCGCTTCTTTAAAGAGATTCGACCAATCGCGAGGGGAAGGCTTCCTCACCTGGGCGGGCGCGCGCTCGCTCGCCCGTCCGCCCGCCCGCTCGCTCTCTTGGCTGGCCGGCCGGTCGGCCGGCCGGCTGGCTCGCGCGGCCCCCTTTTCCCAGCGCCCCGGCCAATCCAGAGCAGGGCTCGCGAGCGCGCGCCTCTCAAACTCCAGGGTAAGCCGTCCAATCGCCAGGTAAAGAGTGGGTGGGCGGGTGGGTGGCCGCGAGAGCCCCAGCCAATGGCGAGACGGCGAATTGGTGGGAGGAGACTTTTTTTTTTCTCCCCTACCACAGTTTCTCCCTGGCGCGCGCTCGCGCTTCGGCCACGCCCCCTTCCTCTCGCCTCTTCGCGTTTTTTACCTCAGGGCCGGGCTGAGGGGGTTTAGGCCTCGCGCGCAGCCTCGGCCTCGCTTAGGGCAGCCAAGCCGGGCGATGACGACGCCACTGCGGCTCCTGCTTCTTCTTCTTCTGAGGCGGGTCCCTCGCTAGGCGCCAGGGAACGCGAGCCCCAGCCTCCGCCGCCATGCCGGCCAAGAGGAAACTGGTGCCGCCGGCCCTCAACATCACCCCCACCATCGCCGAGGGACCCAGCCCCACCGGCTGCGGCGAGGGCGAAAGCTCCGAGTGAGTTGGGCTCGAGCCCCCCCCCCCCGCGAGGGTCGGAGTGGGGCGCCGGCTGTGGGTCTGAGGGGGAGCGGGCGAAGGACGCGAGGTATTTGTGAGGGGCGGCCGGCGCGGGGTGGAGGGAACGAGGGGGAAAAAAAAGGAGGAAAATTTCCTGACAGGTATTTCGGGGTTGTGTGGAGCTGCTGTGAGGCGAGGGACGGTCGGGGGGAGCCGCTGGGAGGGAGGACGCGGTCGGCCTTTGGAGGAGCATCGATCCACGAACGGGGGGTCGGGTGGGGGGCTGCCTCAAGGTGAAGCCCCGAGAGGAAGGTAGAGCAGCTCGGAGGAATCGGGCTGGTGCTGGTGGTGGAGAATAGAATAGAATAGAATGATTAGCATTAGAATGATTAGCGTTAGAATGATTAGCATTAGAATTAGACAGGGCAGAATAGAATAAGCGGGGACCTTGGAGGTCTTCTAGTCCAACCCCCTCCTCAAGCAGGAGAGCCTCTGTATGTAGCATTCCGGATGAATGGCTGTCCTGTCTCTCCTTAAAAACCTGCAGTGTTGGAGCATTCACCACTTCTGGAGGCAGGCTGTTCCGCTGGTGAACTGTTCTCACTGTCAGGAAATTTCTCCTTAGTTATAATAGTAATCAGTTGGAAGGGACCTTGGAGGTCATCTAGTCTAACCCCCTGCTCGGGCAGGAAACCCTATAGCATTTCAGACAAATTGGCTGTCCAGTCTCTTCTTAAAAACTTCCACCAGTGTTGGAGCATTCACAGCTTCTGGAGGCAGGTTGTTCCACTGGTTAATTGTTCTCACTGTCAGGAGAGACTAAGCAACCTTAGTTCTAGGTTGCTTCTCTCCTTGGTTAGTTTCTATCTGTTGCTTCTTGGCCTGCCTTCGGGCGCTTTGGAGAGTAAGTTGACCTCTTCTTCTTTGTTGGCAACCCCTCAAATATTGGAAGACTTTACTGGTCTTTAAGGAAAGGGTGGATGGGGGTGTTGGGATGCGCCCCATGGGAAAGAGGAATGAGGTCCTGCCAGGCAGGCGAGTTCTTCTTCTGCCCTGAGATGGTCCAGAATGCCAATCAAGGAGAATATTTCTGGCTCAGGGTTGAAATGAGTTGTCCTTGTGCGGTGGGTGGGTGGGTGGGGGTGTCTGGTGGTTTTCTTGCAGACATTTCAGGACCCAAAGTGGGATAATAAGTGAACTGGCACTGACGATGTTACCTAGTTTGGGTCATGAGACGTCTGCAAGAAAAGCCACCCAGCTCAGAGAGCACCAAGGACCCCACAGTCCTTCTCCTTCCTCCTCTTCTCCACTCTACAAACCCTGCTCTCTCTCTTCTGGCACTTCTGATGTTACCTAGCTTGGGTCATGAAACATCTACAAGAAAAGCCACCCAGCTCAGAGAGGACCAAGGATCCCACAGGCTCTCTCCTTCTCTTTTCTTCACCACCACTCCGCAAACCCCATTTTCTTCTGGCACTGCTGTTACCTGGTTTGGGTCATGAGACATCCACAAAAAAAACTACCAAGCTCAGAGAGCACCAAGGATCCCACCGCCGCCCTCCTCTTCCTCCTCCTCCACAAACCCAGCTCTCTTCTGGCACTGCTGATGTTATTTAGTTGGGTCATTAAACACTTGCAACAAAACTACCAAACTCAGCACCGAGGACCCCACAGCCATCGTCGTCCTCCCCATCTCCATTCCACAAACCCCACTCACTCCCTTCTAGCAATGATGATAATAATACCTAGTTTGGGTCATGAAACGTCTGCAAGAAAACAGCAAAGGAGCCCTCTGGGTCTGAAATGGTATAGCATCTCCTGGCATTAATTTAATTTAATTTTAATTTTATATTGTATTGTTTTTAAATTTTGCCTTGTAAACCGCCCTGAGTCCTTTGGGAGTAGGGTGGTATATAAACCAAATAAATAAATAGGTTTAGGATCTCCTACCATAGGCAGGGGGTTGGACTAGAAGATCTCCAAGGTCCCTTTCAGCCATATTCTGTGTTCTATGAAGAACTTGAACAGAGAGGAAAGGTGCAGTGGCCACGTAGACCTGGTGAAAAGACCAGCAAAATCAAGCAACAGTTCATTTGAAACCAATGAAACAGGTTATTTTGTCACATATTGGCTGGCCAAATGTTCCGTAATTAAGGGAGGAAGAAGATTTTGCTTGATACATCTCTTGAAGGAAAACAGTGTCGCCACCACTTTTCCTATTATCTTGGTCTACAGTATGATCAACCATAGTAGTGGGTGAAGTCAGGTTGTAATTCCTGATGAACGTTGGAGAATGGAATGCTTCCAGTCATGTTTGACAGATAATAGAGATGTCAACGTAAGACAGAACCAGACTGTAAGACCTCATTCGGTCAATCAGGTTATAGCACTGGTGGGAAGAATTTAAAGGCTTGTATGTCTGCTCTTAAAATAATCTTGGGAAAATTCTGCCCAAATAAATCCTTGTTTCATTACTACAATTGAATATTATGCGCGAGAAGCAATAGTTCATTCTATAATAGCTGAAAAGCTGTCTGTAACAACTTACATAGAGTTTTAAAAGATGTTTTCATTTTCTTTCAGCATATTTTATATGGCATGCTATTCTTCAGGCTCCTTATAAGTGAAATCCTGCTCCAGACCATTTTTGCTCAGATAAAATGAGGCATTCAAGCAATGTGTAAAATGCATTTTACAATATTACAAAACAAGAATCGGCGAAGTGATCTATTAAGGATGAAGTACTGATAAGAGGAAGAATGAACTGGCAAAGTAATGACTGGGGAGACAGAAGAAGGAGAATGTTGGATATTTAAAACATAATACTTTTTGCAAATTTACTTAGAAGCTGACTTTTTAATCCAATGGGCCATACTCCCAAGAATTTGTACTTAAGGTTTTAGTGTTGAAAAGGTCCATGATTAGGGGGGAACTGAATAGGTCTGTAAGAATAGAAGTGAAGCTTCAGCTGACAGGGCAGTGATATTTCAAGACTTTTCACATGTAGAATGATTTGTGTTGAAATGTGTTTTCATAAATAAGTTGAAGTGTTGTTAGTCATAGGGGTGAGGAACTGTCAATGACCTGGAAAGGCATAAATTGTGATGAGAGATGTTAGCCATATAAAGGATGAAGCCTACATAGAAATGTCGGCAATTAGCAAAAAGAATGAATACAGAATAGAATAAAGAATAACAGAGTTGGAAGGGACTTTGGAGGTCATCTAGTCCAACCCCGTGCTCAGGCAGGAAGCCCTATGCCATGTCATACAAATGGCTGTCCAATCTCTTCTTAAAAGCTTCCAGTGTTGGAGCTTTGACAACTTCTGGAGGCAAGTTGTTCCACTGAATAATTGTTGTAACCGCTATTAAAATACAGTGTTTAAAGACAGTAGCATTTCATATTTACATTAATAGATGTAGATTTCTACATTTTTAGAAAGTGTTGACAAACAGAAGCCATTTGACCTCTTATTGATAGAAAGGGGGTATTCTTTGAAACTGCATGAAATTTTATGTAGAATGTTATTTGAAATAAATAATAGAAGGGTATGTATATGTATGCACACACATATACGTATATATGTAGTTAAAATATGCTTTAATCACATCACTTACCATGATAATCACCAATTCAGATTATTTTTAAAAATGACTAGACCAGAGACATCCAACTTTGATAACTTTAAGACCTATGGACTTTAATTCCCAGAATTAACCGTGCTGGCTGAGGAGTCCATAAGTCTTAAACTTGTCAAGGTTGGACACCCGTAGACTACATGAAACCGTGTCCAAATTATCGGTAGGTAGCTGCTGATTTTGGTAGTGGAAATAATATCAAGATTCACAGGCTTGAATAATTACCAGCTGCCGAGGAATGAAAATGGAAGAGAACAGCCACCCTCCCTGTATTTTTAGTTTCCAGAACATGTGTGGTTGGCCCCTGAATCACGTAGACTTAGGGGGTCTCTTCGATACAGCTAATCTGTGTTAGCATGGTAGTGACCCACCTAATTAAAATTATTAATCTGCTTCTATATTATTGATAATTTAGAAATGAATGTTGGAGGGAGAGAATCAGTATTAGTTCAGAAAATATAAAAGTGCGTGCCATAAAATGTTTTAAGAATGGAGTACGCATAATGTAGCAGGGAGCAGCAATTAGGAAGAATTGGGGATATTGAGTAGAGAAATTGTGTGGAAAGATGAGCAGTAGTTTAAAGCCAATAATAAAAGAACTGAATAGCAATTATTTTTATTACATAGTTTTATCCTGTCTTTTCCAAGGTGTTTAGGGTACTATTAACTGTAATGGCATTCTCTCTCTCCCCCCCTCCCCTGGTTTCCACTCTAGTGCTATTTCTGTAACAACTTTGAACAGTTGGGAATATGGAAATGTGTAACTACGGGCAGGACCATCGTGTATTCAGATTCTAGTGCTGTTTTTAACCCAGTCTATAACCAGCTGCAGCCATTTTGTGAGTTGGTTATCCCTCAGGGCAGTTAGTTTGACAATTTGGAATATATATGTCTTGTGTGTACATTAATTTTAGTATTTCACTGATTATAGAAATCGCTGTTCAAAGAGCTTAAAACGTGTGTGTGTGTGTGTCTCACATAACTCACCCATACAGTCAAGTATAATTATGGTGTATTTGCATAACCTGCTCCTACCATGAATTACTCAGTGACACACTGAAGCATAGAAAGCCATACTCACTGGATTTGCATAGCATACTTGCTTAAAATGTTCTTTGTTTTTCATAGTGTTCTTTGTTGTTTGTAATGTTGACCACATTCAGTGTCACATCTGCCCAACCTTAGAACCATGCAATGTACAGGTAGTCCTCAACTTAGGACCACAATTGACCCTAACATTTCTGTTGTTAAACAAGATATTTGTTGTGAGTTATGCCCCATTTTACGACCTTTCTTGCCACAGTTGTTAAGTGAATCACTGCAGTTAAGTAAATCTGGCTTCCCTGTTGTTTTTGCATATCAGGGAGTTGCAAAAGGCAATCACAGAACCCTGGCACACTGCAGCTGTCATAAATATGAGCGACTGAATTTTGATCATGTGACCGTGGCAATGCTGCAGCCATCATAAGTGTGAAAAACTCACTCTAGTCATTTTTTCAGTGCTGTTGTAACTTCAAAGGGTCACTAAACAAACTGTTCTAAGTTGAGGACTATCTGTAATAAAGCGTGAGACTCGTGGTCTGTGATCTGATGGTGAGATACATGCTGGAATAGAGATTTGAACCTGGGACTAATGGTGTATGCCAGAGGTCCATCTCCTGCAAATATGATGGAAATTTAATAGATTGGGGATTGTTTAAAAAAATGTGCTGATTGAATTTCATGGGAAACCAGTGCTCTGTGGCTCAGTGGGTTAGGACGCTGAGCTTGTTGATCAGATGGTCGGCAGTTTGGCGGGTCGAATCCCGAGTGCCGCGTAACAGAGTGAGCGCCTGTTACTCGTCCCAGCTTCTGCCAACCTAGCAGTTCGAAAGCACGTAAAAATGCAAGTAGAAAAATAGGGACCACTACGGTGGGAAGGTAACAGCGTTCCGTGCGCCTTTGGCGTCTAGTCATGCCGGCCACATGACCACGGAGATGTCCTCGGACAAGCGCTGGCTCTTGGGCTTTGAAACGGAGATGAGCACCGGCCCCTAGAGTCGGAAACGACTAGCACGCATGTGCGGGGGAACCTTTACCTTTACCTTTTTATCTGATTTAAAGGAGGCTGGTGAAAGCTAAAGGTTTCCCTGTCCAGTCGTGCCCTGACATGTTTCTTGGCTCATGTGGCCAGCATGGCTATTATGCTGAGGTGCTGTTACCTTCCTACCAAATTGGTACCTATTGATCTACTTGCATTTGCATGCTTTTGAACTGCCAGGTGGGCAGGAGCTGGGCCAAGGAACAGGAGCTCATCCTGTCCAACAGCGCTCGGGTTTCAAGCCCAGGCTGGATGCTTTCCATCTGATCAGCTCAGCTTCTTTAACCATTATAAGCACGCCGATAAAAATGGGTATAGTATGGAAAGAAGGGCTGGGGGTTGAATGTGCGAGTTGCTGATGGTGGGAAAGATGATGTGTGCTTCGGAATTAAATTGTTCAGGTTGATATAGTGAAAAAAGTAGCGTCTGTTGAGGATATTTGGAGAAAAGAAAGATAAGTTGGCAGTTCTGAAATGCTTAGAGGGGTCTTATGATAAGGACCAGCGATACTTAAAAGAAACTGGGTGAGTTTGGTGGAAATGCTGCAGATTTGCACAAAAGCAGCAGTTTGACGGGAGGGCAGCTGACCATATAATGTGTCCTTTCCAGAGCTGTGTAAATGGATCGGGAAATTACATCTACATATTTGTAATGGAGAATATTATATAGCAAAGAACTGCTACAAGCACTGGGGTTCAGATCAAAGGAAGCATAGTGTTCAAAGACTTTGCTGAAGGTGTGCAAATGAAATGCAAGGGGAATTATGCATGGAGGAGGAATCAGAACTGTAGTGGGGGGGGGGAAGGAAAAGCAGGCGAAATAATGCACAAGAAAAGCTGCCCGCTTTAGACAGGTTATCATTTTCGTTGAAAGATTTTACCTAATTAAAAGATAACCAAGAACAAATTATAAAAAGGTAATTAATATAAAAGAGAAACAGGAGGGAAAAAGAAAATGTAAAGCCACTTCTAATCTTCATTACAACAGTTACAAACTTTTATCGTCTCCCACCCTTAGAGATCTATTATATAGATCTTCTTCTTCCTATATTTAATCCCTTTTATCAGCAAAACCCCCAAACCCCCAGTTTATTTCTGTCCATTTTCAGCAAAAAGTCTGTAAAAGGTTTCCAGTCTTTTATAAAAGTACTTATGGACTTTACATACTTTAAACAGGACATATTTTAAATGGGAAGAGAGGAATTTTTGTAACTTAAGAGCTGGAATCTGGGAACCATCAAGATACTGTACAGAAGTTGCTGCCTATCTTCTCATCTTTCCGTTTTATTTTTTATTTTTTTAAAAAAAGCTTTTTTTATTTTTTTCCTGAGAAATGTTTTCCTTTTATCCAAATGAAGTCCTTCTACCTTCTAAAATAAAAATGTTTTTTTAAGATGTCAGTTCAGTGGATTCCTACTTAAAAATAAGCATCTCCGAATTTTGCTTGATTTATTTTGAATAAATATGCATAGAATTGCAGCTACAGCAAATTTAAAACAAAGCGGGCATTGCAAAGGAGAAACTCTTAATTATTTATAGCCTAAGACTTAGGAGAGGTCTAATATTAAGATGTTTCATTTTCAGGAATAAAGCTTAACCCCGTGATTCCTACGCTGAAGAGAACAATCATGTTAACATAGCTTAAGTATCTTTCAGGAGACCCCTCAAATAACCATTGACATGGAAACGTGGGAGGGAAAAAAAAATAAGAATTTAAACCCCGGAACATAGACCTATAGAGGTTTTTGATACCTGTGTACTACAGTACCCAAATGTTCTGTGCATATAAGATTTTGTTGTTGTTGTTGTTAGTTGCAAAGTCGTGTCCGACCCATCGCGACCCTATGGACAATGTTCCTCCAGGCCTTCCTGTCCTCTACCATCTTCTGGAGTCTATTTAAGCTCACACCTACTGCTTCAGTGACTCCATCCAGCCACCTCATTTTCTGTCGTCCCCTTCTTCTCTTGCCCTCAACCTTTCCCAGCATTAAGGATTTTGTTATTATCTAGGTTAATTTGATCACGTTTTGTCTGTGAGCTTTCTGTTGGAGGGAGGGAGGGAGGGTTAAACGTCCAGAGACTTGAGGTTTTCAATTGTATCCCTGTGAAGTGTGACACTCTCTTTATTTACAGTTTTTTTAAAATAATAATAATAATAATAATAATAATAATAATAATAATAATAATAATAATAATAATAATAAATAATAATAATAAAAATAACCAAACCGAAAACCCATTGTGCAGATCACAACAATTACCCCTTCCCCCACTACTGCTTAACCTGAGTTAGAGGCTCAGGGAATTGGGAGATGCCACACCGTAGGGCTCTGGAATTCACAATTATATCCACAAATAGAATGTTGCTAAATGGAAGCAAAGTGTAGAGCTGGAGTGACATCTGGATGGGTTAGCAGCGGGGAGAGAAAAAGCTGAGGAGCTTGTTTAGTAAATTGTTGTGCCAGTGAGAAATTATCTTGAGCAAAAGAACCGATTTGGAAGAAGCCGCTATCAATGGGGGGAATTAATTTTTTTAAATTTTTTTTAATTTTAATTCCATTTATATCCCGCCCTTCTCCGGAGAATCAGGGCGGCTTACAAGCTTAGCAGAGGCAAGATTGAGGCGTTTAGAATAAAGGAAGGGGGATTGTGGCAGCACCAAGAAGAGAAAGGAAAATAATCCAAAGGTACAGTACATTAAAAAAGCAAATAGAATGAGAAAATAACGCCAACTAGCAGAAAATATATTTGAAAATCTCTATCCACGCTTTTGTTTAGGCGGCTTGGAGAATGTCTTGTTTAGATTGAGAAAATAGACATTCTTCGTAGCCAAGGCGGAATGTTAGAATGCAGCCTGGCACAGAACTAAGCAAATATTTACAATCTTCGATACAGGTAGTCCTCGACTTACAACCACAACCGAGCCTAAAATTTCCATTGCTAAGCAAGATAGTTGTTAAGTGAGTTTTGCCCCATTTTACGACCTTTCTTACCACCGTTGTTCAGGGAATCAGTTGTTAATAACAGGGCTGTAAAGTGAATCTGGCTTCCCTATTTCTCTGCTTGTCAGAAGGTTGCAAAAGGGTGTGATCCCAGTGCACTGCAACTGTCACAAATATAATTCAGGTGCCAAGCTTCTGAATTTTGATCATCTCACCACGGGGACGCTGCAACAGTCCTAACTGTGAAAAATGGTCATACTTCATTTTTCCCGGTGCTGTTGTAACTTCGAATGATCACTTAGTGGTTGTAAGTCAAGAGCTACCTGTACATAAATGTGGGAAATTGTGGCGGCCAGGTGATTTTCCTACAAGTCATTCTAAGAGCCTTCGGGCTTCACTAGCAAATATCGCAATGTCCCTGCTGCTCCAGTCCGTTGCATACACAGTGATGTGTTACACGGGTCTGATGGCTCTCGCCCTCTTTTCCTTTAGAGCTCAACTTGTGGACCTCCAGAAAAAACTGGAAGAACTGGAGCTGGACGAGCAGCAGAAGAAACGTTTGGAAGCTTTCCTCACCCAGAAGGCCAAAGTGGGTGAACTGAAAGATGACGATTTCGAGAGGATCTCGGAACTAGGAGCTGGCAACGGTGGGGTGGTCACCAAAGTACAACACAAACCCTCAGGGCTAATTATGGCACGGAAGGTGAGACCCGGTAAGGGGGGGGTTGGGGAGAAAAAAAAAGGCAAGCCATTTTCCAAACGGCCTGAAGGTCAGCCAAAGACGTCAAGGAGTGACACCATCAGCACAATAAACTTTACAAAGTGATAACAAGGCAAATTGCAACTCTTGAGTTGAGCTTTCAAAAAACAGGCAGGTAGTCCTCTGCATACATGGCCGTTGCGACCGGAATTTCCATTGCTAAGCTGTGTGTGGTCCTAAAGCCATCCTGGTTTGCTGCTGTTAACTAAAATCTCACAGTGGTTAGAAGTGACAACTTCCTGCTTCTCATAACCAAAGTTAGCAGGAAGTTGCACATTTCAATTTGGCAGGCAGGCAGGCAGGCAGGTGTAGGTCCGGGAAGGGTGTGAGGGGGAACACAGTGAGAGTGTGCATTGACTGGCATAGCGTAAGCACAGGAGGAGGGTGGGTGGAGACCTACCCCAGCAACTGGAATGGGACAACTCGCTACAGCCAATGTGCTGTGGGACAATTCAACCATTCAGTTTATTTAAAATAGCTAAATTATTTTGATTTTTAATCATTCACATTTCATTTTGTCCCTCCTTTGGCATCCTTTCTTTAATGATACTATTTCTTCAATATTAGTGTAACTCTTGTCCTACGGTGAGTTGGCCATGGCGAATTGTTAAAAGTGTGAAAAATGGTCATAGGTTGCTTTTTCCAGGCTGTTGTAACTTCGAACAGTCACTAAACGATCGATTGTAAGTTGAGAGCTACCTGTAATCTCCAACTTGTCTCCTACTTAATAAACAGCATGAATACTAAAATATTGCAACAGTTTAGAGCCTCACCACTACAAATATTTTTAGTCCAATTTTCTGGACTGTCTAGACCAGGGGTAGGCAACCTCGGCTCTTTTATGACTCATGGAAGAGCTGAGGTTGCCTACCCCCGGTCTAGACAATAGATCTAGTTTCCTAGATTTCTTGTGATATCTACAGAATTTTATTTAAGGATTTGCTTCACCTTTTACTAGAGATGACTTCACTTGATGATGATGTGACTTTCATGGCAGCTTCAGAGTGTTTTTTCCCCCACCTTTTCTAATGTAGCCTGCTACTCTGAAATATCCTGGCAGTTCCCCACCCAGGTACTCACCAGGTCTAATCCTGTTTAGCTTTTCACAATCATCCAAGTTTGGCTAGAGGTTATCGCCTGCTATGACTTCACAGTTGTTATCTGGATCTAGATCTGACCCTGTTAGCCTTTCATAAAACTCTGAAGGCCTGACTGTTTCCACGGGAATTTGGGCCAGGAGGTTAGGCGAGCTCTGCTGGTGATGTGGTCCTATGATTAAGGTGTCATGTGTTCTTATTTTTAATTGCTGATTTTAATATTTGTACACAGCCTAGAGCCACTAAACGTGAGATGGGCAGCCATGTAAATTTATGCAACTCATCTTTTTTGGTGCAAGATTGCCTTTTTTTTTTTAATCCCATTTATATCCCGCCCTTCTCCGAAGACTCAGGGCGGCTTACAATTTTAAGCACAAACCAATGTGCTTAGCAATAGCCTTCATTCCATGTATATGCCTGCTTATTAGGGCTTTCGCCCTGCCCCCCCCCAAGCGGCATTATTACAAAGTCAGCTTAATTGCCCCCAACAATCTGGGTCCTCATTTTACCTACCTTGGAAGGATGGAAGGCTGAGTCAGCCTTGAGCCTGGTGGGACTCGAACCTGCACTAATTGCAGGCAGCTGGTGTTACTTAAGGAGGCATCAGCCCACTGCTCCACCAAGGCTCTTCTTTTTGATACTGTATTGATACCTGTTTAAACAGCAAAGGTGAAGTTCCTTTGGCTTCTAACTGCAGCTAGTCCTTGACTCACAAACGTTCGTTTTGCGACCCTTCAAAGTTACGGAGGCACTGAAAAAATTGACTTGGGAACCAGTTCTCACAGCTAGTGACCATCCCAGCATCCTCATAGTCATGTGATGAAAATTTGGGTGCTTGGCAACTGGCATGTATTTACAATAGTTGCAACATCTTGGGAGATGTGATTGCCCTTTGCGATCTTCCCAACTGGTTTCAGACGAGCGAAGTCAGTGTGGGAGGCCGCATTTGCTTAATGACCCCGTGAGTCACTTAACAATTGCCGTGCTTCATTTAACAATCGTGGCACAAAAGTTGTAAAATGAGGTGCGATTTGCTTAACAGCTGCCTGAAGTTCTGAAGTTCCAATTGTGGTTGGAAGTTGAGGACTGCCTGTAGTGACTTTCAGTCCATGTCCATCCATAATTGTAAAAAAATAAATAAATTAATAGGTGCTGCTTTTCTGAGATGATGGAAAGCGCTTAGTTGGCCTTCTCCCGTCTCCGAAGCACTGCAACAAGAGAAGCTGAAATTGATCTGTAATTTTGGCCATCGTCGTCTGATTTGGCTTATGTGACCTGTTCTAATGTGAATGAGCACAAAGATCAAAGAGGAAAAAAAGACGGGAAGGGGCCCTAGTAGGGACTTAGCAGCCCCTTTTTGAGTTTTGGTTCTTCTGTCTCCTGCTTCAGTGGGGAGAGAAAGTTGGATGATTGGTAGGATATGGATATGATAGTCAAAGCTTATGGTCTTCCCAGTAGTGATGTATGGCTGTGAGAGTTGGACCGTAAGGAAGGTTGAGTGCCAAAGAATTGATGCTTACAAATTGTGGTGCTGGAGAAGACGCTCGAGAGTCCCTTGGACCTGGCAAGGAGATCCAACCAATCCTAAAGGAATTCGTCTGGCTGCTCTTTGGAAGGACAGATCCTGACGCTGAAGCTCAAATATATTGGCCACCAAATGAGAAGAGAGGACTTATTAGAGAAGACTCCGATGTCAGGAAAGACCGAAGGCAAAAGGGAGAAGGGGACAGCAGAGGATGAGATGGTTAGATAAGGTCGTTGACGCAAGGAACATGTATTTGGGCAGAGTCCAGGAGACGGTGGAGGAGAGAAGGGCCAGGTGTGCTGTGGTCCACGGGGTCGCAAAGGGTCAGACATGACTTAGTGGGATATGACATCATCCACATCCAGTCTGCAACACAGTCCTTTCAAACAGTTCCAAGAAGGCTCCGCACCCATTTGCACCACTCAGGTGACCCTGAGGACACAGACAAACCTCCAGATGGCCTCAACAACTCCCTAAAACAGGGCTTTTCAAGCAGTGGTATGGGTATCACCTGTGGTACATTGGCACCTGGCAGGTGGTACGCGACCATCCTAGAAAAGTGGTAGCGGGGGAGGGGAATGAGGTGAACCGGTGGCAGCACCGCACAAGCCTGAGCGAGAGACGGCTGGAGCTGCAGGGCTGTCAGGGCTCAGCGGAAGCGCCAGGATCCGCACCAGGATCCAGCTGGATCTCAGCACTGATCCTGGTGCTTCTGCTGAGCCCAGAAGAAGCGCCGATCAGCTGGAATGTTGCAGCATCTCCAGGCTCTTGTGTTTTACATTCAGATGCTTGGCAACTGATTCATATTTATGATGGTCACGGTGTCCCAGGATCATGTGAAGTGTCCAAAACCTGCTTCAACTACCTGGCAGACGGGGGGGGGGGGGATAAAAACCAAACACCCCCCCACCCCACCCCCGCTGCCAATCCTCAACAGAAATGCTCACAACAATGAAAACCTCGGACAGGAGGAAGAGCGCCGCCGGGCGTGCAGGCAGGTGTCTTGCTCAGCTGTGTCTTGGGGGGCACTTTGTTCAGTGCCATTGTAACTTCAAACAGTCACTAAGCGGACTGTTGTAAGTCGAGGACTATCTGTACTTTATCACTTTTTTTTTTTTGGTCATCACGTTTTTGACACCTTGCTAGGCGACTGTTGGTACGCGGATGTTGCCATATCCTAAAAGTGGTACAATGGGTGAAAAGGTTGAAAAGCCCTGCTCTAAAAGAATGCAAATGACCAGCTGTCTGCAAGGAGTATAAATCCTTCCCTTCCCCACCATCCAGTCTGAGCTGAAGAAGCTTCTCGGAGGAGAAGCGAAACGTCTTCAAAGGAAAAACAAAGGAAGTCCAGTTGCCTCCTGAAAAAACGCACCTTTGGGACAACCGTGACCTGGATGACTCAGAATCTCGATAGACATCAATAACTATCCTATTTATGACAGTCGCAGTGTGCCAGGGTGTATCTTGTACCTTTTTCCTATGGAAGGTAACGATACCAGGTTGGGTGGCTAATCAGTTTGCCCTCCTTTGGAAAATTGTATTTCTGGAAAGAACATTTGCGCAGCGTAAGGCTTGAAGTCTTCTGGACACAATCTTCCATAATTGGTTTCACTGTTCCATTCCTGAGCCTTGCAAGCGTTCCTATGGTGACTGCTTTACTTCCCACTTTTCTTCTTCTGCTGCTTTTTTTTTTTTTTTTTTTTTTTGCACCGCTAAGTAGGTTATACTGCGTGCCTTCCTGGATGCAGAACCATTAGCAAATATAGAGCTATAATTGCAGTCCCATGGCTCTCAGTTATTGAGCAAGGGTGTCTGCCAATAGCTTTTAAAAGGGCCAGAAGCACCTCTCATGGCTGAACGTGCAATCATAACACAGTACAACCTGGTCTCTTCTGTGAATGAATTGTCTATATTGCGAAACCGTATTTCTAAACCTGCATCTTTTGCGTCTTGCATATTCCTTTTTCTAGGATTTTAAAGGGGTGTGTGTTATTTCTTTCTTTCACTATGCGGTGACCTGCCTCGATGTATGGACAACGGCTCGAGTAGAACAGATTAAAAAATGAAAACACTATTAAAAAATGAAAAGAAAGACTTACAGTTAATTATAGGTTATAAGTAAATGTGTTAGTTACGATTAATAGAAATTGCCCAGACGGTCGGTAGAACATAAAATTCTGTTTAAATTGCAAATGACTTTCTCAGTTGCAAAAATGACTTTTAGGAAATAGTCAGATTCTGAGGGTTTATTGTCTGATCTTTTAAATTTTGTAATGTTAACAAAATGGAAGATGCTTTTTTTTTTTAATTCTTTAAGCAAGCTGGAAAAAATGCAAAAAGAAACATTGAATCAATATCAGTGTTTTAGAATCCCAGTAGAGATTCAAATAAACCTAATTATGTTAAAAATCACAAGTAGCTTCTTCTCATTGTGCAAATAGAGAATGTCAAATCTTACAGTCTATCCATACGTTGCCTGGCTGTTATCTATACACTACTGAAATATTTTTTTCAGTTTGTAACCTTCAGTTACGGACGCGGTAGCTCAGTGGGTTAGGACGCTGAGCTTGTCGATCAGAAGGTCGGCAGTTTGGCGGGTCGAATCCCGAGTGCCGCGTAACAGAGTGAGCGCCTGTTACTCGTCCCAGCTTCTGCCAACCTAGCAGTTCGAAAGCACGTAAAAAATGCAAGTAGAAAAATAGGGACCACTCCGGTGGGAAGGTAACAGCGTTCCGTGCACCTTTGGCGTCTAGTCATGCCGGCCACATGACCACGGAGACGTCCTCGGAGAAGCGCTGGCTCTTCGGCTTTGAAACGGAGATGAGCACCGGCCCCTAGAGTCGGAAACGAGTAGCACACATGTGCAGGGGAACCTTTACCTTTTAACCTTCAGTTAGCCAAACAAATTTTGAATCAAGGTACCTGAAATGTGTTAACTTAAAGAATACGCGCAAAATATGGGTTTCGTTACTTCTATGGAATTGAAATTTCAAGGATCTCCAGACCAGCTGCACTCCACATGATTGTGATCCCTGCCACCTACCCTCATGCAAAGTCAATGGGGAAGTCAGAGGTTCTTCCCACTGCATTTTTGCTTGCCCTGAGTCACTCTGTTGGTCTCTCTAGGTAAATGAATGTTGATAAAAGATGACCCAATGAGTCGTAGGTGCTCTATGCCAAAGGTGCTTTTTCAGGAGGCAACTGGACTTTCTTGTTTTTCCTTTAAAGATGTTTCGCTTCTCCTCCCAGAAGCTTCTTCAGCTCTGACCGGATGGTGGGGGAAGGGAAGGATTTACACTCCTTGCAGACAGCTGGTCATTTGCATCCTTTTAGAGGGTCGTTGAGGCCATTGGAGGCTTATCTCTGTCCTCAGGGTCACCTGAGTGGTGCAAATGGGCGTGGAGCCTTCTCGGAGCTGCCCAAAGGACCCTCAAGCGGCCTCAACGACTCTAAAAGAAGGC
Organism: Vipera latastei; assembly: GCA_024294585.1. Taxonomy (NCBI): domain Eukaryota; kingdom Metazoa; phylum Chordata; class Lepidosauria; order Squamata; family Viperidae; genus Vipera; species Vipera latastei. The sequence goes on along the minus strand of CM044354.1, from coordinate 4,878,827 downwards.
AAATGACCAGCGGTCTTCTAGGAGTATCAATCCTTCCATTCCCCACCAGCCAGGCAGAGCTGGAGAAGCTTCTTGGAGGAGAAGCGAAAGGTCTTCAGAGAAAAAACAAGGAAGGCCAGTTGCCTCCTGAAAAAAAAGCCGCCTTGGGAATCAAGGTAGGATTGCTCTTGGGAGCTGTTCTGCGCTGTCTTCCTCCTCTGATGTCTCTCTCCTGTTTCCGTCAACAGCTGATTCACTTGGAGATCAAGCCTGCCGTACGGAACCAGATCATCCGGGAGCTCCAAGTGCTTCACGAGTGCAATTCTCCGTACATTGTCGGCTTCTACGGCGCCTTCTACAGCGATGGGGAGATCAGCATTTGTATGGAGCACATGGTGAGGGCGTCGTGTTCCCTGTGCAGAACGGGGACAGGTGCCTTAGTCAGCATCAAAGGCTTTCGTGGAGCTTAGTGAGCTTTGATCCTTCTAAAATGTTTTCTCTTTCTGCTTTGCCTCAGCTTAAAGGTCTCTGTTACTCATAACGATCCACTTCCTTCCACAGTGTGAGGAGAAATCTTGGATCTATTGGGACTGGCTAATCGTCCCGATCTTGCTGCCAAATTGTTTCCGATATTGGCATTATGGGGAGAACGAGACAGAATTCCGTTCCAGAAAGCAAGCAGACTATGGGCTGAGATACCATGGTTTGTTAAGCCTTCCCCTTATATTTGCTTAATCATGACATTGGATATTACAGAGAGAGGCAATTCAGCCTATGTGAGAAGGCCGATGGCTGCTTCGTTGTTTCCTTCTTTGGAAAATATGAGTGGTCGGTGGGATGGACTGAGATGCCAGCCAAGATGGTATTTATTCCCTTAAAATGTGTGGGGGGGTGGGGGTGTTTGTATAAATCAGGGGTAGGCAACCGTGGCTCTTTTATGACTCGTGGGCTGGCTCAGGAATTCTTGGGAGTTGAAGTTCACCAGTCATAAAGCGGCCTAGGCCTAGACCAGGGCTAGGTAACCTTGGCTCTTTTATGACTGGTGGACTTCAACTCCCAGAATTCCTGAGTCAGCGTGGCTCAGTTTGGAAACCTCTCCCTTTCCCCTCAGCCTGGCTGGCTCAGGAATTCTGGGAGTTGAAGTCCACGAGTCATAAAAGAGCCAAGGTGGCCTACCCCTGGTATAAATGAATGTGTGTCTGTGTTTATTTGATTTTGATCCCGCCTTGTATTATTGTTTATAAATAACTCGAGGCAGGGAAACATGCCTAATACTGTACTCCTCCCTTCTTCCCATTCTCTCCACAACAACCCTGTGAGGTGGGTTCGGCTGAGAGAGGGAGAGGAGGGGACTGGCTCAAAGTCACCCAGCTGGTTTTTCATGCCTTAATTAAGGACTATAACTCGCAGTCGCCTAGGCCAGCACCTCAAAAGGAATCTGCAGTGGCAGAGTCTCTTCATTCCTCTGTTCTATTAGCTTGGAAGACAACAGCTTTCTGCCCTGGGACAATAACCTGGGTGTCAGGCCTGCCTGAGTATTACAACAGGAAAAGGCACATGAAGTGCAGGCAGTCCTTGACTCACAACCATTCATTTAGTGACCATTTAAAGTCACAGCAGCGCTGGGGGGGCGGGAGGAAATCGACTGTTTTTCACACCACCATTGCAGTAAACACCCCCTCCCCATGGTCAGAATTCAGACACTCGGCGACTGGTTCATATTTGTGACGGTTGCCCTGACACACACACACACACACCCAGGGTCATAGGAATCCTCTTTCCGACGAGCAAAGTCAGCGGGGGGAGCCGGATTCACTTAACAGCCATGTTACCAACTTAACAACCACAGTGATTCGCTGAACAGTCGTGGCAGGCAGGGTCGTAAAGCGGGGCAAAGCTCGCCGAAACTGTCTCGCTTAGCGGCAGAAATTTTGGGCTGAGTGGTGGTCGTGAGCCTAGGGTTAGGGTTAGGGTGGCTGCCTTGGCCAGCCATTTTGAGAAACGGGTTAAACGTTCGCTTCAAAGGATCGAGAACAAGCAGGTTGATCTAAATCGACTTCTCGGCAAGGCTGGGGTCTCTGAGCAAGGAATCTACCCAACACAGAACATGTCCTCCCTCTCTCTATCACAGAGTCGGTGCTGCCATCTGTTGACGCAATTATATATTTTAAAAAAAAATCCCGTGGAGTTTTACCTTTTCGAAAGCAAAGCCACCCGAATGCAGGGTAGTCCTCGACTTAACGACCCAAACTGAGCCCAGCGTTTTCCGTTGCTGAGCGAAACATTTGTGAAGTAAATTTTTGGCCCCGTTTTGCGACCTCTCTTTGCCACATCTGTTGAGTCGCTTCCGTTGTTGATTGAGCAACGTCGGGACCCACTTCAACTCACCACCCGAAAAAGCAGAACTCTTGAAACGGGCACCCGTCTCCAAAGGAACTTTTATTAGGGAAACTAGTGACGGTGGGGAGGCGAGATCTGAAGACAAGTCCGCACGAGGGATATAATGGAAGCAAGCAACATGCCCCCCCCCCACCAAAGTCATAATGTCCGTTTGAACTCCAGCCAATCCACAGGTGGCTTGATGGGCGGCTGACCGGCCCGGTGGGGGGTGTGTCTCAAGGCCGCCTCCAGCTTTCGTTTCCTTGCAACCGTCTCCTAGATAAGGAGACCCGTTGCACACTCAAAGGCAGGAGGCACACACACACACACACACACACACACACGAAGGGCAAGGCCCAAAAGAAGAGAAGGCAAAAGAGAATAGGTGAGGGGTTTGCTGGGGGGGGGGGGTGTCTGACATCTAACACGGTTGTGACGTGAATCTGAATCTCCCCATGGACTTGGCTTGTCAGAAGGGCGCAAAAAGGGGATCATGGAATACTGGGACGCGGCAACCGTCGTAAATATGAGTCAGCTGCCCAGCTTCTGAATTTTGGTCACGTGACCGGGGCGATGCCTCCACGGCCGTGTGAAGAAGGGCTACAGGTCCCTTTTTTTCAGTGCCGTGGTAGCTGAGCGGTCACCCAAAACACTGTTGCAGGTCAAGGGCTACACTGTACGTGTCGACAACGAGTACCCAACTGTAGGCGGCCTTGCCAGCTTCTTTTAAGATGCCCAGAAATGACACTTCCTGTGTCTCGAGACAATTTCTGTGGCTGCCTCTCCAGGGTGCTCTTTAGTTCTGGCGCTCAAATCCTGACAATCTGAATGTTGCTCTGGGGAAAGATTTTAACCCCTTGACATTCCTTCCGTATTTGTGCGGGGAAACAAGAGATCGTCCCGCGTGTGGCTTGGACGGAGTAAATGATTGAAAGGCATTTTTCAGGACCAAAGGACTGGGAAGAAGTGGCCTTTATGGTGAACGTGGGGGATTAGAAGCGGCCCTTAGATCGGGGTCCCCGACTTGTGGGCCACAGCCCACTACCGTTGGCCCACTGGGCTCCGTGCGTGGCTGGCTAGTGCACACGTGTGCGCATGCTGCACCCCCTCCCCCACTTGCGCTAGCATTGCCACAAGCGCAAACCCCCACTCACGCTAGCATCACGGCGAGCACACACTCCTCCCCACTTGCGCTAGCATCGCAGCATTGGGCGGGCGCTGGCGTTGCCTGAGCATCAAACAGGCACTTGTGGCCCCGTTTGTGTCGCACACGCAATCATGGCCTGTTCATGCATACATAAAGGTGCCTCCACTCCACCCCCACCCCTGCCCTGGGCCACCAATCCAGAAAGGTTGGGGACTCCTGCCTTAGATAATGCTATATAAAGGGACACCTGATGGCAAATTCATTCATTCATTCCCCACTTCTGTTATTTTTACAAGTAATTCAAGTCGGTGGGCACCTCCACATCTTCCTCCTCCTTTTCCCCCCACAACCCACAGCCCTGTGGGGTGGATTGGACTGGGAGAGAGGGACAGGCCCAAAGTCACCCAGCCGGCTTTCGTGGCTAAAGCAGGATTAGACCTCCTTGTCTAAGACCAAACTGGCGCATGCAGGCAGTCCTCAAATTATAACCATAATGAAGCCTTCCCACTGTGGTCATGAGCCCATATAGATAACATTTTATTGTACATCTGAGATACATGGATTTTTTTTCAAAAATACGAAAAATAAATCAGTCATGATGGTTATAAAGCAGGTCACCCATGCAATTGGCCTGATTTTGCTACTTTGTTTACAATGGTCATTTAGCAAATGCTGTGGTTGTTGAGTGAACTCGTCGTTGTGGGGCATTTTTGTAGACAACCGGAAGTACGGGTAGTCCTTGGCTTAACAATAGTCTGTTTAGTGGCCGTTCAAAGTTACATCGGCACTGCAAAAAGTGACTTACGATCATTTTTCCCACCTTAACGACCCTTGGGGCACAACCCCCCCCCCACGGTCACGTGATCAGAATTGAAACGCTTGGCGACTGACTTGTGTTTATGACAGTTTGCCGTGTCCCGGATTTGCGTGATCCTCTTTTGCGACCTTCTGACCAGGAAAGTCCTTGGAGGAAGCCAGATTCACTTAACAGCGAGGTTACTAAACTTTTAACAACGGCAATAATTCACTTAACAACTCTGACGAGAAAGATTGTAACCTGGGGCAAAACTCACTTAACCAACCTCTTGCTTAGCAACAGAAATTCTGGGTTCAGTTGTGGTTGAGGACTAGCTGTAAATGCCAGTTTTTGCGCACACACCCCCCCCCCCCGGCCAAAAAAATCGTAACTTGCAGTCATGGTACTGCAGGACAATACAAATGGCCATAAAATGTGGGCTGGTTGCCAGGTGTCCGAAATGCAGTCACATGACCGAAGGAGCTGCTGGATCTTTGGTTGTAAGGTTGTGAGTAGCTTTGGGGGGGAACCTGTTGTAATTTTCACCATTCTTTAGTCAAGGACTACCTGTATCACAGGTGTAAGCATAGGTAAGGTAAGGGTAAAGGTTCCCCCGCACATGCGTGCTAGTCGTTTCTAACTCTAGGGGCCGGTGCTCATCTCCGTTTCAAAGCCAAAGAGCCAGCGTTTGTCCGAGGATGTCTCTGTGGTCATGTGGCCGGCACGACTAGACCCCAAAGGCGCACGGAACGCTGTTACCTTCCCACCGGAGTGGTCCCTATTTTTCTCCTTGCATTTTTACGTGCTTTCGAACTGCTAGGTTGGCAGAAGCTGGGACGAGTTACAGGCGCTCACTCTGTTACGCGGCGCTTGGGATTCGACCCGCCAAACTGCCAACCTTCTGATCGACAAGCTCAGCGTCCTAACCCACTGAGCCACCGCGTCCCTAAGCATAGATACACCATATAAACAAATTGAATTTCCCCGTTTTAACTGTCCTTCCACACACACTTCTCCCTCCTCTGTCCTTTCTCCTTTTGCGGTATTTTTAACTTTCTCACAACAACGAACCCACCTTTGGTATCATTTAGGCTGCCATATTAAAGCCGCTACAGCATGTAAATAAATAAAAAAAGGGATAACCCTGTAGTAGCACTGGAGGAGGAAGAGGTTTTTCTCTGATTAAACCAATTTGTCCCAGAAATAGGATGGGCATTCATCTTCTCCTTTCACCTTGGCTTCTACCAGGTCCTCCAGTAGTTCGGTCTTGGAACATTCTCCTCGCCTTGCTAAATTCAGCCGGTGTCTCGTGTATTCATCTTGCATCCCAGTAGGTCAAGGTGATGCACGTAATACTCCCTCATCCCTTTTGCTCTCCTAGCAACCGTCCTGTGAGATTGATCGCGGGTGACAGATACGGAGGCCGGTGGGTTCATGTGAGGACACGAACACGAGCCTTTCTGATCCCGTTCCAGCCCGCCTGTGGCATCAGCTAGGGAAGCCACGGTTGGGATTGGTTACAGCATTGCAGCTTCTGCCCTTTCTGGGCAGAATATTTTCCATGCAGAGATGTCAACTTTCTGTGGTAAAAGAACAGTAGATGTGCTGCATAGGCTTATGGGGGTGCCATGATGAGGATGAGGATGATGAAAATAACCAGTCATATCCGACTTTTGGCAATTCTGTGGGCCAGGCCTCCCCCACATCTGTTCTTTCACTACTACTTGCGCGTTTTTCTGTGGTCTGGCCGGTGTCAGCCACCGTGTTCTTTGATGGCCTGGTTTCCTTTTATCGCTAATCTCTTCCAAACATAATTGCTTTCTCTAGTGAATGGGGTGCCTTAGCCAAGCCATATATTGTCTCAAGTAACCCAGATGTAGTATGTTCTGTCAAGGAGGAAGGTACCTTGAGTTACAAAAATGTACTAAGCATCTCCAAGAAAAATCTGGCTTTTTATGCGATGGATGGGCAGCTATATAAATTTGATAAATAGATTTCTAAAAAGGAGAGGCTGTTTCGTTAGTCTTCCAAAACTATAGCTGATTAAAGCAGACGGAGAACGGTTAACAACAAAGTGTTTAATATTTTGCTTCCTGACTGTGAACCGGAGCTGTTGAGAATCGTCAGCTCTGTCAATCAACTTTTCTGTAGAATTCGATATTAAAGAGTTGGTTGGGGCAAGGTGGGGTTGTGTCTTCTCTAACAACCCCCCCCCCCATTTGCAGAACGCTCCTTGAAGGTAGCCTGTCCCTTCTTTGTCTAATTTCAAGCATGGTGTTGAAACTTTTACGTAGCTTGTATCTTTCAAGAGATTGTAAGGTATCCTTTGTGCCATTTCTTACTTAAATCTGGTTTCTCATTATTCGTTTGGTTGGCTGGGATGATTTCTAATTCTAAATTTTAAGATAATGTAGGCTGCTTCTGGCCTAGAAACCAGGAGACTGGAAGTCCTAGTTCCACCTTCGGCCTGAAAGCAGGCTGGCTGACTTTGGGCCACTCACCAGGAGATGGTGAGTTCTAGTACCGTCTTAGGCATGAAAGCCATCTGGATGACTTTGGATCAATCACCAGGAGATGGCGAGTTCTAGTCCCACCTGAGAAAGCTAGCTGGGTAACTGAGCCAATCACCAGAAGATGGTGAGTTCTAGTAGTGTGTTAGGCATGAAACCTGGCGGGGTGACTTTGGGCCAGTCACCAGGAGACGGTGAGTTACAGTCCCACTTTAGGCATGAAAGACAGTTGGGTGACTTTGGACCACTTGCTTTCTCTTAGCCCAGCTCACCTCACAGGGTTGTGGTGGGGACGTTAGGAGCAGGAAGGAGTATATACAGTATGTTTTCCACCTTGAGTAACTTATGAAGTAATAAAGGCGGGATAAAAATCCAGTGAATAAATAAACATAACTACCTTTCCACTGGTTTTAGGATGGAGGTTCCTTGGATCAGGTTTTGAAAGAAGCCAAGAGGATTCCTGAAGAAATCTTGGGCAAAGTCAGTATAGCAGTGAGTATGCAACTGCCTCCTTTTGACTCCCCCACACAAGGGTTTGTGAGACAGAGTCTCATCCGTATCCTCCTACAAGGGTTTGAGCAGTGAATTGTCCCTTTAGTCAGAGACGGCCACCCTCTGTTCTGTCACACAGATGTGTGAGCCTTTACTTTTTAGCCTCCCATCTATAAAATAGCATTAGCACCAGCACTTAGACTTATATACCGCTTTACAGCCCTCTCTAAGCAGTTTACAGAGTCAGCCTCCTTGCCCACTGGGTCCTCATTTTATCCACCTCGGAAGGATGAGTCAACCTTGAGCCAGTCGGGATCGAACTGCTGGTAGTCAGCAGAATTAGCCTGCAATACTGCATCCTAACCACTGTGCCACCACGGCTCAATCAGGCTCCATCCCACAAATCTTGATTTCTCTTTTCTTGTCTCCTCTCCTCCTCTTCTCTTCTCTTCTCTTCTCTTCTCTTCTCTTCTCTTCTCTTCATTTTTCTTCTCTTCAGGTTCTGCGAGGATTGGCTTATTTACGAGAGAAGCACCAAATTATGCACCGAGGTGAGAGTTATTTGTAATAGAAGGAGGAGTCTGCATATGTAAGTGAACTGGGATAGATCTGTGTAGATCTCTGCTGGACATCGTTCTCATTCCAAGGCTTAATTCCACACATTGTTTAACCAGGAGCATCACCTATATTGTGGCTGTACGGCACACCGCCTAATTTGTGGATTTTTATATTTTTTTTTGCAACCTTGTCAGGGTTGCAAAAATCTGGAAATTGTGTCGTCGTGTCCTGTATTGCCCGACACTTCCACACAGACCCTTGCCTCTTGAGGGCGGCCTCTTCTGTGTCTTCATCTTGGAGCTGAAAAAGAAGAAAAGTTGCTCGTTAAGAGAAGCCCTTGGCAGTTCTGAAATTCATCCCTGGCAGTTTTAACTCTTGCTTTCCAACAGTGAAAGGAGAATATTTGTAGCTCAGGGTTGAAATGAAGGTTCCCGGGTGCCTTTCTGAGCGTGGTTGTTTTCTTGCCAACGTTTCATCACCCTAACTAGGGAACGTCATCAGTGCTAGTAAAGAGTGCTGTTTGCTGTCCACTTACACTCTGGTGTCTTGCCGGTCTTAGGAATTCTCTTGATTGGGGTGTCGCTTGCTTGACTGCTGGTCTGAAGGTGACCTTGGAGTTAAACCTATGCTAATCTGAGTGCTGGTTACTGGTGGAGAGGTGCTGGAGTCTGTTCCTCTTTTGGGCTAGTTCACGGGTCGGCAACCCGCGGCTCTGGAGCCGCATGCGGCTCTTTCAGCCTTCTGCTTGCAGCTCCCAGTCCTCCTCCCCCATTGGCAGTCCCACCAAAAAAAGGGGGGGGGAGAGTTCAATCAATCAATTCCAACCTCTCACACCCCCCCCAAAAAAAAATCTCCCTTAGTTGGAATTGATTGATTGAACTTCTTTTGTTTGTGAAAGGCGGCTTCATTGATTTCATAAATGCAACACGCTATAGTTTTTTTTATACATAGCATAAAGGGTAAAAAAAACCACAACGATATATGCAGCGTTATCTTCATTTTAGATGTCAGAAGGGTTTTGTGGTTCCCCGTGTTTTCTTTGGCAGACGAGCCCAAATGGCTCTTTGGGTGTTTAAGGTTGCTGACCCCTGGGCTAGTTCATGGTCTCTTTTGCGTAATCTATAGATGTGGTTAATCGGTCAGAGTGCCAGGCTCCTAGAAATTCCCTGGCATTTTTGGACTTGGCCCGGTCTAGGACGGTCACCTTTCCCCCATTGAAACTATGGCTACATCTGTTTATACGTCGTGAAATTGCTAGCACCGAGCATGTCGCCTAGGGTAATGTTAGGGTAATGAAGCGTCTGCGAGAAAACAAGCAGAGAGCAGCAAGGACCCCTCAGTGGAAGGAGAATTTGGGCAGGGGGTCATTTCCATTCTGAGTTTCCTGAGTCTCAGCAGAGTTTTGGGGGGAGCCATGCCAGCCGTGGGTAGGATTTATGGAACTGCCCAGCTTTTCCTGTCTTTGTGCAGCTATATCCCCCTGCATGCACGCAGGGGAAGGGATTGCAAGGTGGTCTCTGAAGAACACCAGGGGAGGCACTCCCAGAATTCCTGAGCCAGCCGTGCTGAGGGGAAAGGGAGATGTTTCCAAGCTGAGCCAGGCTGGCTCAGGAATTCTGGGAGTTGAAGTCCACCAGTCATCAAAGAGCCAAGGTTGCCTCCCCCTGGCCTACATGACACCAGCCCAAAGTCACAGGTCCACTGGGCCCACAGTACAGCCATTGAGAATACAGGTAGTCCTCGATTTATGGCCACAATTGAGCCCAGGATTTCTGTCACTGACCAAGACGGTTTTGCTTCAATCCATTTTGTGATCTTTTCTTGGCACCGTTGTTAAGTGAATCACTGCCACCATTAAGTTGGTAACACGGGTTATGACGTGAATCTGGCTTCCCCAGCTGGTTGCAAAAAGGGGATCACGTGACTCCGGGATGCAGCGACCGTCGTAAGTATGAACCCGTTGCCAAGCGTCCAAATTTTTCATCGCCTGACTATGGCAATGATGCGTTGGTGATCGGTTTGAAAAACGGGCTCAAGGTGCTTTATTTTTCCAGCGCCGTTGTGACTTGGAATGGTGACGGAACCAAATGGTGGTTAAGTCGAGGGCTGCCTGTATTTATTGTTTTATTAGTATGAATAGTTGATCTATTCTTTTTTGCCACCTAATTCAGTGGGTTTTTTTCAAACTTAGCAGCTGTAAGATATGTGGACCTCAACTCCTAGAATCCCCCAGCCAGCCATGTTGATCTAATCCAAGATTCTGGCCACGGCCTAGCAGGCTAACCGACCCTTTGCAGGGTTCTTTCTTGTCTTCATCGGGGAGGGGAGGGGTAGGGAAGGGGGGGGCGGAGAGAGAGAGTTGGGTGTCCATAGAGCTTTTACTCAGAACCGTTCGCAACTAGAATTCCTTTTTAGTGTTTGGATGCGTTTTTCTCTCCTTCCTTCCTTTGTCCCTAAAACAATTTCTCGTTTCCAGATGTGAAGCCTTCTAACATCTTGGTGAATTCCCGGGGCGAGATTAAGCTGTGTGATTTTGGAGTCAGCGGGCAGCTCATCGACTCCATGGCCAACTCCTTTGTGGGGACCCGATCCTACATGTCTGTACGTCCTCTTGCTTTCTGACGTGCCGTTTCTAACAACGGAGCTAAGACCGCGTAAAGGTGGTCCCTGTGGGGGAAGGATTCCTACCGTATGACAGCCGGGGTGGGGGAATGTTGTAACGGAAGATTGGCTGACTTCTTTCCGCCTCTCTCGTGATGGATTGGGTTGCGTTGCAGCTGCCTCGCCTTAGACCCGTGTTTTCCCAACCTTGAGAACTTTTAAGATGTGAGGACTTCAACTCCCAGACTTCTGGGAGTTGACGTTCACACATCTTAAAAGTCCCCAAAGTTGGGAATGTTGCCTTAAAACACCGCCTTCCTTTAAGCTGGATTTTTTTTTTCTTTCTGACCCCAACTACCTTTCAGCTACGAGTGCCTTCGTTTTTTCAGCAGTACCAGGTCTTCCCCGAGGCTTTACTTAATCCTATCTGGTGTAGAGGAAGCTCAAACATTTGTATCGGATATAAGAATTCCATATAAGCCAGTGGGTCCCCAAATTTTGCGGCTTGGCAGCCCAGCCTGGAAGGTGGGGGGAGGCAGGAGAGGGGAACAGGGCCATGTGAGAATACTCGAGCAGCTCCACTCATGCGAGAGAGAAGAGAAGCCTTGGGGGGGGGGGGAGCGGTGGTCTTGGCTCCTTCAGGCTTCTCCGGGCCAAAAACTTTTGCAAAAGGACAAAAGCAGCGCAAGATCGCTCCTCGAAGCCTTTTGGCGCAGAGAAAGAGACATTTATTTATTTTTATTTTTATTTTATTTTAATCCCATTTATATCCCGCCCTTCTCCGAAGACTCAGGGCGGCTTACAAGCTTAGCAGTAGCCTTCATTCTATGTATATGCCTGCTTATTAGGGCTTTCACACACACCCCAAGCGGCATTATTACAAAGTCAGCTTAATTGCCCCCAACAATCTGGGTCCTCATTTTACCTACCTGGGAAGGATGGAAGGCTGAGTCAACCTTGAGCCTGGTGGGACTCGAACCTGCACTAATGGCAGGCAGACATGCCGTTGGGGGCACAGTCTCCTGCTCACCGAGGCTGCCCGACACCCCAAAAGCAGATCAGCTGTCCTGTGAAAACAACCTCGGTGAGTCAGGGCGTGCTCGTCCCACTCGGCCTCTGCTCTCACCGCTCTGCCCGGAGCAGGTGGCTTGGCGGCCCGGCTAGTGGGGGGGGGGAGAGGGGAAGTGGGCCGGTGTGCACGCACACAGAACTCCACTCACATGACAGAGAAGCCTTTGGGATGCCACTGGCACAACATGGGGCTGTGAGCGTGTGGGTGTGCGCCAGCCCAGCACTCATGCGGCCGACCCAGTTGTGAATAGGCCACAGCCCAGTAGTGGGTCATGGCCCGCAGGTTGGGGATCCCCGATATAAATGGTGAAAGCCACGGACTACAAAGCCAGAATTCTCTACAATTCTTTCTCTGGGTGTGGGTGTGTATGCTTGACTGGCGAGCCATTTGGTTACTTCCACTGGGCTCCTGTGGCTAGTGAGAAGAAGAGTTAGAACTGAAGAACTTCGTTAGGTGAGAAATGAAACATTTTGCAAAGAGAACAAGGTAGTCCAGTTGCCTTTTAGGCGTAGCGCTTAGACTCATATACCTCTTCACGGTGCTTCACAGCCCATCTGACCTCGGAAGAATGGAAGGCTGAGTTGACCTTGAGCGTGTCAGGATCAAACTCCAGGCAGTGGGCAGAAAACCTGCAATACTGCACTCTTAACAATTGCATCACCACGGCTCCTTTTGGGGGCGGGGAAAAAAACCAACCACGACCTGGATGATTGAAGAATTTCCGCAGACATTAAGGAAGCTTCTCCTGCGCCCTAGTTTGATCTCTCAGTAAGCTTGAAATACAGAAGCTGACTTCTGATTCTGTTGTGTTAAAGGAACAAAATCGAAAGTACAGACCTAAGGGATACAAAATGAACAAGTGATTCATTTTGTTCAGCAGGAACGAGATGGGGAGCGAAGGCCCAATCTTACACTCGATGACAATCAGTTGGAATCCTGTTCCATTTTTTGTTTTTTTAATTTATACATTAAGTTTCTGTGCCACCCACCTCGCTGTTACACTAACTCTGGGCGACTGACAGTATGAAAAATAGATGAAAATGGTTATGCAAAGCGATTAAAATTAGGAGGCGTAAATAAGAGACTTAAAAAAACCACGGGGGGCAGGCTACACGAGGGTGGGAATCTTCTCTCTAGCCCAGGGGTGTCAAACTGCCGGCCCGCGGACCGGATGCGTCATCCCAAAACCGCACCCATCCCATTGCCGGCAACGGAGAAAAAGTCCGATACGTTGCGCGACGTCACATGACGTCGCGAGTTTGACATGTCTGCTCTAGCCCGTCAGCCACCCCCAACATAGCGCTCTCCTTTTGGGGGCCCAGACCAGTTGGCAGAGCCAGGCTTTCAGGCTTTTCCAGAAAGCCAGGAGCGTGGGGCCCGACCTCCTCTCCAGCAGGAGAATATTCCCGAGGGCGGAGGCCACAGCAGAGAAGATTCTTCTCCTGGACCCCGCCAGCTGAAAACTTTGGGCAAAGAGAATCCAAAGTGGACCTCTTCTGTTGGAGTGAGCAGGGCGGGCTAGTCCCTTTGGGGTGACACGGCTCCTGGGATTCCTTGAACCCGTGCCCTAAAGAGCTTTGAAGATAATAGTCAACGTCTCGGAATGGGACCCGGAAGCAAATTGGCAACCAGTTCAACTCCACGCAGCAGCGGTGTTACACGTGAAAGCCGAGGGGCCTCCAAGGACTGTCCGCACCTCTGCGCTTCCTACGCCTAACTGGACCGGTGTGTTTGTCAAGGGAGGTTGTGTAACAACTAGATTACTAACTCCGCAGGTATTAAAGCAGATGGGGTATGAAGACACGGTGATTTTCAGAAGGGTAATCTTGACTGCAGCACTGGAAAGAGCATAGTTCAAACGAGTTGCTGTTTCATATTAATTGGAATCTGTCTTTCTGGGAAGTAATCAACCTATCAGCTGGATTCTTTGCCCCCCCCCCCCTCAGCCAGTCTGGGTGACGATAGGTGGTTTTGAATGGAGGTTTTCCATCAGGAAGCAGAAACGAGTCATATAGGAGCTGGTGCAGCCTATAAATTAAATCGTAAGTAACTTCCAGCCTTAAGTGTCAATAGCTTCCCTTCTCAGTCTGTTGGGACAGCAAAGGTGCAGCACCGAGGCAGCTTTTCGCAACTGGAGGCGAAGGAACGCGCCTTAGGCTCTGTGTTAAGCGCATCGCTATTTTCTGCTTCTTTTATTTATTTGCATATGCTCCAGCAAACAAAAAGTTCTCCAGGTAGATTATTACAACTCTTGGCATGGCTTCTGAAGAGCTGTTCTGGTAATTTAACTTGAGGTTCTATCCTGACAGTGAAAACCTCTTTCAAATCCAGCCTTCCTGTTCCTGCTGGCTGGCCATAAATTTCTCACCTAGGCGTGTGCCCGGATGTTGAAGGAGCCACTGGGATCGGCAGGTGTGTTTTGCAAGACGGGCCCTCACCCGCCTCTCTTCTGATTGCTTGCAGCCTGAACGTTTACAAGGCACTCATTATTCCGTGCAGTCGGACATCTGGAGCATGGGCCTCTCCCTGGTGGAGCTCTCGATTGGACGGTATCCCATTCCCCCGCCAGATGGCAAGGAACTGGAAGTGATTTTCGGTCGTCCCGTGGTCGACGGGGCCGAAGGGGAACCCCACAGCATCTCTCCGCGGCCCAAGCCACCAGGACGTCCCGTTAGCGGTAGGAGCTGCTACTCCTTGCGAAGTTGCTGGCAATTGAAATTATATCACCAATTTTATTATTTTATTATTTTATTTTATTATTTTTGTATGTTGGGAGGAAGCACAAACCTTCGTAGCTGGACTGTGGTTAATTCTTCCTCCTGTCATTTTCCAATGAGTGCTGATCCGTTGGCTATGAAGCGTTGACCAACCGGCTTGACGTGGTAGGCAGACAGAGATTGGCTGGCTTAAAGTCACCCAGCCAGCTTTCATGCCTAAGGTGGGACTAGAACTCACCGTCTCCTGGTGATTGGCCCAAAGTCACCCAGCCGGATTTCATGCCTAAGGCGGGTCTATAACTCAACGTCTCCTGCTGATTGGCCCAAAGTCACCCAGCCGGCTTTCATGCCTAAAGCAGGTCTAGAACTCAAAGGCTCCTGGTGATTGGCCCAAAGTCACCCAGCTGGCTTTCATGCCAAAGGCGGGACTAGAACTCAACGTCTCTTGGTGATTGGGCCAAAGTCACCCAGCCGGCTTTCATGCTTAAGTACGCTGATGATACCCAGCTTTTTCTTTCTACCCCAAACCACCCCAGTGATGCCCTCAACGTGATGTCCCGTTGCCTGGAGGCGGTTCGGGTCTGGATGGGGAGGAACAGACTTCAACTCAACCCCGACAAGACCGAGTGGCTTTGCATACCTTCATCCCGGGTCTATTCGGATATTCCATCTCTTTCTATGGGGGGTGAATTATTACCCCCCGTAGATAGGGCTCGCAACTTGGGAGTCCTCCTAGATTCGCGGCTCACCTTGGAAGATCACATGGTGGCTGTGACTAGGGGGGCTTTCGCCCAGGTTCGCCTGGTGCGCCAGTTGCGGCCCTATCTAAGCCGGGATGATTTATGCACAGTCACTCACGCGCTCGTGACCTCTCGTCTTGATTACTGCAACGCTCTCTACATGGGGCTTCCCTTGAGGACCACCCGGAGGCTCCAGCTGGTACAGAATGCAGCCGCGAGAGTTGTGTTGGGAGTCTCCCGATACTCCCATGTCACACCTCTGCTCCGTGAGCTGCATTGGTTACCAGTTGTCTTCCGGGTGAGATTCAAGGTGCTAGTAATGGTGTTTAAAGCCCTACATGGCAGGGGTCCGGAGTACCTTAGGGAACACCTGCTGCCGGCGTCTACTTCCCTCCGCCCTGTGCGTTCCCACAGAGAGGGCCTCCTCAGGGTGCCTCCGGTCAGAGAATGCCGACTGGTGGCCCCCAGGGGGAGATCTTTCTCTGTGGGCGCCCCGGAGCTATGGAACCAGTTACCGGTTGAGCTCCGGACGGCGCCCGATCTGCACTCCTTTCGCCGCGATCTGAAAACATACTTGTTCGAGCAAGCCGGCCTGGCCTGAGGGGGGATTGGTGGGGTTTTTTATTATTTTTATTGGGGCTTTTTACTATGTATCTATTGTATTTTAATTGGGCATGCATTTAATTATTTTTTAGTTTTTGTAAATTTCTGTGTTTTATTCTTGCCCTGTACACCGCCCTGAGTCCTCAGGGAGAAGGGCGGTATAGAAATATTATTAAATTAAATTAAATTAAATTAAGGCGGGACTAGAACTCAACGTCTCCTGCTGATTGGCTCAAAGTCACCCAGCCAGCTTTCCTGCCTGCGTGTCAGGTGTGAAAGACTGGCACCAGCAGAATTACACTGATTTATTAATACTCATGCCTGTGACGCATTTCAAGAAATACTGATAGCCATTCGATTGTAGAAATTCAGTGTAAATTTTAAGAATAAGGAGTTACAGGTGGTAACTCGACTTTACGACCACAGGTGAGCCCAAAATTTCCGTGGCTAAGCAGGATAATTGTTAAGTAAGTCTCGCTCCATTTTATGACCTTTCTTACCTCAGTGGCTAAGCAAACCAGTGCAGTCGTTAGTTACGTGGTTGTTGCTAATCTGCTTTCCCCACTGACTTTGCTTGTCAGAAGGTCCCAAGAAGGGATCACGTGAACCCCCCCACCCCGGGACGCTGAAGCCGTCGTAAATACATGCCAGTTTCCAAGTATTTTGGTCACTTGACCTTGCCGATGCTGCAACGGTCGTAAAGTGTGAAAAACGGTCTTAACTCAATTTTTCACTGCCGTTGTAACTTCAGACGGCCACCAAACGAACAGTTGTAAGTCTAGGACTACTTAACTGATTCTCTCTTTTTTATTATTATTTTTTTTAACCCTCCTTGGTTCATCAGCTTGCTTTAAATATGCTCTGAAATGAGAGACGCTGGCTGGGAAATCTGCAGTGTGTTTCTTTTCAAGATTGCTCAGCCATCCTTCTTGATGGGAAGCCCTCCGGATAGATAGGCTAGACTGTAGCTACGTTATGCCTAGCTGGCACGGTTGTGCTGACCGGCCGTGCTAAAGTTGAGCATGGCATACACTGAGGGAAAGGGGTAGGCGGTGTTGGAGCAAGATTTGGTTGTCAACATGGTGAAGATTGGGAGAACGAAGGGGAGGTGGTCTTCAAGCCCCAAGGATCCACAGACTGAAGGAATCAATGAATAAAAATGTCCGGTATCCAGAATGGAAAGAAGACGATTGCTTCTTCGTGGGTGCCAGTTAGCCTGTCTCGCTCATGCTTTCCCCCCCATAGATAAAGATGTTCAGGCCTGCACAGCTTCTCTTTTATCTAAAAACACTGGAAGTTTTTCAGAAGAGACTGGACAACCATTTGTCTGAAATGGTTTCCTGCCTGAGCAGGGGGTTGGACTAGAAGACCTCCAAGGTCCCTTCCAACTCTGTTAGTCCTATTCTATATTCTATTCCAGACATGTCAAACACAAGGCCCGGGGGCCGGAGCTGGCCCGCGAAGTGGTTTCATGTGACCCGCGAAGCCATCCTGGAAACAGTGAGGGAACGGCCCCCACTGCCTTGGCCCCGGCCCAGAGACCCTCCTTCTGCCAGAGACCCTCAGATCTTCCCACTCCTGCCCAGGCCCCCATAGGCACCCTTGATGCGAATGAGGTAGAGCTGGCCACGCCCACCCAGTAGGTCATACGCACTCTAGCCACGCCCATGCAGTAGGCCACACCCACCCTGGCCATATCCACCCGGCCCCCTGAGGGCAACCACAATGCTGATGTGGCCCTCAATGAAATTGAGTTTGACAGCCCTATATATTCCATTCCATTCTACTCTCCTATTCTATTCTACCCTACCCCATTCCTTGGGAGTCCTCCTAGATTCGCGGCTCACTCTGGAGGACCACATAGGAGCCGTGACTAGGGGGGCTTTTGCCCAGGTTCGCCTGGTGCGCCAGTTGCGGCCCTATCTAAGCCGGGATGATCTATGCACGGTCACTCACGCGCTCGTGACCTCTCGACTAGACTACTGCAACGCTCTCTACATGGGGCTGCCCTTGAGGACCACCCGGAGGCTCCAATTGGCACAGAATGCAGCCGCGAGAGTTGTGTTGGGAGTCTCCCGATACTCCCATGTCACACCTCTGCTCCGTGAGCTGCATTGGCTGCCAGTTGTCTTCCGGGTGAGATTCAAGGTACTAGTAATGGTGTTTAAAGCCCTACATGGCAGGGGTCCGGAGTACCTTAGGGAACACCTGCTGCCTGCGTCAACTTCCCTCCGCCCTGTGCGTTCCCACAGAGAGGGACTCCTCAGGGTGCCACCGGTCAGAGAATGTAGATTGGTGGCCCCCAGGGGGAGATCTTTCTCTGTGGGCGCCCCGGAGCTATGGAACCAGTTACCGGTTGAGCTCCGGACGGCACCCGATCTGCGCTCCTTTCTCCGCGATCTGAAAACATATCTGTTCGAACAAGCCGGCCTGGCCTGAGGGGGGATTGGTGGGGTTTTTATTATCATTTTATTGGGGTTTTTATTAATGTATTAACTGTTTTTATGGGCATGTATTTAATTATTTTTTAATTTTTGTAACTCTTGTTTTATTCTTGCCCTGTACACCGCCCTGAGTCCCTCGGGAGAAGGGCGGTATAGAAATATTAATAAATTAAATTAAAATTAAATTCCATTCCATTCCATTCTTCTAATTCTATTCTATTCTATATTCTATTCTACTCTTGGCAACTGGTTCCTGTTTATGACCATTGCTGCGTCCCCGGGGGTCACGGGATCCCCTTTGGCGACCTTCAGACAAGCAGACACAATGGGGAAGCCAGGTTCACTTAAACAACCGGGGAACTAACTTATCAATTTCGATGATTCACTTAGCCATGGTGGCAAGGAAGGTCATAAAACAGGGCAAAACTCACTTGACAAATGTCTCACTTCAACAACCAAAATTTTAAGGCTCCATTGTGGCCATACGTCGAGGACTACCTGTATCTCGGGAGCCTGTTGCTACTGCTTTGGGCGTACTTTAGGTCAGAGGTCTCTGACCTTTCCTGGCTCGCGGACCAGAGGAAAGGAGAGCAGCTTCCAAACTGGTGCGTGCCCATGCAAACGGGGCCACATGCACTGGCGTGGCACTAGCAGCACCATTTGCGCACGTGGCATGCGCTGAGGCCATGCACATGGGCACAGGTCTGCAACCCGCGGCTCTTTCAGCCGACTCCTGCGGCTCCTAGTCCTCTGCCATGTGCAGTCCAAAAAAAAAAAGTGGGACTAAAAAAGTTCAACCAATCAATTCAAATATGCAGGGTAGGTGCATATCTCGCCTTGGCTCCACTCTTCAGTCAAACCCTGTTCTGCGCATGCGCGGATGTACGCAAATGCGCACACATTTTTTGCGGCTCCCAGCTTTTCCTTTTGTGAGGGAACCGGTTCCGAGTGGCTCTTTCACTATTTCAGGTTGCTGACCCCTGCACATGGGCGAACAGCTGCACCCGCTCACCTGGGGCTAAGCATCCCTGTTCGCGCACATGCGCAAACGGGGGGAATGCACGCCCAGGCCAGCCATTTTCGCGGCCCACTGGCCAAGAGGTTGGGGACCCCTGCTTGAGGCTCCAAGCCAACCAGCCAGATATTTTCAGTTGGTGTTGGATCCTGATCTCCTGAAATATTCTCGTGGTTTCTTGAAAATGGACATTGTGCTGGGGGGGGGAAGAGGGGGTGACACGCTTCTTGACGTGTTCTGTGCACACAGTTTTTCATCCACCCTTTGCTCTTTTTGAACCCTGCAGGTCACGGGATCGACAGTCGCCCTGCCATGGCCATTTTTGAATTGCTTGACTACATTGTGAATGAGGTGAGTGGCCTGGAGAAGAGATTTTTGGCTCTGCTGTGGACTGACCGTTTGCTTAATGCCTCTCGATCGTATCCCTGGAGGCATGGGATTAAAACGATACGGCGGGTGGATTAAACACTCGGTGGAATATTTGGCTTTTTGTGTTTCTGGTGAGGTGCCTTTGCTGGTCAGCCTGGTTTGTGTTGTGAGCCTTCTCTTTCCTTCTCTTGACAACATCTATTTAATAAATATGAGCTCCCAACCGGTTTTAAGCATCCATGAACACCAACTGGCTGTCAAAAGGCCTGACGAAAACCCTTTGATTTCACACCATATAGACAGATGTAGCCATAGTTTCAATTGGGAAAATGTGACTGTCCTAGAACCAGGCCAAGTCCAAAAATGCCGGGGAATTTTCTAGAAGCCTGGCACTCTGACCGATCAGCCATCAACGGGCACGTAGGCGTTAACCACACCTACAGAGGATGCGAAAGAGGCAATCAACCAGCCCCCCAAAGGAAGCAGAAAGACTCCAGCACTTCTCCGCCACCAGCAATCAGCACCCGGATCAGCAGAGGTTAACTCCAAGGTCACCTTCGGACCGAGTAAGCAACACCCCAGTGAAGATACGGCCAAGGAGCCCTTAGTCAACGGCCCAGCCGAAGAATCCCTAAGACCATCCCCCCACCCCACCCCCGACAGACAGGCAAGACACCAGAATATAAAGTGACAGCAAAGCCCACTCCTTGCTAGCACTGATGACGTTACCTAGTTGGGTCATGAGACGTCTGCAAGCAAGCAAGCTCAGAGAGCACCAAGGATCCCACAGTCATTGTTTTCTTCCTCCTCCTCCTGCTCCTCCTCCTCCTCCTCTCCACAAACCCCACTCCTTACTAGCACTGAAGATGTTACTTAGTTGGTAATGAGACGTCTGCAAGAAAACAAGCAAGCTCAGAGAGCACCAAGGACTCCACAGTCTTCCTCCTCTCCACACACCCATCTCCCTTCTAGCACTGATAATGTTCTCTAGTTGGGTCATAAAATGTCTGCAAGAAAACCAAGCTCAGAGAGCATCAAGGACCCCACAGTCCTCCTCCTCCTCCTCCTTCTCCTCCTCTTCCTCTCCACACACCAGTCTCCCTTCTAGCACTGATGACGTTACCTAGTTGGGTCATGAAACGTCTGCAAGAAAACAAGCAAGCTCAGAGAGCACCAAGGACCCCACAGTCATTGTTTTCTTCCTCCTCCTCCTCCTCCTCTCCACAAACCCCACTCCTTACTAGCACTGATGATGTTACCTAGTTGGGTCATGAGACGTCTGCAAGAAAACAACCTAGCTCAGAGAGCACTAAGGACCACACAGTCGTCGTCGTCCTTCTCCTACTACCTCACTTCCTTCTAGCACTGATGATGTTACCTAGTTGGGTCATGAAACGTCGGCAGGAAAACAAGCTCAGAGAGCACCAGGGAACCCCTCGGTTTAAGCTTTGTTATACCACTTCGTTGAATCCACAGGCGAGGACCCCAGCCTGTTCGGAACCGAGCCATGCAAGCAGCGGGCGGGCGTGTGCGGCTCCATTCACGCAAGCGGCAGGCGTTTGCGTGTGCAGCTCCATTTACGTGACCGGCGAGCACTCGTGCGCGAGGCTCCCTTTGCACGAGTGGCCTGTGTGAGCACCTGCTCCTGCTGTGGAAAGAGTTGTGCGCACAAGTGTGGGCACCCGCCGTCCAGCACGTTGTCGTTCAGGTCTTGACTACAGTCCTGCCTGTAAAACGGAAACAACGCAAGCCCACACGGGTGGGTGTACGTCCTCAGTCTCGGTAAAAATACAGAGAAAGGAAGGAAGAACGAATGGAGATAGGCTGGGCCTTTGTGTCCGTCGTCTTGCCTTTCGAAATGAAAGGCGGAAAACCAGAAGCCCTTTGTTTCTCCTCTGTGCAGCAACGAGAGATTAAAAAAGGGAGCGTCACAGAGATGAAGGGTTCTGTTTGGACCTGGCGGGAGAGCAAGAAACCAAAAAGAGAACGATGAGGGTGCAGACGGAAATAAATACATCGGAGGCTATAAGGAAGAACTGGGTGGCTCCTTCGGGACTATTTCCGTTCAGCGCAGAGAGCAAGCGTGGCCCACCCACCCCTGATCTCATACTGTGGAGAGGCCGCACGACTCGTGGACTTCAACTCCCAGAATCCCTGAGCCAGCTACGCTGAGGGGAAAAGGAGAGGTTTCCAAGCTGAGCCAGGCTGGCTGAGGAATTCTGGGAGTTGAAGTCCACAAGTCACAAAAGAGCCAAGGTTGCCCACCCCTGCTATAGACCAACTCTACATACGGTGGAACTACTGGTTTGTACCTTTAGAGCAGGGGGTCTTCAAACTTCGCCCTTTTACGACTCGTGGACTTCAACTCCCAGAGTTCCTGAGCCAGCCACACTGAGGGGAAAGGGAGAGGTTTCCAAGCTGAGCCATGCTGGCTGAGGAATTCTGGGAGTTGAAGTCCACGAGTCATAAAAGAGCCAAGGTTGCCTCCCCCTGGTCCAAGCCTAGGCCGCTTTATGACTGGTGAACTTCAACTCCCAGAATTCCTGAGCCAGCATGGCTCAGCTTGGAAACCTCCCCCTTTCCCCTCAGCATGGCCGGCTCAGGAATTCTGGGAGTTGAAGTCCACGAGTCAAAAAAAGAGCCAAGGTTGCCTACCCCTGGCCTAGGGCCCCCAACCATGATGACTTTTCTCCATCCCTGTCAGTCGTGGCTTTTCTTCCTGACCAATGAGGGCTGAGGAGCTTTTATCCAAACAGGTTGTTTGTAGTTTTAAGATTGAGCTGTTGGGGTCCTTGGTGGTTTCCTTGCAGACGTTTCATGACCCAACTAGGTAACATCATCTGTGCTAAAAGGGTTTGGGAGGGGAGGAAAAGGAGGAGGACTGTGGGGTCCTTGGTGATCTCTCAGTTTGGTTCTTTTCTTGCAGACATTTCATAAACCAACAAGGTGGCATCATCAGTGTTTATCCCTTAATGTTTACTCTCTGCCAAGGCAGGATGGTGTTACCGTAGAATCAGCCAAGGACCTGTTTGATTTGATTGCATGCTTGTCACATACAGTAGTGGCCAAATATTGTGGAAACCTTTTGGGAAAAGTGTGTTTTTGAGGTTTGATGGCTAATAGCACCCCTTCTTTTGCAGCAGCACCATAAAATTATATATCAGTGGAAAGATAATTTAATCCAGAATGCAACGCAACAAAGTTTGTTCAATTATCTGTGCTGTATTCTATGAAAAAGTTACATAGCCAAATAAGCAGAAAAAGGAAGCGCAACTTGCTTAGGTGGATATCAGCTAGCTTCCCTTCATGTGGTTGTAGCCAATGAGCACGAGTGTTTAGAGAGCCAATCGGGTGTTATCTTGTTTTGGCAGTGAGCCAATCAGATCACAGGATTCGGTTATTGATGTCGTGGAGGAGGACATTTGTCAGTGTGTTATGTGATCCCTATCAAGTTGGTTAGGGGTTTTTTTTTTTGCCTTCTTTCATTTAGTGAGCTTGTAAAAAGGTAATAAAATTAAAGTCATGGTGCAAAGAGTCGCCCGGTCGCCCAGGAAGCGATGCAAAATATTATTATTAAGTGAACAAGGCTACAGTTATAAAGAAATCAGAAGAAAAATGGGTGGAAACTTAACCAAAGGTGGCATTTCTACTGTACGCTTTTCCCAAAAAGGTTTCCACAATTTTGGCCACTGCTGTAAATGTGTTCAAATCTCTCCAAATATACGGGAAGACTTCAACTTACGACCATAATGGAGCCTGTCACGGCGGTTGTATAAAGTGGCTACCCATATAACTGACTCGAATCTATGACCGTTTTTGCAGTGGTTGCTAAGCAAATGCCACTGTCGGAACCCATTGGCCGAAGGCTGTTTCCCGAATCCCAAAGCTCCTCACCTGAATTTTTTTTCCCCTGTTTTATTTCAGCCACCTCCAAAACTGCCCAACGGGGTTTTCACCCAGGAATTCCAGGAGTTTGTAAATAAATGGTAAGGCGTCTTGCGCTTGTCAGTGGGAAATGTAAAACCTTGGGATTAGGGTCAGGGAGTCTGTGTGAATGCAACTCCTGGAAACATGGAGAGTCAGGATGAGGGCTTCACTCTTTTGGGTGCCAGGCCTGCAAACGGTGACCTTGAGTGCCAGGCCTACAGCTCCAGCCTTGGTGGAGCAGTGGGCTAATGCCTCCTTAAGTAACACCAGCTGCCTGCAATTAGTGCAGGTTCGAGTCCCACCAGGCTCAAGGTTGACTCAGCCTTCCATCCTTCCGAGGTAGGTAAAATGAGGACCCAGATTGTTGGGGGCAATTAAGCTGACTTTGTAATAATGCCGCTTGGGGTGTGTGTGTGAAAGCCCTAATAAGCAGGCATATACATAGAATGAAGGCTACTGCTAAGCTTGTAAGCCGCCCTGAGTCTTCGGAGAAGGGCGGGATATAAATGGAATTAAAATAAAAAATAATAAAAATAAACCGTAGATTATTTTTACTAGAAAACTCTAGAAAAGCATAACTTCTGATCGCTGTGGGCAAGGCTGTTGGTTCCTCTCCCACCGTGGGGATGAGGTTTCTCTATACGGGTAGTGCCCCCAACCCTCGACTTACAGTCACAACGGAGCCCCACTTTTTTTTTTGTTGCTAAGCGAGGCATCTGTTCAGTGCATTTTTGCTCCGCTTTACAACTTTTCTCGCCCACGGTTGTTAAGCGAATCGCCGCGGCTGCCGAGTGAGTCACCCGGCTGTTAAAGGCATCTGGCTTCCCCACTGAGGTTGCTGGCTAGAAAGTCGCCAAAGGGGATTGCGTGACCCCGGGGACACGGCGGCCGTCATAAATGTGAGCCAAGTCGCCAAGCGTCCAGGTTTCGATCACGTGGCCGTGGGGATGCTTGCAGCGGTCGTAAGGGTGGGGAGCGGTCGTAAATCGCTGCTTTTCAGGGCCGCTGTAACTTCGAACAGCCACTAAAGGAACCATTGTAAGTCGAGGGCTACCTGTGCTCTTGGTATGACCTTGTCTATGACTAAGCCAGGTGGATGGGCTTAGGTTAGAACAGCTGAGGAGAGCTTTGTGCGTCTAGCATCCCCCAAACACGGGGGCCGAATATATTTCTGCGCGTTTTGCAGTGGCCATAATTGACCATCCTTCTTTTTTTTTCCCCCCCCTTCTCCTAGCTTAATTAAAAACCCTGCTGAACGGGCAGACCTAAAGATGCTGATGGTAAGAATTGTCAGTTTGTGTGCTCAAAATACCGAATTTCCCTCACTGAGGAGATCCAGATGCTCGCTCGCTTCCCCCAGGCAAATTGGTCCCCCTCCGTCTCTTTTACTCTTTACTCCCTTCCCGGTGTGAGCGTGTGTGTTCCACTGGTGTGTTCTTTCAGGCATTGCAGCCCTGTCCTCCACTTGGGGCTACGGGGCCAAGTGCAAAAAGTCCTGAGAATCGCAAGACGATTGTGTAGATTGTCTAAGGAAAAGCCCTGAACTGGGTAGACCACGGGTCGGCAACCCGCGGCTCCGGAGCCGCATGCGGCTCTTTGAGCCGTCTCCTGCGGCTCCCAGCCGCCCAGTGCGCGCGCACCTCTTTGAACGGGCAGTGGTGCGCGCGCACCTCTCCAAATGGAGAGTGGCACCGCCCGTTTGGAGAGGTGCGCGCGCACCTCCCCGAATGGGCGGAGGTGCGCGCGCACCTCCCCAAACCTCCGCGCGAACGGGCAGAGATGCCGCTCTTTGAGGAAGCTGTAGCGGCCCGTCTCCGAAGCTGCCGAAAGCGGCAGCTTCGGAGACGGGCCGCTACAGCTTCCTCAAAGAGCAGCGCCCCTGCCCATTCGGAGAGGTATGCGCGCACCTCTCCCAACGACCGGAGGTGCGCGCGCACCTCCGGTCGTTCGGAGAGGTGCGCGCGCACCTCTCAGAATGGGCAGGGGCGCTGCTCTTTGAGGAAGCTGCCACGGCCCGTCTGCAAAGCTGCTGAAAGCGGCAGCTTTGCAGACGGGCCGTCGCCGTCGGGCAACCGGGAACAGGCTCCATCTCACTTTTTAAAAAAATGGCAACCGCGTGCGTCCACGCATGCGCAAAAAACTGTTTTGCGCATGCGTAAAACTTTTTATGCGCGTGCATGGACACACGCACGCGGCTCCCACTTTTTTTAATTTGTGATGGAACCGGTTCCCAGTGGCTCTTTTACTTTTTTAGGTTGCCGACCCCTGGGGTAGACTATACTTTCCTTCCAGGCCCCTTTTGCGACAGAGAGGCGGGTGGTCTCAGACTGAGGAGCTGCAGGTCCCACACCCCCAGGGGCCGGGGTCTTCCCACACCCCCAGTGGCCGGGGGCACCCCCACACCCCCAGGGGCCAGGGTTGTCCCACAGCCCCAGTGGCCAGGGTTGTCCCACACCCCCAGTGACCGAGGTCCTCCCACAGCCCCAGGGGCCGAGGTCTTCCCACACCCCCAGTGGCCGGGGGCACCCCCACACCCCCAGGGGCCAGGGTTGTCCCACACCCCCAGTGGCCGGGGGCACCCCCATATCCCCAGTGGCCGGGGGCACCCCCACACCCCCAGGGGCCGAGGTCTTCCCACACCCCCAGGGACTGGGGGCATCCCCACACCCCCAGGGGCCAGGGTTGTCCCACACCCCCAGTGGCCGGGGGCACCCCCACACCCCCAGTGACCGAGGTCCTCCCACACCCCCAGTGGCCGGGGGCACCCCCGCACCCCCAGGGGCCGAGGTCCTCCCCTCCAATGGCCAACTGAATCTGAAGAATTTTTCCCTTTGCCTTTCTTCTTTTAATTGACCGACCCCGAGGGCTGACTAGGTGCCATTTTTCAACCTTATCCCAAACTGTTAAGAGGTCAGAAACGCAGTCTCTTTGGAATTCCCTTGCCCCAAATCCTTTTAAAGGCTTCAGGAAGAGGGGAAAACTCTGCCGGGAAGTGGGGGATTCTGGGAGTTGGAGCCCACACAACGTAGGGTTGCCGAGGCTGAAAAACACGGCTTTGTCTACAGAAACGGAAAGCGGGCTCCACATAGGACTTGTCTGTCCGCTTATCTCCCAGACAGGAGAATTGGATCCAGCTCTGCACTGTTGAGATAGTCTCCCCAGTTTTTCCTCCGCTTGGCATTTCTTGCTCTGAATATCATCTGGAGAGTGCTAGAAGCAGCATGGGCGGCAAAAGTGTGGTGCAAAACTCCAGACTGGGCTTGGTTGACTTCCTTCGAAAGCCGTGTGGGGCTGGAAGGAGGGATCCGCTATCTACAAAGAACAGAAAGGGGAATTGCTGACTCTCCGGGAGGCCTTCAGGATGGGGTTTCCACTCCTAGCAAACTTATCAAAAAAGAACCGAATAAATAACAAGAAAACTGGGGTGGAAATCCACCCTAAATTGAAAAACATTTAGTTTGGATATCGATCGATTGATTGAGATAGATAGATAGATAGATAGATAGATAGATAGATAGATAGATAGATAGATAGATAGATTGATAGATGATAGATGGATAGATAGATAGATGGATAGATGGATGGATAGATAGATAGATAGATGGATAGATGATAGATAGATAGATAGATAGATAGATAGATAGATAGATAGATAGATAGATAGATGATAGATGGATGGATAGATAGATAGATGATGGATGGATGGATGGATAGATAGATAGATAGATAGATAGATAGATAGATAGATAGATACTGATAGAGAGACACACACATAGGTAGATATAGATAGATAGATGGATGGATGGATAGATAGATAGATAGATAGATAGATAGATAGATAGATAGATAGATAGATAGATGGATGGATGGATGGATGGATGGATGGATAGATAGATAGATAGATAGATAGATAGATAGATAGATAGATAGATTAGATAGATAGATTAGATAGATGGATGGATAGATAGATAGATAGATAGATAGATAGATAGATGATAGATACTGATAGAGAGACACACACATAGGTAGATATAGATAGAGTGATAGATAGATAGATAGATAGATAGATAGATAGATAGATGATAGATAAACAGGAAATTAAAATCTGCTTTTTTGCTACTTGATACTGTTTTGCATTAAGGTCAAAGAGCCCCATGTCTCTTTAAAAATGCTGGGGAGCTGCAACTTTCGGCATTCCTCGTCACTGTCTATGCCAGGGGTCTTCAAATCCGGCCCTTTTATGACCCATGGACTTCAATGTGCTGTGACGGCCGTAAGTGCAAGGACTGCCAGCTGTAGGTTGCTGTTTTGTAACTTCAGACGGTTGTAAATCGAGGATAACCTGTACTGTGGCGGACGTTCTTTGTGTCCTTTTTTTTTTTCCGAAAAACCCCACACCCAGGAGTCTCCAACCTTGGCCCCTTTAAGACTGTTGGACTTCAACTCCCAGAATCCCCCAGCTAGTTGTCTTAAAGGGTAGCCAAGGTCGGATACTTCTGCCCCACCCTTTTTCAGGGAAGGGAAGTTGGACCAAATGCCTCAACATCTACCGGCTTTCGACCACAGTGTTTTCCCTTTGACCCCTGACTTGGTTGGGGGATTCTGGGAGTTGAAGTCCACCGGTCTTAAAGGGACCAAGGTTGGGCACGTCTGCCCCACCCTTTTCAGGGAAAGGAAGTTGGACCAAAGGCCTCCCCATCAACCCGGTTTTGACCACGGTGGGTTCCCTTTGACCCTTGTTTTCCGTGGCCTCTGGAATCCCATCACTTCCTGTCCGTTCTTGGATCTGATGACGATCTCTATGGTGCTAACTCTTCTCTTCTTTTTTTTCTTTTCTTTCTCCTCCTCCTCCCCCCCCCCCCCATCTGCTTTCAGAATCACACCTTCATCAAGCGTGCCGAGGTGGAAGAGGTGGATTTTGCCGGCTGGCTATGCAAGACGCTGCGGTTGAAGCAGCCCAGCACTCCCACCCGCACGGCCATGTGACCGCCACGCCAGCTGCCTTCTCCTTCCTCATCCTCCTCATCCTCTTTCCCTCCCCCCCCCCTCTCTCTCTCTCTCTCGTGCACCTGCTTGTCTGCTGCTGTTCGCTGCCCTCCCGGCAGAAGGAAGAAGCCCCATCCTCGCCTCTCCTCCCTCGCTCTTGGCACCTTTTCAAGAAAGGGGCTCCGCCCCCCCCCCTCTCTCTTTCTTTCTTGTGCGGCCCGAGAGCAGAAGGCCTTGGCTTCCCCCTCCTGTTCTTGAGTTTGGTTTAGTTTCTCTTCCTGTGGTGGGAGAATCCCTCGCTCTCTGGAGCTCTCGACTGGGTGGGTGGGGCTGGCTGAGACCTCCGTTTGCTTTGGGGAGGACAGGAGGAAAGGCTGGCTGCATCTCTCTCCCTCCCCTCCCTCCCTCTTTTTCTTTCTTTCTTTCTTTCTTTCTTTCTTTCTTTCTTTCTTTCTTTCTTTCTTTCTTTCTTTCTTTTTCTTTCTTTCTTTCTTTCTTTCTTTCTTTCTTTCTTTCTTTCTTTCTTTCTTTCTTTCTTTTTTCCTTCCTGTGTCTCTCTCCCTTTCTTTCTCTCTTCCTCTCTCTATTTCTCTTTCCTTTCTTTTTCTGTCTCTTTATTTTTGGACAACCATTTGTCTGAAATGGTATCGGGTTTCCTACCTGAGTAGAGGGTTGAACTAGAAGACCTCTTGAGATCTTTTCCAATTCTTTCTTTCTTTCCTTTCTTCTTTTTTTCTTCTTCTTCTTCTTCTTCTTCTTCTTCTTCTTCTTCTTCTTCTTCTTCTTCTTCTTCTTCTTCTTCTTCTTCTTCTTCTTCTTCTTCTTCTTCTTCTCTTCTTTCTTCTTCTTCTTCTTCTTCTTCTTCTCTCTCTTCTTCTCTCTTCTTCTCTCTTCTTCTCTCTTTCTCCCTTCCCTTCCCCATCTACTTACTCCTTCCTTCCCTCCCTTTCCTCCTTTCTGCCTCTCTTTTCTCCTTTTTTTCTGGGTGAATCTTAAGGATGGGCTCCTGCCGACGGTCACTGCCTGCGGGAGCCAAGGGGAAGGGGAGAGATTACCCAGTCAGAGGGCTTTTGGACCCACGGCACCGGAGTGGAAGAGACCTCGTGGCCTGTTGACTTCCTGGAAGCCGGGAGCACAAGAGGTGGCCGGAGGAAGGGAAGAGTGTCTCTGGCCAAGCTCACCCTCTCTTTCTTCTTACCCTCTTGCCTGCCTGTGGGTATTTTTTTCTCCTCCTGGGACCTTTGCCCTTCCTTTGAAGGGGAGGGGGCAGGAATTGGGGCCTGGGGGTGGGAAGCAGGCAGGGCGTCTCCTGCCCTTGAAGGACCTCCCCCATCCAGGCGCCCCCGCGACGGTTGTAAGTGTGAGGACCGGGTGTACATCCCTGTTTTCAGGGCCGTGTGATGCCAGCAAACGCTGCTCTCTCTCTCCCTCTCCTCTCTCTCCTCCCTCTCCCTCCCTCCCTCTCTCTCTCTCCTCCCTCCTCCCTCTCTCTCTCCCTCTCTCCCTCTCTCTCCTCTCTCTCCCTCCCTCCCTCCTCTCTCTCTCCCTCCCTCCTCTCTCTCTCTCCTCTCTCTCTCTCTCTCTCTCTGGTGTTTTTGTTATCTCAGGCTGCTGCTTGGATACAGCCGGGCTGCCCGAGGCTGGCATCGCTCGCCCGGCTGCTGTTTTCCTTTGCTTTGGGCTTTGCCGCCTCTGCACCGCTGTCCCAGGAGGGCCGCAGTGCCATCCTGGCAGCGGGGCTGCACACCTGCGGCTCTTCTAGCCTGCCTGGCTCAGAGGAGAGGCAGCCACTGCAGCGGAGGAGGAGGAGGAGTTGCTCAAAGTTTCCTTGGCTGGGCCATGATTGATGGGGGGGCTCTGTCTTCAGCCCCTTGCCTCAGTCCTCTCCTTCCTTCCATCCATCCAATCTTTCTGTTTCTTTTCTCTCCTTCCATTTCTTTCCTCCCTCCCTCTCACCTTTTGTCCATCTTATCCATCTTTCCTTCCTGTCTTTCATCTTTCTCTTTCCTTTCCTTCCTTCCTTCTTCCCTCCCTCCCTTTCTTTCTTCCTACCTTCCTTTCTTCCCATTCTATCCCTGCCTCCCTTCCCCCCTCCTCTTTCTCTTTCCTTTCTCTCTCCTTCCCTTTTTCATCTGCTTACTTTCTCTCTGTCGTCTTACTTCCATTTCCCTATCTTTAAAATTCCCATGTGGGCCGAAGGCATACTTTGAATTGTCAGCGTGGACACGTTAGTTTCCCGCCCCCCCCCAAAAAAACCAGTTAATACGAGTCCCTGCAGGACCAAGAGGGGGGGGGATGACTTTAAATAAGACGCCCCGCTCAGCGGTTGCCCCCCGCCCCTTCCCCCCCTCCCTCCGTGGCCCCTTGGAGATGACGCTCCTCTCCTTGGTCCATCCGTCTCCTTTGTCCTCCGGTCGGGAGGAGATCCCAGCGAGCGTCCGAGCCAGGCAGAGCCGTCCTGGTGTCCACAAAGCCAAGGCCCATCGAGGCTGGCAGACCAGGAGCCCTGGGCCTTGCAGCGGGTTCCCACCTCAGAAATTCAAGCCCACGGCTTGCTGGAAGCCACCTGATCTCCGTTGAACGTGGAGCGACCTCGCCTGACCTCATTGGCCACTGCCCTAAAATGGCGGCGGCAGCAGCAGCAGCAGCCAGCCAACCAGAGGTGCCGGCTGAATCCTACCCAGTCTTCTGGAGCAAGAAACACACTTAAAAAAAAAAAAAAAGCTGTCTAACTGGCGGTTTTGTCCAGCCGTCGGTACAGTTCCAGCGGGGTCGTACAGAAGACCACCTCAGAATCTCCCAGCTCGCTCTTCCCCCACCCCCCTAAATTCATAGCCAAACGGAAGGCTTTCCTTTCCCTACGAGTTCCGTAGCAGTCCCCGTTGAACGTGGCTCGTATCTGCGGAAAAGGAGGCGCGGTCCCACAACCGCGGCTGAAGTTGGATAGAGCAGAGAGTAATAGGATTGGAAGGGACCTCGGTTGTCTTCTAGCTGCTCAAGGCAGGAGATCTTGTAACCATCCAGGTAAAATTATTGTCCGGTCTGGGTGTTGTTTTTTTTAAAACCTCTCAGGGGCTGCCCCAAAGAAGAGGGAGTCAAGCTATTCTCCAAAGCACCTGAAAGCAGGACAAGAAGCAACGGATGGAAACTAGTCAAGGAGAGAAGCAACCTGGAACTAAGGAGAAATTTCCTGACAGTGGGAACAATTAACCAGTGGAACTACCTGCCTCCAGAAGTTGTGAATGCTCCGAAGCTGGAAGTTTTTAAGAAGCGATTGGACAACTTCATTTGTCTGAAGTTTCCTGCCTGAGCAGAGGGGTTGGACTAGAAGACCTCTAAGATCCCTTCTAATTCTATTATTATTATGGAGCTACCCACAAGCCCCAAGAGGTCAAATTTGCAGGACCTGCCTCCTGCTTAAGCTGCTATACGTCCCGCTCCCAGGAAATCCAAGGCGGGAAAAGGGTTTCGCTTCTTGTCGCTCAGGTTGAAGCTCTTTCTGGTGGAACCTGCAGCCCAGCCCACCCTCCCTTTTCAACATTTCATTTTGAGGAAGGAAAGAGAACAGTGGGGGTGGCCTGACTAGCTAAATTTGGGCTGACTTTGGAGGAAAAAAGGATGTAACAGCGGCTAGCAGCCAACTCAGAGAAGGAAGTCGGGAGGAACGATTCAGGGCCTGGCGGGAAATTCACATTTCTCTCTTGTGCTGCTGGTTGAGTTTCGGATGTGCTGGGTGTCCCAAGTAAAAAAAATAATGATTGTATTGTTAAAAAAAGGGGGGGGGGTGTTTCAGCTATATCAAAGTCAATCAAAGTAAAGGTCTCCCTTTTAAACCTTATTGCAGGGGTCTCCAAACATGGTCACTCTTTAAGACTTGTGGACTTCAACTCCCAGAATATCCGGGTGGAGAATTCTGGGAATCGGAAGTCCACAAGTCTTTATAACCGGCCCAGGTTTGGAGGCCCTAGCTGCATTTGAATGCTTCAAAGGCATCCAGGCCCATGGCTGCTGTCCTCTGTTGCAGCTAAGAGCGCCTGGAATATGGGGCATGGCGCATGTGTGTGTGTGCG